>CM052799.1:46880053-46975028 GCA_028533885.1 Nasua narica
TGTGGTTTTGATTTGAATCTCTCTGATGGCTAAAGATGATGAACATTTTTTCATGTGTCTGTTAGCCATTTGTATGTCTTCTTTGGAGAAGTGTCTGTTCATGTCTTCTGCCCATTTTTTGACGTGATTATCTGTTTTGTGAGTGTTGAGTTTGAGGAGTTCTTTATAGATCTTAGATATCAGACCTTTGTCTGTAGTGAGATTGACTCCAATTTTGAAAGAAGTTCCACTGTGAGTAAAATGCTGTCAAATAGCATTGCATTTACAGAGAAATCATTTAGGAAAGGAAGAGTCATTTGATGCAACAAATTTCAGTGTTGTCTTATTTTAAGAAATTGCTAGAGCCGTATTAGCCTTCAACATCTACCACCCTGATCTGTCAACAGCCGTCAACATTGAAGCAAGATCCTCCGCTAGTAAAAAAAATTACAACTTGCTGAAAGCTCAGATGATGGTTAGCATTTCTTAAGCAATAAAATATTTCTAAATTAAGATATGTGCATTTTTTTAGACATAATGCTATTGTACACTGAATAGGTTATAGTGTAAACGTAACTTTTACATGCAGTGGGAAACCAAAAATTTCTTTTGACTCACTTTATTGTGATATTTGCTTTAATGTGTTGGTGTGGAACCAAACCCACAAATATCTCCAAGATATGCCCATAGATAGTGGTGATGATTGCACAATTTTATGAATATATCAAAGACCACTGGATCATATACTTTGAAAGGTGAATTCTATGGCATGTAAGTTATATCTCAATAAAAAATGATACATGCAGGATAGACAGATAGATCAATAGAATAGAATTGGGAATCTCAAAATAACCCTTATTTAAAAAAATATTTATTTATTTATTTTTTAAAAAGAGAGCAAGAGCATGCATGTAAATGGGGGGAGGGCCAAGGGAGAGGGAGAGAAAGAATTTTAAGCCAACTACCTACTGAGCACAGAGCCCAACATGGGGGTTTGATCTCATTCCCTTGAGATCATGACCTGAGCCAGAGCCCAACACTGAACCAACTGAGTAACCCAGATGCTCTGTAAACTCTTATTTTTATAGTCATTTGATTTTTGACATTTGTCATTGGATTTAGGGTTCACCAGTTAATCCAGGATGATCTCCCTCCCAACTCCCTCCAAGATCCTTAACTTAGTTATGTCTATGAAGACCTTTTTTTTCTAAGTAAGATTATGTTCACAGCTTCCAGGGATTAGGATGTGGACATACATATCTTTTTGGGGCTCACCATCCAACCCACTACAAAACCCGTTTTACAGATGATGAAACTGAGTAACTTACTAAAGCAACACAGCTGGAAATAGCAGAAATGTGGATCCAGGCAGTTGGACTCCAAAGCTCATGTTTTTAATCATAGAGAAACGAAGGGACAAAACCAGATAAGATTTTTCCAGCCACATGGTGAAGGATGGGTGGAGAGAAGAGATATGTGGCACACAGATAAATTAGGAGATAATTATAAGAATCCCCAGCAGACGTTAAAGAAGGATTGGACTAAGACAGTGACAAAATGAATGGAGAGAAGGCAAGAGGCCCTGTATCCCATCCTAGTAACTGGCTCTTCCTCAGACTTTAATGGGGTAGACTGGATGGTCCATATGTGCTTTAGGCTGTAAAACTTGTTTCCTTGGGGACTGGATTATGCCTTTCCTGCCCACTGTGATGGAGATGGGATAGAGGATGTCCCTAGAGGTACAGCTATGAAATCTCTTATCTCCACATCCCTCCCTGTACACACATTTAAGTAAAACTGGGGAAAAGGAACCTCCAAGTCTGAACTTGGGTTTGTGTCATAGCTCAGATGTGTGTCTTGGGTACTTATATGAACTTGGGTATGTGTATGTATAGCTTTAGCCATAACAAAATCCCACAGACTGGGTGGCTTACATAACAGAAACTTATTTCTCACAGTTCTGGAGCCTGGAAATCCAAGATCTGCAATGCAAGGTGGGGATCAGGAGAGTTGATGATGTAAATTCCAGTCCATGTCCAAGAATGAAGGCAGGAGAAGACCATTGTCCCAGTTCAGAGATAGGCAGAGAGAAAGAATTCCTTTTTACCCAATTTTTAATCTATCCAGTGAAGGAGCAGAGCAGGGCTGGCTCCTTTTGCTTACACCCGCCTTCTTGTGTGTGGCCCCTGCAGGACCTGCCTCTGGGAGGGTTAGAGTGTGGCTCAGCCCTCCCTTGAGCTAATTGGCCCAGACGGCCTGTGGGTTGGGTTTGGGTTAGCCAATAGGAATGTGGAACCCCTGACCCAGAAAGAATATAAACCCCGCCTTTTGCCCGCCAAACTTGTGCGCCAATTCTGGCCAGGGTGATAGGCTAGTTCAAACAGTTACTAAGCAACATTCTGTGTGTTACAATCTCATTGGCCAATCTCATTGGCCCCTCTAAAACTGTTGCGCTTTTTGAAACTCTTTCTCTTTCTCTACACCACGCCACTGTGTCGGTGAGTGTGAGAGACAGAGCTCAAGCTAGCTTGAATAAAGGGCTCTTTTTCTTTTGGATTGGACTCGGCTCCCTGGTGGTATTTGGGGATCTCAAAATCTGGCCATAACATCCAGACCTTCCATGGATTGGATGAGGCCTACCCATACTGGGAGGACAATCTGCTTTATTCATTCTACTCATTCAAATGTTTATCTCAGAAATACCTAAACAAACACACAGACATGCCTGGATGACATACAGACTCACTTTTAAATAATATTAATAATATTAAATATTATTTAATATTTATAATATTATTAAATATATAATATCATTTATATTGTTATATAATATAATTATAATAAATTATAATTATATACTCTATTACATATAATACTATTAAATAATATTATATAGTATATATAATATTTAATAATATTCACCCAAATATCTGTTTATCCTATGGCCCAATAAAGTTGACACATAAAATTAACTATTATGAGTCAAAATATGTCTTAGTCATTTCAGGCTGCCATAACAAAATGTCATAGACTGGGTAGCTTAAACAAGACAAATCTATTTTCTCACAGTTCTGGAGGCTGGAAGTTTGAGGTCAGGGTGCCAGCATTTTCGGGTTCTGGGAAGCGCTCTCTTCCCGGCTTGCAGATGGCAACCTTCTCACTATTTCCTTGCATGGTGGAGAGAAAGCAAGTGTTCTGCCGTTTCTCTCTTTTTTTAAATTAACATATAATGTATTATTTGTTTCAGGGGTACAGGTTTGTGAATCATCAGTCTTACACAACTCACGGCACTCATCATAGCTCATATTCTCTCCAGTGTCCATCCCCCAGCCACCCCATTCCATCCTCTCCCTCCCCTCCAACAACCCTCAGTTTGTTTTCTGAGATTAAGAGTCTCTTATGGTTTGTCTCTCCCTCTGGTTTCATCTTGTTTCATTTTCTGGTGTCTTTTTTTTTTTTTTTAAAGATTTTATTTGTTTATTTATTTATTAGGAAAGAGAGAGAGTGAGAGAGCATGAGAGGGGAGAAGGTCAGAGTGAGAAGCAGACTCCCCATGGAGCTGGGAGCCCGATGTGGGACTCGATCTCGGGACTCCGGGATCATGACCTGAACCGAAGGCAGTTGCTTAATCAACTGAGCCACCCAGGCGCCCTCTGGTGTCTTTTTTTATGAGAGAACTAATCCCATCATGAGGGCCTGATCTTCATGACTTCATCTAAACCTGATTATCTCCGGAGGGCCCCATTTCCAATTATCATCACATTGGAAGTTAGAGCTTCAACATATGAATTTGGCAGGAGGACACAATCTAGTCCATCAAAGTATGAGAACTCAGAGGGCTCTCTTTTAGCATGACTTCCCTCAAAGCACCAATAGCTCCCTCAGGCCATAGCCTAAAGGCCAACTCCTAAAAATCTAGCCCCTCCCTACTCTCTAGAATTTAGCTCCTATGCCTAATTTCCCTACAATTACCCTCTATTTTATCAGGTGACTTGTGGCTTGTACCAGTTGTTTCAGAAGTCAGACCGATGGCTACAGTCACAGAAGTAATGAATTTTGTTTAGCGAGTGAGACTGATGGGTGAATCTTGATACTATAGAATCAGGCATGGCCTGGTAGAAAAAATAGGGGATTGAAATTCAAAAGACCTGGGTTCATATTATGGTTCTGCTACTTACTTGCTCTGAGACCTTGGTCAACCTACTCAACCCCTTTGAGCCCCTGTGTTCTTGTTCTCATTTATGAAAAAGGAATAATAATAACTATTATTATTATCTCAAGGGGGATTTTGTGAGGATTCAGTGAAATAATGCCTCAAATGCTACCATTATGAGTCTTTCTAAATTCTTCACTCTGCTTATTGGCATAGACAAATCCGAGGGAAACCTGGTAAAGGGCTGAGTTGACTAAGAATTTCTCTGAAGGTAGCAACCTCAGTTTGGGGGAGAAGAACTTATTTCCAATGAGCCTCCCTTTGCTGGAGGGAGAAGTGTTTTGGCTGAATTTAAAATATTCCCTCACTCTCTTGGCCCTCTCTGAGGCTGCCTCTGGGGTGGAACCCTGTACCACTATGATCACACATCTGAATTTCTGCCTTAAATGTCCTCTTATCCACAGCTGAGACTCCCACCACTCCCTAAGGCCTTAACATCACCCTGACTTTAGGCAGAATCTAAGGACACCAAGGACAGAGGAAGAGCATCATTACTGATGAAGTACTATTTTCATGGCTTACATTTATCTTGTATTTACTACACACTGGATACTATGCTTAGAACTTTACATGTGTGATCTCATTTAGTCCTCCAATAAACTTGAGGTAGGTTCTGCTATTACCCTCATTTTACTGATGAAGAAAGGTCCAAGAGAGTTATGTAAATTGCCAAAGCCCCCTGAGCCTCAGCTCATTGGATCAGGATTGGACACCTGCTCCAGGATGAATCACTTAGATTCTCTCTCCCAGAAATGGAGAATTGGATTTGAGATGCTTGATACTCTGCTGGTCACTCAAAATGAAGACATGTAAACTTGGGATTAATGGGGTGGTCATTAATGGTTAGGTACACACAAAGGCAGAAACTCTATAGAGAGAAA
The DNA here is from genome assembly GCA_028533885.1 of Nasua narica. Lineage (NCBI taxonomy): Eukaryota > Metazoa > Chordata > Mammalia > Carnivora > Procyonidae > Nasua > Nasua narica. The sequence continues at coordinate 46,885,127 of CM052799.1, forward strand.
GAATGAGGCAAATACAAAGAAAGAAACAGGTGATTGAGGCTATGGAGAGGGAGAAAATGAGAAAGACTCCTTAAATTCCCCAGTTAGACTTCTTGCCTATGTTAGTCATGACTCTAGGATATAAATGATAGAAATCTGCTCCTACTGGCTTAAATGAAAAAGAATCAATCCATTGGCTCTAAGAATAACACTAGCTTCAGGCATACCTTGATTCAAGATGCTCAATGTTGTTGGGATCCTATCTCTGTTCTTTGGATCTGCTTTCTTTTGTGTTGGTGTCAGCTTCAAGCAGGCTTTGTCCATGGTAGAAAGAAGGCTGCCCAAAGCCCCAGGCACAGATTATTCAATTTCATCTCTGCAGAGAGTGTCTCTTTCCCAAAAGTTCCAAGAAAGGTCTTACCATTGAGTCATTGGCTGGCTTGGGTCATATGTCCAACTTTGAGACTATTACTATGTTCCAGGAGATGGAATGCATAATTGGCCAAACATGGTTGCAGGGATTGGACAGGGATTGGAGTCAGTTCCACTCAAATCACATGGACTGAGAGGAGAACAGTGGTTACTCAAAGAAACACTCCTCAGAGGAAGTAGGACTGGATATAGGGCAATAAATACAATAGGTGCTCATTGCATGTTACTCTTGTAATAAATTTCTTTCATTTATTTTAGGCAGCTTAAAATGGTTTTGAGGAGAAATCTGTTATTCATGACTTAAAGAACCCTTGACTGAGATAGCCATATTTCTCCTATATGCTTCCAGATCTCCTGCCCTACCTTCTAGTATCTTCTCTACCCAGCCACCAGCCCCAAAGTCTTTCCTCACTTGCTCTAGTACCTATTTGTAATCGCAGATAAAGATTGGTACATTTTCCCCCACTTCACCAGCCTGATGCAGACCAACATCTAGAAGCCATGCTGAAGGTGGCAGATCTTCAAGGTAGAAAGAACTTGGTTTCTTAAAGAACCACCTGTCAATCAGGAGCATACATGTTAGAGTAAACGTACAAAATAAATAATCTATTGTGTTTAGCCGAGATTTGAGAGTTGATGTGTTTCAACAGATATCTTTACCTTAAATAATACAAAAATAAAGAAGGCCAGGTTAAGGACTTTAGACTTGACTGTCACTGCTGAACAATGGACATTCCAGGTTGCACAGTCTATGTGCAGCCCTGGGTACCTCTGCCACTTCCACCTCTAGAAACTGGGTGCGGCGGTTGCCGCTTCATGTTTTGTTTTTTTTTTATACCAACTCCAGGGGGAAGGGTGGACTAACTTCTAACAAGTTCTCAAATGATGCAAATCCTGCTGGTCCAGGATCACATTTGGAGTAGCAAGGACCTAAGTCAGATAGGATGAGGGCTTGATCTTAGGTTAGTGGCAGTGGGATGGAGAGGTTCCAGATTTTAGAGCTATGAAGGAGATGGAATTAGGGGCACCTGGGTGGCTCAGTGAGTTAAAGCCTCTGCCTTTGGCTCAGGTCATGATCTCAGGGTCCTGGGATCGAGCCCCGCATCGGGCTCTCTGCTCAGCAGGGAGCCTGCTTCCCCCTCTCTCTCTCTGCCTGCCTCTCTACCTACTTGTGATCTCTCTCTCTGTGTCAAATAAATAAATAAAATCTTAAAAAAAAAGGTGATGGAATTGACAAGATTAGACAATGATTCTGATAACATGGTAAAATCAAGGATGAATTTCTAAGTTTCTGGTTTGGGTAACTAGATGGCAGAGTTTGGAGGATTTTCTTTTCACAGATCTGTATTTCTTCTTCTTCTTTTTTAAGATTATTTATTTGTCAGAGAGAGAGAGAGAGAGATAGCACACAAGCAGGGGGAGCAGCAGGCAGAGGGAGAAGCAGGCTCCCGCTAAGCAAGGAGCCTGATGTGGGACTTGACCCCCAGACCCTGTGATCATGACCCAAGCTGAAGGCAGCCACTTAACCAACTGAAGCATCCAGGCATCCCATAGATCTACATTTCTTTTTTTTTTTTTAAAGATTATTTATTTATTTATTTGACAGAGAGAGAGAGAGATCACAAGCAGGCAGAGAGGCAGGCAGAGAGAGAGGGGGAGAGCCCTCTTGAGCAGAGAGCCCGATGCGGGGCTCGATCCCAGGACCCCGAGACCATGACCGGAGCCAAAGGCAGAGGCTCCAACCCACTAAGCCACCCAGGCGCCCCTAGATCTACGTTTCTCATAAAGAACTTACATTTAATTGTGTATTGAAGAGGGAATAGAAAAGATATAGATGATATTGTAAGGAGCCCAGGTAAGTAAGGAGGTATTTTAAAATATGATAAACATATTTAACTTTTGATGAATAAAATATACATTTTTCAGTTGAATAGTTTCTTGGGTGTGATCCATATTGAATTATTACAAACCATTTGGCTGCTGGAATCTAACAGCATTCCCACAAAGACTTAATAAAATATGATATTTTTTGCTCCTTGTTAATTTAAGAACTAATAATGGTATAATGCTGACCAGGTGTGACATACTGATTTCTCTTTAAAAATAGTTTCCAAGGAGCTGATTATGAAAACATAAGGCAGATAATGTGCTTCTTTCAATACTGAACCCAATTAATTTCAGTGACTCATAAGTGCTAGGGTGAGAAATTAGAATATTAAAGCTACATTTGCTAAGAAAGAAATAATTTTCCTTCTTCTCAATAGACTTCTAATTGTTTTGTATATAATTTTCTCTCTGAAGTCAGGTTGGAGAATTCAGTAAAACTAAAGGAAGGTTCATCCCCAGGCTTTATTGAAAGAATATCCAACTACCTGGTGACAGGCTGGGGGCTGAGGACGAACTGATCACCCTTTAACAGGAAGCAATGATGATAATAGTTAATACTTAGCCCTTTTATGCACCACAAAGCTTGTTGAATTTCTCACCACACTCTGAGATATGTACGTTTATTTTATTTTATTTTTATCGAAGTATAAGTAACATTAACATTATATTAGTCCAAGGTGGACAACATAATAATTCGACATTTGTATACACTGAGAAGTGATCACCACAATAAGTCTAGTTACCATTTGTTGCCATGCAAAGTTATAAATTTTTTTCCCGTGGATGAGAACTTTTTAAGATTTCCTTTCTTAGCGACTTTCAAATTTGCACTGCAATGTTATTGACTACCATCATCCTGCTGTACTTTATATCCCCATGATTTGTTTATTTTTATATCTGCAAGTTTGTACCTCTTGAGTCCCTTCACCCATTTGCCCACTCCTCCATTCCCCTTCTCCTCTGGTGACCTCCTGCTATTCCCTGTAATTGTGAATTTTGTTTTGTTTGTTCATTTTTAAAAATTTCACCTATAAGTTAAATCATACAGTATTTGTTTTTCTCTGACTGATTTCACTTAGCGTAATACTGAGGTGGGTAATTTTTTTTTAAGATTTTATTTATTTATTTATTAGGAAAGAGAGACAGTGAGAGAGAGCAGGAGGAGGGAGAAGGTCAGAGTGAGAAGCGGACTCCTCATAGAGCTGGGAGCCCAATGTGGGACTCGATCTCTGAACTCCGGGATCATCACCTGAGCCGAAGGCAGTTGCCCAACCAACTGAGCCACCCAGGCGCCCCTGAGGTGGGTAATTTTAATTTCCATTATATAGATGGCAAAAACAAGGCTTAGCAAGGTTCAGTGATTTGTCAAGATGTCTCATATGGTAAGTGACAGAAATGGCACATTCATCCAGGTCTGACTGCTTGCAGAACTATGACTCTGGAAAAATCTACCCTGAATTCTAGAATGTCAAACAAGGGAATATAAGGTAAATCTTCTAAAGCTTACGTATGAGGAAAGCAAAGTTCAGGTGATTTCTGGTCTAGTGTGGTTTCTAATGAGGCACCACACTGCCTTTTACAGCAACCGGCCAAATCTATAAAGTTAGTGAAATAGATCTGATTTATAATGCATGTAAGTGGTTCCCTATTGGTATGACTTTGAAAGCCCCGGGAAGACTGTTTTCCCCAAGATATGCTTTCCCCCATTACATGGTCTCTGAGGTTCTATCATTAAATATTAATTCCTCTTTCTTATATCCTTGTTAAAATGCAGTTGCTCAAGCATTCCAAAGTGAATGTGTGCACACCCTTTCCTTGAGAGAGATTTTAACTGGGGAGTGGGAACCAAGGGGTGGGGGGAACAGGAGCAGACAGAGATGAGTCTTGGGGCAAGAGAAAAGGAACAAGGAAAAAGATGAAACATAGGGGATCTGAGAGCCGGAATGACAAATCTCTAAAACTACTTTGTATGTGTTTTTTTTTTTTAAAAAAGATTTATTTATTTATTTACTTACTTATTTGAGAGAGAAAGAGAAAGAGAAAGAGAGAGAGAAACTCACGTAGACTCTGTGCTGAGCATGGACCTTGACATGGGGTTTGACCTCATGACCTTGAGATCACCTCCTGAGTTGAAACCAAGAGTCAGATTCTTAATCAACTGCATTACCCAGGCTCCCCTCAAACTACTTTGTTGAAGAATTGATTTAGACTAAAATCAATTTAGGGGACTCTTAGAGTTAATGATTAATTTTTGTTTTGAATAGAGATAAAGATAACATTAAGCAGATCTGGTTTCTCTCACCAAGATCGCCTACAAATATAATGGGGATATGCCGCAGAGTTACAAAGAGCTTGGAGAAAAAGTCTTGAATATGACACTTCCTTATTTTCTGACCCTGAACAAGTCTCTCCACCCCTACTACCCAGCTTTAGCTTTTAACATGAGTTGCTGTCAGGTGGGGCAAGAGAGGAAGGGCCAGAACTGAGAATTGATTTGGCTGCTGGGTAGATGATATTTTTGAAACTCTCTGAATCTGTTCTGGCATTAAATCCTCCTAGAGCTTATCCATGCTGGACATGCTTCAAATACAGTTGACATTAAGCATTCCTACCGAGACTTCTTAATTCCCAGCAGCGTCTCTGGTTCATATTCCTCTCCTGTTAGGGATCATTAGGGGAAAAGCCTCAGTTGTCCTTCATAGCATTCTTGTTTGGCCAGAGAAGCCTCCACTGCACACTTTTTCCTGGAGGGGTCTTTTGTCAACTCTGGGTAAAGCAGAAGGAGAAACAGTTTACATAATGGTGTGATCACATCGATGCTTCAAACTAATTTTTCTCCAATTACCACATTTTATGACAGCTGGTTTAGAAGTTCTAACCATTTTTTTTTTTAAGCTGGAAAGCTTTCAGTTATAGATCTAAGTTTATCAGAGCATAGCTTTAAAGAGCACATTTAAACAGAGTTTCAGGTTTTAAAGCAGAGATAATGAGAGCTATTTCACCAATGACACAGATCAGAAAGAGGGTGATTCCTCCTCTGTGGAACCTAGTGAAAGATATTAATGTTTGGGAATTTCCCCAATTAAACTCATGGGTGAAATCTTTCATAAGGCATCTTACCTTAGATTATGGTTCACCTTGGCACAGACCTATCTGTGTGACAAACCTAAGCAATGGACCTATTGACACAGTGGATCGAAGAGAAAAGCCTGACAAAATCTTCAAGGCACTGGCTACTAGCAGGTACTTATGCAGTTGGTGAAAACAGGGTTTGACATAATCCCTCAAACCTTGGAGATAGTTGTCCCCTGTTGTTACAGGGCCATGATAGGAAAGAAGAATGAGTTGATTCAGATAAAAACTGGAGATAAACAGCCTTCTGCTATGAAAAGAATATGGGTTTAAGAGTCAGAAGTTCCTGGGTTAGGATCCTTGCTTTGCTGCTAAGTAGCTAGATGACCTTCGGGCAAGACCCTACACTTCTCAGCTTCAGAATCCTCATGCATATGGTGGAGTTGTGTGCAGGTGGAGGGGACAAGAGGATACAATGGAAGTGCCAAACACAGGGCCTGGTGAATGACATGTTCTCAGTACTTGGGTTAAGAGCAGCTTTCAGATCATTTCCTGGCATCTACCCTTAATCTTATTCGTGATTTTCATTTGGTTTCACCCATCTGCTGTAGTTAGGTCACTCTGGCATACTTCAGCCCACTTCTTAGACTCTGCATACCAAAGAAGTAGCGAAAGCGATCATAGATGCAGTGTAGCTTGAGGGCATCACACAGATCTTAAATGGCTCTGGTGGCTCCTCATTGCCTCAGAATCAGTTAATACTCTGTAGCAAGGGAGGCAGTGTTGTGGTGAAGAGCCCTGCCTCTGGAATTAACTGGGTTTAAATCCCATCTCTGTCCCATCCTTCTTGTTTGACCTGGGTGAAGCTACTCCACTCTCTGAGCATCAATCATTTCAGTGGTTAAAAAAAAAAAAAGGAATTATAATAGTGCCAATTTCATAAGGTTGTTGAGCTCATGTGAGATAATGTGTGTGAATTTTTCAGCATGGGCCTGGCACACATCAATCATGTAGTGTTTGCTATTGTTGTTACTATTTATTATTATTACTACTATTATTTTATATTGTTGACTTAAAAAAATTTTCTTAGAGAGTATCTCAAGCAGGCTCCATACTTAGTGTGGAGCCTTATGCAGGACTTGATTTCGTGACCCTGAGATCACGACCTGAGCTGAAATCAAGAGGCAGACACCCAGACTGAGCCACCCAGGTGCCCCTTTAAATTTAATTTTATTATTATTTATTACCACTTGGTTTCAACTTACTTGTTTACCTTTATTTTCCTCCAGCCATAACTCACGCAACACCATGCTTCAGTTGCTTTGAAATACTACCAAAAATGTATTGAACAGTAAAGTGGTTATAGTTACTAAATATTCTACCACAAAAAAGAAATGGTAATTATGTGATGTGACAGGAGTGTTAGCTAGTGCTATGATAATCATCTTCAACATAGAGGTGTATCCAACTGACGTGTTGCTTAAACTTATACAATGTTGTATGTCCATTATAACTTAATAAGCTTGGGGGAAAAAAATCTAAAAAATGCATTGAGCTCCTACTATATTCCAGGCCATTTCTAAGTGTTAAGTACTTACTCACTCAAGAATATGACTCAGTTTTTTAAGACACAGAGACTCATGGTCTTGTTAAAGACTACTTGCTGTTTTTGAAAGTTTCTCTTCCTTTTATGTCATCATCTCATTGTGGATGCCCTTCCTGCTGCCTAGCAAGACCTTTCTTTCTTCTTTCAGTGGTGGTCTTGTTTATCCCTTAAAGCCCAGCTTGATTGTAAATATTTCCTGATCCCTTGAGGTACAACTGGATGTTCTTTGCTCTTGGATTCTACAGCACCTTGCATGTAATTCTCTTATAGGACTTATTGTGCTGGGGGGTTTATATATCTGTTCTTGCTACTAGAGTGGGAGCTCATTGAAAGCAGAGGCTCTGTCTCACTTACCTAACAATTATTTATTAAACCTTATGTACCTGGTACCACTACACATGTTCAGACATCAGAGATCTAATGCATGTTCCTGCTCTTAAAGAATTCATAGTTTAGTAAAGAAGAAGCCATTTATCCACCAAATTCAATTCAGATTGTTATAGGGCATACCCACAACAGTCTTATTAGTCTGCACATTCCTTGTACCTAAGCTCTGTGAGTTGGCTTGATTTGATTTCCATCACCAAAAACATTTCCCTTAATTTCCCTTTCAGTTTGTTTCCTTTAGGTCTGCATTAACCAGTATTCTTTTGGTTGCAAGTGACAGAAACCTAACTCAAATGAGTGTAAGCAAAGAGAGGAACTTACTGGCTCACCAAGGAAAAGGTGAACAGCCAAATTATGTGAAAAGGAAGGGGAATCTGCATTTCAGGAAGAAGTGGTATCAGAGGCTCAGTGCATTTTTGCCTTATAGTAACCACCACCATCAAGACTAGTTATTATTCTTTAATTAAATTATTAAAACAAACAAACAAACAAACACCCAGGGGCACCTGGGTGGCTCAGTCAGTTAAACTTCTGCCTTCCACTTGGGTCATGATCCTAGGGTCCTGGGGTCGAGTCCCACATCAGGTTCCCAGCTCAGCAGGGAGTGTGCTTCTCCTTCAGCCTTCCTCTCCCCCTGCTTGTGCTCTCTCTCTCTGACAAATAAATAAATAAAATCTTAAAAACAAAAACAAAAAAAACTCCCAAAGAAAGACTCTGATTAGGATGGTCTGGGTCAGGTGAACCAATCAACTGCAGTCAAGAAAGTGAGTCATATGAAATGGGTAACCTGCATGGATGGAGTTTGGGAGAAAGTACCCAAGATAAGGTTGAGGAAGAGGATGTATTCAGACTACATAGTTAAACATTTCCACAGGGGCTTGGAAACATTTTCAGAACTCCTTGGAAAATCCATGGTGAAAAGGGGTGTTAGACTCATTCTTAAACCTTATCAGGTGGTGTGTTGTGGGTACTGATGATGGTCAACTGAGAATAAAGCATTATGGATGGTACCCAGGGGAGAATAGCAGCATTAAGTCTGGGCCAAGACCTCTATAATGAGAATGGGAATGCAGCAGAGGCAAACTTGTAGCTTCTTCTGTTGGGGGCCAGCCTTATCTGAGTCCCCCTAATGGCCAAACAAAGGTATAGTCCTTAACTACTCTAATGGTTATGCAAATCAAAAATTATTCAGGAGCCCTAAGGTCCAAAGTCCAGAGGAGAAACAAGCTACAAAAACCCGGAAGTGACAAGAGGAAGGGATCAAAATCTGGGAATGGAGCCAGGAGTTCAGAACTAGGAGGTAGATTGATTGGGTAGACTGATCAGATAGCAGTGGGGATCGACTGGCCTTGAGGGATTGCCTAAGGTATCAGCTACCATTTATAGCTTGCTTTTAAGGTCTGGCAAGAATGTGCTATGTGGATGGGATGGTCTCATTGAAAGGTCCAGGGGTGGAACAGCCACGGCACAGTGCAAAATGCACACATTGAACTCTTACCGTGAGCCCAATTGAGCCATAATTATAGATTAGTATATTTGGAGCCTTAATGGAATTTTCCAGGAGAATTCAGGGCCAGAGAGCCCTGTGCAAGTCAACAGAAATCTGTAACTCTTGGGTATCAGAGGCTTTAGGAAAGAAAGAGAATAACTGCAGAAAAGGATTAGAGGTATTTGTTTCGTGTAGATCTTCTAAGATAAAAGGAGATGACTTTGTAACTGTAGCAAGAAATGCGGACTAGGCCTCACAGGTGTCAGGCTTGGGAAGTCAGAGCTCTAGGACCCTGTATTTATCCTGCACAGCCACTAAACTGTGACGCACACTCTCTTCCAGACACATGCAAAGTGACTTCATGCATTTATTATATGCCAGACATTGTCTTAGAACTTTTCATGCATCACTTCTTTGAACCTCAGAAAAACCCCATGAGGTAATTACTAAAATTGCCCCATTTCACAAATAAGAAATGAGGGCCATAGAATGAAGTTAATTGCTGAAGTCACACACTTAGCATAAGGTAGATCTGGAGCTTGAACACCAAGCTCCAAGTAATTGGTCATCTCACTAAGCTCCTCCACCCTGCTTTTAACTTCCTTAGTTACCAACTTTGTTTTTCCACATATCCCTTTGATGGCCACAGTTACCCATTCAGCTAGTACCCAGTGTCATATTGATTATTACTAAAAAATAACTTTGTTCTTCTTTTCAACTTGAATTTTTTTTGAAAACTAGGTAACATAGGCAGATGGCATAAAATTTAGATACAAAAGAGTATATAGTTATTTCCTATCACTCAGTTATCTTATTAAGCATGTTAAAAAAAAGACAGCAGGTCCAAAATGGAGTCACTTTTGCTAGATGTCATGTCAGCAAACCAAGGCTTAATACCTAATCAAGCTGCAGTTTCAATTCTCCAGGAATGTAACTTAAAAAAAAATATTTATTTATTTAAGGACTCTGCACTCAATGTGGGGCTTGAACTCATAACCCTAAGTTTAAGCATCACATACTCTACTGACTGAGCCAGCCCCGTGCCCCAGGAATGTAACCTTTAACCAGTCAACATGGAATCACCTGGTCAGGACTAGTGAGATAATATGCCCAATAGACCCCTTGGATTCCCCTTAGGAGGGTGACCTGGCCTGAAACAATGCTTTCTTTGCTACTAATTTCTTCTTTCTGCCTCATTTCTGCCTTTAAAAATGTTCCCTTAAACATATGGAAGTTCCTCAAAAAGTTAATAATGGAACTACCCTACTATCCAGAAGTCTTTCTACTGGGTATTTACCCAAAGAATACCAAAATACTAATTCAGAGGGATACATGTACCTCAATGTTTATAGCAGCATTGTCTACGGTAGCCAAATTACGGAAACAGTCCTAGTCTCCATCAATTGATGAATGGATAAAGAAGATGTGGAGATTTTATATATATGGAATATTACTAAGTCATAAAAAAGAATGAAATTCTGTCATTCAAAACACATGGATGGACCTAGAGAGTACAATGCTAAATGGAATAAGTCAGTTAGAGAAAGACAAATACCATATGATTTCACTCATATGTGGAGTTTAAGAAAAAGAACAGATGAGCAAAGGGGGGAAAAAAGGGAGAGAGAGAGGCAAACTAAGAAACAGACCCATAAAGAACAAACTGATGGTTATCAGAGGGAAAGTGATGGTTATCAGAGGGAAAGATTAAGGAGGGAGCTTGTGATGAGTGCCAGGTGTTATAGAGACATGTTGAATCCCTGTATTGTACACCTGAAACTAATATTACACTGTTTGTTAATTAAATGGAATGTAAGTAAAAACTTAAAAAATCTTTTTCTTTTCTACACTTCAGCAGAGCTCCTTTCTATTATTTGATGGGATGCTACCTGATCCATGAATCGTTGAATAAAGCCAATTTGATTTTGAAATTTACTCAGTTGAATTTTTGTTGTTAAAAATGCATGAGGTTTAGAAGTCACTTGTGTTTTCTTTCTTTTGTGTTATTACCTATTTGCTATAGAATTGTTTTTTTTTCTTACTAGTATATAGAAGCTTTTATTATAAGGGAATTAGTCCTATGCCTGTGGTATGAATTGTCAGTATTTTTCCCAGTTTGTCTTTTTGCCTTTTGAATATGTGAAGGTTTTTTTCCATGGAGAAATGTTTTGGCAGTCTAATTTATCAATTTTTAAAATTTCATGATGGAGATACGTCACCCTTAGCTGTTCCTTACTCCAGGATTATAAAACAAAATACCCTATGTTTTCTTCTATTACTGTTTTGGTTTTGATCCAGCTGAAAAATTTTTGATGTAACGTGTGAGATATGGATCCAATTTAGCTTGATAACTTTCAAGTTATTCCAACAACGTTTGTTGAATAATCTTGTTCTCTACTGCAAAATGCCACATTTATTCTACACTAGATTTCTGGATATATTTAGCTTATTTCTGAGTTTTCTATTTATTGACCTCTTAAAAATTTTTTTTAGGAGTTTATTTATTTGACAGAGAAAGAGAGAGCACACAAGCAGAGGGAGTGGCAGGCAGAGAAAGAAGCAGGCTCCAGGATGAGTAAGGAACCAGATGCGGGACTTGATCCCAGGACCCTGAGATCATGAACTGAGCCGCGGGCAGACCCTTTATGGACTAAGCCACCCAGGCATCCCTACTGATCTGTTTCTTGATGTCTAAGTACCACATTGTTTAAATTACTGCAGCTCAATACCATGTTTTAATATCTAGTAGAGTCTCGCTCTCTTTCTACTCTTCCTTTTCAGAATTCTCCTAGCGATTCCTACTTGTTTCTTATCTTTTCTTTTTTAAGACTTTATTTTCAAGTAATCTCTACACCCAATGTGGGGCTGAAACTAACAACCCTGAGATCAAGAGTCACATGTTTTACTGACTGAACCAGCCAGGTGCCTCTCTGCTTTCTTATTTTCTATATTAATTTCAAAGTTAGCTTGTCTAGTTTTCCCCTAAAATCTGTCAGTATCTTTTCTATTGGAATTGCATTAAATTTACAGATAAATTTAGGGAGAAATGACATCTTTATGATGTTGAGTCTTCCTACCCAAGAAAAAGATACAGCTTTCTTTTTTTTAAGTGTACTTTGGTGTCCTTTAGTAACATTAATTTTTTTCAAATAGAATTTGAATACATCTTTTTTTCCGTTTACTGATGGATAATCTACCTTTTTTATTGCTATTATAAATATGTGTTTCCTTCCTCTGTGTATTCTAACTGGATGTTCTTTTGGCAACAATTTAAAATCTCTACTGTGGCAGTATTGCCTCAAGCTATGTTGAGAAACATATCTGGTTTGATTTGGGCTCCAGTACTTGCTGATAGCTTGCAGGCAAGACCTAGACCCCTTGAGACAGAGGTGGCCTCTGAGGGTTCTGGCCCAGAGGATGCCCTATCCATTCACACTAAGCTTTTCTAGAATGGGTGCCATGGATACTAAAATGGGTTGATGATGTTATATATGTTATAAACAGCTACAAATCTATATGAATAGAATGCCTTTTCATCCACTGTAAGGTGTCTGTCCATCCACACCAGGGAAGAATATGGCAAATTAAAGCTTATGCTGCTTCAGGCTGTAACTCTTTAGATAGATTTTTCTTTGGTGTCCTGACAACTGGTCACCTTGAGGAAATTGATGTAGCATTCAGTATTACCCTTTCTAAAGATGTGACATGATTTTATCCTCAAATCACAAAAGGCAATAGGGAGTCTGATATCCTCCCAGAAAAATGGAATCTTGGGCTGGCATTGGAATTTGTCGATGTTCATTAACATTCTTAACCAACATTAATATTTAACGAGCACCTGCTATCTATGTGCCATCCTGTGATGGACACAAAAATGAATAAAGTCACAATTCTTGACCGTGAGGAGCTCACGGTCAAGTGGGAAAAATAGGCAGAAACTCACTGTAATGCACTAGCTTAAATACTCAATAGAATTAAGATCAGCATGCTCTGCGAATGCAGAGAATGTGAAATTTATTTGGGTTTAACAGTGTTAGCTTTAGAGCTGGTCCTTGAAAGGTAAGAAGTAGTTAGACAAGGGTAGCAGGTGGTACTAGTACACTGTAACTCTCTACTTAACCACTAGTTTTGGTGAAGAGATATGCCTGGCTCTTGCAAGCTGCTGGGGGAGCTAATGCTTCCAAGAGCAGTACTCAGCCAATCTTGAATGGGATTTGGCCAATAATTGCCCTAGTTTTCTCACCTGTTGAGTGGCATAACTCCAAGATACACTTTACAAGATCTACCAGGGTTACTGGGTAGTATTGGATCCCAGAACCCAAAGTGGTAACCTGCGCAGTAAGGCACCTTTTCCTGGCTTTCTTCCCTTCCTGGTCTCACTTGGCTATGTCCGGGCTTCCTGGGAATCACCTCTGAGCAAACTATTTGCTTGCAACTCCTAGTTTCAGGGTCTGCTTCTTGGGAACTAATCCAACAGAGCAAAGCATAGGCAGAGTACATTCCCAGAAGAGGGAAGAACCTCAGTAAAGGCACAGAAATATGACAGCATGCCTTCTTTTGGGCCCAGAAAGTAGTTGCAGATGATTGAAGACCCATTCAAGGAAGGCTAGGAGATGAGCAATTTGGAGGAAGAATGATGGGATTGGAATGCGATTTTTTTTTTCTAAGTAAGCTCCACACCCAGTGCAGAGCCCAGTGTGGGCCTTGAACTCATGACCCTGAGATCAAGACCTGAGTCGAGATCAAGAGCCAGATGCTTTTTTATTTTTATTTTTTTTAGTATTTGAATATTCGATTGCATATTATATCAAACATTTCAGTAGGAATCTTTCTACTATTTCTTCACATCAAGGAGGATCAGTTGGTTGATTTAACACTGAAAGTGTTTTCCAGAGTAGGGTTCATATTATGAAACAGGAGCTTGTGTTATATGACACTGATTACAATTGCAGAAATAATCCCAAACAAGTCTCACACAACCAAACTATTCTTATAAGTTTTCTCCATCCTGCCTTTGCTCACCTCATTATTTGTATTATTCTAATTTGAGCACCGATTCTATCTTCTAATAGAAGTCATTTTTATACACTCGTAGTCAAGTATCAGAAGATGAAAAGTATGCCCATAGAAGCAAACGCAGGAAGTCTAAATTCATAAATGTAACACACCAAGAGTCGGATGCTTAACCGACCGGCGCTCCTAGAATGGGATTTTATAAAAGGCCCTCAGAAGATTTGGTGGTGGGCAGGGGCACTGTTTGGAGAGCAGGGAGAAAGAAGACCTTCATCTGGTATTGTTCAGACCTTCATCTGGTACCTTCTCTCTGGTATTGTTGCCTAAGGCCTGGGGCTCCAAGCTCCAGCTCTGCAGAGCTATAGGGCTCAGGCCCTCACCTGGGCGAGCCTCACGCCTTCCTGCTGGTTTGTAGCTGCCTTCATCACCTGCCAGTCCAAGCCAAGCCGTTGCCGTTGCCGGGATGCAGCCTCGCTCGCTGGAGGTGGGCGGAGCTCGGTCAGCAGCCCGGGGCGCTGTTGCCAGGCTCTGGCGGCTGTCTTATCCCCAGCGGCTGCACAGGCGGAATTTTCCTTCCTGCAGCTGCGCCTTAGCACTCACTACTTGCCTGTCTCCGCTGTCCATGCGGGGCTCATCTGAGGCTTTCTATTCAGACAGCCATTGATATTCCCATCTTGTTGCTGGCTCCTGTCAATGGGGGAATGGAGAGGCTTTTGCAGAATAGGCTGGGGAAGGACCAGGTGCTTTTCCTGTCTGCCTGGATACTGAGAGGTGGTATTTTTTAAAAGGAGGTTTCATAAGCAGTCTTTGGCCTTGTTTTCTTTTCCCTCTGCCTTTTATTCTTTCATATTTCTTTCTTCTGCTTGTCCTTCCTCCTGCCAGACCCCGGATGAGGCATTCTGGATTCAGAGATGACTTAGTTGAGATCTCTGCCCTCAGAAAGATCTCGGTTTAATGAAGGAAACAGAACATGACCCAATAATTACAATACTGTGTGCTGAGTGCTACAATTGAGTTATTTATGTATTTGTTCGGGCATGGAGGAGGGAGGCATAGAAGTTGGGGGGGGGGGCTTCATAGAAGTAGTGGTGCCTGAGCTGCATTAGGAAAGATTGGTTAAAGTCATGAGCACCTGCTAACTACCAAGCACCAGGCTAGGCCCTTTTAGCTCGAATCCTCATGACAACATGATGAGATAGATAGTTCTACTCTACAGAAGAAGAAAACCTCAGGGAGATTAGATAAATGATCTGAGATTATAGATCTGCAAATGGGACCATCTAAAATAGCCCTGTGTGCTGCAAAGCTCGTGGTTGTTCCAGTCCACCATGCTGCGAGGCATGGGGAAGGGTATTCCAAGTAGAGGGAACAGCTTGGGCAAAAGTTTGGAGGCACACTAGAGATGATGTATGGGATAATTTTCTGGAGCTGTCGGCTGCCATGTTCTCTAGTCCCTAGTACTTTCCAAAGTGCTCACTGTGGCTTGTAGGAAAAGCAGGTGGCAAGTGAGTGTTCAACTCTTCCTCCTAAAATTGTCTAGCAAAATTTGAATGTCAGCTTTTCTGGGACAGGCTGTGTGACCTTGGGGAAGTCTCTTTTCCTTTCAGAGCCTCTGATTCCTGTTTAAGTGAGAGCATGATTCTTACTTTGTCGAGTTGTAGGAATTCAAGACAGTATGTGAAACAATCATTACAATTGATTTGTTCAAGGTGACTTTAGCAGACACAGGACTGGCTTATGATGGAGGGGTTGGCTGAATCACCAGGCAAAGGGAATTTTAGATGATTGGTTGGGGGAATGCCTTCCATCCTCCAAGAAATGAGAATGCTGGCAGAAAGCCTACTGCTAGACTGCTTCAAATTGACCAGATGCTATTTTGGAGATGAGAAAAGACATTCTATTGACACTGGCAGTGTAGAGAGAAGATAAAAACCAAGGAATGGGAAAACCGACCCCACTCCTGATCAGGGGAGTGGACAGGAAACGGGACAGGCAAGTCAGCCAGGTGTCTTCAGCTCTCCAGCGAGCCTCCAGCCCTGGCAGAGTCCTGCAGACTCTGGGACTCAGGGGAGGGGATGGGGAGAAAGCGCTGATGGGCTTTCAGACTGAATCATACTCATTAAAACAACAGTCAAGTGTTCGACCTTGGACTATGACTCTGTTTTTCTCCGATCCCTGGAGCAGGCTGTTTTCAAGAGAAGAAATGGGGTCATCTGCTCAGAGCCGGTCCTGGCACTAAGAAACCTTCCGCTGGGGACAGCTGTGCAGGAACTCATACAATGTGGTGTCAAGAGTGGGGGTGGGGAAAAGATTCTTCTCAATGTATAGATACATTAAGATGTTATGCCATTGATTCCTTAGGGCCTTTTAGCAATAAAGAGGTGGATGTCTTTTTCACACAAATCCTCAGGTATTATAAACATACCTTCAAAATGAATCTTCACTTAAAAATCATGGGTTTTGGCAAGCCCTGCTCCCGGTGCCTCACTCTGTTCTGCTAGCTCAGCCCGCCCGCCTGCGCCCACCATGGCCACCATTCAGCTGCTGGTAGGAAGAACAAGGTGGAGAGCAACTTACTGGAGAGCAGTAAGTTGAGAGCAGCTCTCACTGGAGAGCAAAGATTTTGATGAATACATGAAGAAAGTAGGAGTGGGAATGGCTCTGCGAAAAGTGGGTGCAACGGCCAAACCAGATTGTATCATCTCTTCTGAAGGCAAAACCTCACCATAAAAACTAAGAGCACTCTAAAAACAACAGTTTTCATGTAACCTGGGAGAGAAGTTTGAAGAAACTACAGCCAATGACAGAAAAACTCAGACTGTCTGCAACTTCACAGACAGCGCATTGGTTCAACATCAGGAATGGGATGGGAAGGAAATCACGATCACAAGAAAATTGGAAAATGGGAAATTGGTGGTGGAATGTGTCATGAGCTCAGGTCTATGAAAAAGTAGAGGAAAAAATTCCTTCACCATTTTGGTCAGAAATTAGCTGTGAGAATGAAAAGCTCAGTTCAATGAGAAAATCTCTACACTGCTTTTTTTTTTTTTTACTGTGTTCAGTTATCTTTATCATACACATTTTACATGCAGCTATTTCAAAGTGTTGATTTAATTAGTATCATCTCTTTGGTTAGTAAATAAGTGTGTTTGTGCTAAAAAAAAAAGAAAGAAATCATAGGTTTTCAGCCTATGAATCTCTATAACCTCTTCCTTTTACACCTGAGGAAACTGAGGCTCAAAATGAAATTGACTTCAGGATATTACATAGCTAGGGGTGCCTGGGTGGCTTAGTCAGTTAAGCATCTGCCTTCAGCTTGGGTCATGATTCCAAGGTCCTGGGATCAGCCCTGCGTCAGCGGGAGGGGAGTTCCCTGCTTCTCCCTCCCCCTCTGCCTCTCGCTCCCTGCTTGTGCACTCTCTCTCTCTCTCTCAAATAAATAAATAAAATCTTTTAAAAAATAATATTACATAGCTATTAAGCTATTAAGTGGTGAACCAGGGATTCAAATATTTGTCTCCAAATCAAAACATCTGTTTCATTATATTTCTTTCTTTTAAATAATTGGTGTCATGAACATGAGCCAGACATTGTATTGAGCACTATTTATAAATGATCTCACTTAGTTTTCTTCAAAAACTCTGCAGAGAATGATTAACCCCACTTTACAGATAAATAAACTGAGTCTCATTAAAGAAATTCCATGAAATAGCTTTGCTACAAAGCAGCTGAGACAGAAGATAAACCCTTATGGGTCTAAAAAACTAATTGGTTCACAATTTAAGCATAGCTGAGATTACAAACACAACAGCTCATTCACTGGCATCTTGTAAATATCTCTTCCTACCACCTGGCAGGAGCCTCCTTGAAGAGGAACTGTAACAGAAGTAGAGGGAGGGGGTTGCCTTCTACACCCACTCAGCACAGAAAGCTCAGTGCCATCCCCAGGGTGGGTTGAATGCTAAGTGGAAAGGATGCTCTTTCACTTTTCCATGAACTGGCATGAGGAAGCAACTAGGAAAACAACCTCTGATGAATCCTCTGCGTTTTCCAGGCGGGGGAGACCCGCTCTGTGCTGCTCCTGTATGTGTGTGACAGTAATGTTCCTCTATCACCATGGCAACAACCAATACACCCGCATCCCAAGAGAGGCCAGAGCTGCTTTGTGGGGAGCTGTGGTCCAAGCTGGGTGGGAGTAGGAGTAGGGTGTATGGGGGAGGGGTGTCTCATTGGCTTGATTGTTTTTGCTTCAAAGTAGCTTGTTCCTGGGGGCAGGAATGTTTATACAGGATGCCAAGCCTCCTATGTCTGCAGGATTTGGGGCAAAGGGAGATGACAAGGAAGCTGAGGAGAGCCCAGGGGGACACATTATTTCTTCTATGGCTTCCAATGCAATGTATTTATTAGGCAAGCTACTGATAAACAGCATCTTTCTAAGGGGCCTGCCAATATACTCCAATGGGGAATCTTATGGGCTTTGTAAGTAACCAAACCTGCCTTCCAGCTCACAATATTTCAGTTCTAAGATCTCATGTTAGTTAGTATAACGTCTTTGAAGTCCAATTGCTTTAATGGTAAAAAGGGGACATTTAACGCCTCCCTTGAGGAAGATTAAAGGAGATAACACACGGGCAGTTTCTGGCATGTGGTCAGCATCTCATCAGTTGTAGACATTATTGTGTCCCCAATATTGCCAGAGAAATGGAGACTTGGCAAGGGGAGCATCTCTGACTCCTTTAAGTCAGGGGAAGACTCGGAATTAGAATTCATTCCACCCGTTTCTCCTGGGTGCCTCTGCTTCTCTCTCTCTCTCTCTTCCTAAAGCCATGCTCAGTGTAGGCTCCCCAGACTCAGCCCCTGTATTCCCTTGCTCAGCCTGGTGATATCAGGTGCTTATTTCCCCCTGTGGGGCTCCACTCACAGAATCTCACAACACTAGACCTTGGGGATCACTCAGCTCATTTTCCAGGCCAGGAAATAAAAGCTCAGAGAGAGAAGTGCATTGTTCAAGGTCACCCAGGAAGGTGGAAGCCATTAGTTGAAGTGATTGTTGCATATATTTTAGCAGGTATGACTAAGCCTGGGAGTAACTGCAGAGGATCCACCTCATGCTTTCCATGAATTCTCTTGGGTGTGTAACTTTAGCATAAGTATGTGTGGGGAGAGTCCTTTTATATATTTCAGTTGTGGTGCTGGAGAGTTCTGTGATTCCCCTGGCATCAGAAATATTAATAGCTAACATTTGCACAGGGCTTTACTGCTTATAAAATACACTCATACATTTGATCTTATTTAGTCCTCACAATAGCCCTTCAAGGTCATTATGATCATCACACCATTCTTTTACAGATGAGAAAACTGAGGATGGAAGTGATCTGTTCAAAGTTACACAGTTACTATGAGATAGATTTAGGAATTAAACTTATATTTGTGTGATTCCTAATCAGAGCAAACTGGCCTAGCTGACATGGCCACCTTTGGAGAATTCAACGTCAGGGACATAGCTGTCCTCTATCCAGCGGCAAAGGAGGAAGGTATCCACAGGGCTGATTATGAAGAAGGGCCACCTGAATGAAGGCGACAAACTCAATTCAATTGGGTTCTCCGAATGACGGGTAACATGAGTGTGGAAAGCAATACTGATGCCTTTTCTGGTTAACTTTTTCACTTTCAGAGTGTTCCCATATTATCTCATGAGAGGCCCAAGGCAGACCTGTCCCTCCCTGTTTACATAAGAGGCCCAGAGAGCTGAGCAACTTGTTGAAAATCACAAAGCCAAGTAGCGATGGAACTTAGAGTTTCTGGAATTCCAAATTCTTTCTACATCTCTTTAGGGCAGGTGGGCCTGAATAGTGTCTCCTGAGAATCGAGCAAAGGCCAAAGGTGGCATGTTCTAGCAAACTTCCTTGTTTGAGAGGACACCTGGGCAATAAGTATTTGGTCAGGTGGCTTAGTATTCCAGCTTTTCCTTTAAGGTGTTTTTGAGCTCTGCCTGCCTTTCTCCCCATGAGCATTCTCTGCTGCATTGTTATTCGTGGGAAGAGAGAAATCAGAGAGGCGATAAAGCATTTAAATTGGTTCCTGATTTTAGCAGGATTCTTTCATCTGCAGTCACCAGATGTGTGCCTGTGTTTACAATTCAGTGGGAAGATAAAGATTATGCAAGGAAGGTCTTTACAGAGTCCTGGGCTTCTAAAACTGGTAGAGACCACTGAAATCCTGACATTTGGCTTAGTCGGACCCTGAGTGATTTAGAAATGTGGGGGAGACACTTCTACCAATTGCTCTAGGAAAAATGCCTTCTACCTAGAGATAGGAATGGCTGGTTGGTCCCAGAGAAAGACAGAAAGAAAAGGCCTGAACTGTGCCAGAATTGTATATATAGATTTTTAAAGATTTTATTTATTTATATGACAGAGAGAGAGATCACAAGCAGGCAGAGAGGCAGGCAGAGAGAGAGGGGGAAGCAGGCTCCCCGCCAAGCAGAGAGCCCAATGCGGGGCTCGGTCCCAGGGCCCTGAGACAATGACCCGAGCCAAAGGCAGAAGCCCAACCCACTGAGCCACCCAGGCGCCCCCAGAATTGTATATTTTATAGAATTTCCAAGCCCTGGGATGCCTGGGTGGCTCAGTCGGTTAAACCACTGCCTTCAGCTCAGGTCATGATCCCAGGGTCCTGGGATCCAGTCCAGTATCAGGCTCCTTGCTCAGCAGGGAGACTGCTTCTCCCTCTGCCTGCTCCGCCTGCCACTCCCCTTGCTTGTGCTCTCTCTCTCTCTCTCTCTCTAACAAATAAATAAACAAAATCTTTTTTTTTAAAAAAAGAAGAATTTCCAAGCCTTGTTTCCTCTTCAATTCCAAAAAAAAAGGCAGGACATGAGATAGACTGAAAGTGTTACATTTATCCTGAATTTGGAACCTGGATTCACAGGTAAAGATAAAGGAAAGATTTTCATTACAGCTCATTAAAAACACAAGCCTACTTATAAGCAAGTGTCTTTGCATGCTACACCAACACTTCTTGGCAAGGACTTAGAGGAATATGGAAAATATTAGTTTAAGCAGATGTGATTTATAGTTCTGCCAACTAATCAAAATCTTCTGCTCATATACACTGATTGATGACCATACAGTCCCAATTTTAAGAAAATGATCTATTTTTCCATAAGAATATATTCTTATTAAAACCTACCAGAAAGTAACAATAAATCCACAGAATATTTGATAAATATTTTTCGATGGCCTGGCAGGTTTCCATTGTATCAATGAAGGAATCTAAACCTACGGAGTTCTTTGGGCATATTCTGGTCTAGCACCCAAGACCAGGATACTAATTGTATGTTAGCTGTTATATCAGACTTTGTAGAACATCTTGAGAGGAACAGAAGAAGAATCCCTCACCTTGAGGTGCTTGCTACCTAAAAATAGACACTAGCAACATAGGCATACACACAAGTACAGCCTGCAGAGCCTCCTTACAAATATGTAAGGGCATGCCTCAGGCCAGGAGCTATTCTAAGGTTCGAAAACTATCGTGGTAACACAGGTGAGATCCTTGTCTTCAAGGAATAGATCAACACAGTCTCATCACATATCCAGTTCAGCTTTCCTGTCTTTGCTTCGCCTATCCTCTCTGCCTTGATTGTTTTCTCTAGCCTGACCTGGGTATCTGAATTCCACCCATTTCAAAGGACTGATTCCTACCTCCCCTGTGAAATCCTCTCATACCTCAGAGATCCTTTCTTCCTCTGACTCTTTTAACACTCACTCCCTACTCTACTCTCTGGTCATTCACCAACTGCTCTGCTATTGCTGGTTAGGTGTTCACATGTTTACGAGCTGTCTTCTTAAGGGGCGTAACTTAGGTTTTCTTTATTCTTGAATCTTCTTTATCCACAAGTGCTTAGCATAATACCCTGCATGTATTAGGTACTCACAACATGTTTTTTAACTGGTTGATTTTAAAATATGATACAGACACTACAAGCTTAATGGTTAAGGGGAATTACTTAGTGAAATATGAAAAAAAAATAACCCAAACATCTGAAAAATTGAAGTCATAAAAGTATATGAAATACCACCAAGAGATTCATGCCTTTGGAAAAGATTCATCTGATATTCTAAAAAATATTTATAGGAAGGGCAGTACATTAAATTAAGTTTATTTAGTTATTAGTGATGTTATCAGTTTTATTCTCCAATAGACACAAGAACTGAGTTGGGTAAGAGTACAGTTCATCTCTCAAATAGGTGAGTCCCTATTGCATGGCAAGGACCATGCTTCATGTTGGGGTCCAAGATGGCTCAAACATAATCCTCTCCTTGAAAGGCATACATTCAAGTCACCACAATATTTTATTATAAACTTTTAACGGGCTATGACAAAACCAGACACAGGTAATGAAACAGTCTACTGTGGAGGATTGACGGAGGGCTTCCTGGAGGAGTCATCAACTAGCATTCCTCCAGGCCTTCTCTGCCTGAGTGCTTTCCCAACTTCTCTGTTGGTAGTATTACAGCTGCTTTAAGACCCACTTCAGATGTTACCTTCTCTGAGAAGCCATTCCTAAACCTCACAGGCAGAATGCATCCCTCACTCCTTGGTGCCCCTAAACCACTTTGCCCAACACTATCACAGCATTCTCACATCTTATTGTGGTTAATTGTTTCTGTGTCTATCTTCCCCACTCTCTCCTATCCCTCATAGACTGTGAACTTCCCACAGACAGGGGCTACTTCCCGTTTATATCAGTCTTTCCAGCACTTACCACTGCCTGGCACAAGGTGGATGGGAAGATCACTGTATTATTATAGTTGGCTGGAGA
The DNA here is from genome assembly GCA_028533885.1 of Nasua narica. Lineage (NCBI taxonomy): Eukaryota > Metazoa > Chordata > Mammalia > Carnivora > Procyonidae > Nasua > Nasua narica. Next base: position 46,907,816 of record CM052799.1, read on the forward strand.
CCTCTTGAACATCACTGGGTCTCTCACTCAGAGCCAGATTGTGCATCCATAGGTCCCAAGTTGAGTGCCAGCTGGAAGACAGGACTCAAGAACTGCCTGCCAGTATTAGTGACAAGATGCTCATTGATTCTATTCAGTCCAACAGATACATACTACGAACTAGCTCACCTAAAATTAAGAATCTAGCCACTGCTACTAGAATATCTACTGTGTGCCAGGCGCTTTATGTACACAATCTCATTTTTTCTGTGTAACAACTTTGAAAAGTGTTGTCTCCCCATAGCATAATGTATAAACTCCTTGAATCACTATGTTGTGATTCAACACCTGAAACTAATGTAACATTGTGTGTCAATTATACTAAAATAAAAAAATTTAAAAGCATTATCTCCTTTTATCAGATAGGGAAAAGAGGCTCAGAGGCTAATTTGCCTGAGTTAACACATCACCCAGAGTGGGCTGAATGTAAAGTACTGTATCTGCTGTGTCCTGTTCCCATACAACACATGGATTAAGTATATCTCATGAGAGGTGAAAACAAAGGTGCAGAGATCAAACCAGATTTAGGGAGTGCACATGGAAAGGGGATAATCAGAGGTCTTCATGGAGGTGGAAGCAGATCTAGCCAATTAATGAACTGGAAAAAACAAATAGAAAGATTTTGAAGAGATGAATTTCTTGGTACAACATAGGACGCACCACTGCCTATCAGGGAGGCAAACACAGAAAGGGTGGGGGACCCTTAGATACCTCGCCTGGGGGGAGAGGGTCTCCAGCCTTACACATGGTTTCACCTCCCCGGTCCATGAGGAGGGGAAGAGAAGGTGCTCATAAGTGAGCCATCCCTAAAGTGCAGGCACCAAAAATGCTCCCGAAGACCCAGTGGAGAGATCCGTCGAGTCTCTGTCACCGAACGGATGAAGGGGCGGGGGGTGGGGGATGAGGATACAATATTACCTAATATTGAGGAGGGAGTAGTTCTTTTTTGTCTCATCATAGGAGTGTGTGTGTGTTGTGTGGTGTGTGTGGGGGTGCGCGCGCGCGCGCGCGTGGGGGCAGATTATTCCTTCCTCCATCACCTGGAGGTTGAGGAGATGGCACTTTTCTCCCAGCTTTGGGAAAAGAGGTGGTTCTTTTCTTTCTACAGGGAGTGTGTGCGTGTGTGTATGTGTGTGTGTATGTGCGCGCACACCAGAGGAATGGGTCCTTTCTCACCTCAGGCTGGGGAGGCTGACACCTCTCTTCCTTCCAACGGGAGTGCGGACAGTTTCCTTTGCCTCCATCTCGGGTGGGAAAAGGCTCTTTTATCCCCAACCAAAAAAGGTGGTAGGGATCTCGGCTCCCTTTGCCCTGTTCTCAGGGAGCAAGACTGGCTCCCACACTCTCTCCACAGAACTCCGGTCAGGTTGCAGGAAGCCTGGCAATCCCCTACCCCCAAATCTCCAGAGTAGGGACCCCACCTTCAGGTGCGGGGCGCGCAGGAGGCGAATAGGGGGCGGCGCCGGCTCTGCGGTGCGAGGCGGAGCGAAAAGTGGCTCCGCCCCCGGCCCCGCCCGCTCCCTGGCGCGGAGCCTCTCGCTGCCCGGCCCGCCCGGCCCAGTGCACCGCGGCTGTCTGCTGGGCTCGCGCGCGGTGGACCCGGCCGCAGCTGCCTCAGCCGCCTCAGTCCCCCAGCCGCCGCCGCCGCCGCCTCAGTCTCGCCCTCCGCGCTGTCCGGCACCGCCGCCCCGCGCGCCCCCAGCCCCTCAAGCCAGATGATGAACTTCCTGAGGCGCCGGCTGTCGGACAGCAGCTTCATCGCCAACCTGCCCAATGGCTACATGACCGACCTGCAGCGGCCCGAGCCCCAGCAGCCGCCACCGCCGCCCCCCGGACCGGGCGCGGCCTCGGCCTCCTCGGCGCCCCCGGCCGTCTCGCCGGGCCCCGAGCGGAGGCCGCCGCCGGCCCCGGCGCCCGCGCCGCATCCCGCGCCGCAGGCGGCCGCGGCGCCCTCGGTGGGCAGCAGTTTCTTCAGCTCGCTGTCCCAAGCCGTGAAGCAGACGGCCGCCTCGGCCGGCCTGGTGGACGCGCCCGCTCCCGCGCCCGCCGCGGCCAGGAAGGCCAAGGTGCTGCTAGTCGTCGACGAGCCGCACACCGACTGGTAGGTACCCGGCCGCCGCCGCCGCCGCCGCTGCCGCTCGGGGTTCCCGGGGCCTGCCGGGCAGCTGGAGGCCGCGGGGAAGGTGGTCCCGGGCGAAGGAATCGTTCCTGACGCCTGAGAGGGAGGGTCTGCATGGTCCCGCGGTGGGGAGATGGGGGGGGGGGGCGTTGAACGTTGTGCCTGCTGGCGGCGTGGCGGGGGGGGGGGGGAGGCTGGAAAGGTGAATCCTGAGGTGAAATATTGCCTCGATTCTCTCAAATCCCTCACGACACGTAAAAGAAGGAGCTACTTTATGCAACAGGGAAGAATCTTAAAAAAAAAAAAATAATAAGAGTTTCGTTTGTTTGTTTTTGAAAGGTGGGGGCAGAAAGAACAGACTTTCAGCCTAGACACGTAGAAGCTCAGGTGAAACATTTAAAGCCAATTAAAAAGATTGTACATCGTGAGGCACGGAGTGAATTTGCAGTGGAGATGAGTGTTTTGAGGGAGAGGGTGATGAGGGTAGTTTTCACCTGGCTGGATGAAGGCTTGTATCAGTGTTGACATCCACGTTGGTCAAAGCACGGATAGGAGAGCCCAGGTGTATGTATGTACCTGAGCTTGTTACAGAGGAGCATGGCTGTGGTCTATTTAAGAATAATAAAATGCTTGTATTTTGTGCAGCACGGAGAGGGTTTGTGGATTTTTAATTCTGTTTTTGTTTCAGTAAAAAAAAAAAAGTGTGTGTGTGTGTGTGTGTCTGCGTGTGGCTTTGGCGAGGGGGGGCGGTTTGTGAAAGTGAAGGTGGTTTTTTCCAGCTGGAAAGATGATGACTGAGGTAAAATATTCTGGATCATTAAAGGGGTACAACAAATAAAAATCTACCCTAATGCAGTAGACAGCAACTTCGAGAATTTCTTTCTCTCTTTCTTTCTTGGGATATCGCAACTTAAAATGGTGAAGGCTGCGGGGGAAATGTTACCTCTAGTTAGTAAAAGCATGAATGGAGTTCATTCAAGACAAATCAGATAAAAAAAAAGACAAATCAGGTTAAAGAGGTTCTATTTTATGTAGCAGGAAGTTGGCCCAGGGGACCTTTGGGCTGAATGGTGATGGAAGAATTGACTGGTGAAGGGCTTGAAGAAATGAAGAGACAAGGAATCTGGGTTGCTTCTTCTTCAGGAATAGGGGAAGGGTTTTATTTTTTCCTTTCTCACAAAGGTTGAGGTTAGAGACTGGACCCAAGTGCTTCCTCCCGAGAGTGAGGCACAGAGGGACTACAGAGCTGTTTATCTCCATTTCCTCTTTGGCTGCTTTACTGCTTTTCTCTATCATTTTCTCACAGGGAGACTTGGAGGGAGGGAGTACTGGCGTGGGTGTAATGGAAGTGATATGTAGATGTGGAGATGCACTCCCACTGGCCCCTAATATGGACCATTCTGAAGAGTCATTTGGGTGACTTGTGTGGTTGCCATTTCTCAGAACAATGGAGTAGAAAATCTTAAGGGACCTTTGTTAGGATGTGACAGAGACATCGGCAAGAGTGTATGAGGAAAATATAAAAGTATATGATGGTACCACTGGTAGTCCCATAGGAAGATTATTCTTAGTTCAAATCAACAAGTGCTTATTAGGTGAGAAAGGTAGTTAACTAAGCTTTATTGAGTTGTTATATGCCAAACCCTATACTAGGTGCTCTAATATATATCTCATTAAATTTTAAACACAAAACTGAGGCTTACAAAAAGTGAGTAACATGTTCCCATACAGCCAGCAAATAGTTGACCTAGGATTTGAACTTAGGCCCATTTGAATCCAGTATTGCCATTCCACTATGCTGTATTGCCTCACTGTTATTATTATATTATTGGCAATATTAATAATAGGCTCCCTCTACAGGGTAGGCAGTGAGGGGCCTTACCAAGAACTCACATTGAAAGTTGCGAGACAAAAATGGAGACATGAATAGTTAACAAAAACAATTCTACAATTGTTATTTCAGACTAGTGTTTTAGGCATTCAATAAATAGAGTGATTGTGAGAGCCAGAGTTATTGGAGAAAGCTTTATAAAAGAAGAGTCTTTTTTTTTTTTTAAGATTTTATTTATTTGACAGAGAGGTCACAAGTAGGCAGAGAGGCAGGGGGAAGTAGGTCACAAGCAGGCAGAGAGGCAGGGGGAAGCAGGCTCCCCACTGAGCAGCTTGATCCAAGGACTCTGAGATCATGACCTGAGCCAAAGGCAGATGCTTAACCGACTGAGCCACCCAGGTGCCCCTAAAAGACGAGTATTTTTTTTTTTTTTAAGATTTTATTGATTTATTTGACAGAGAGAGATTACAGGTAGGCAGAGAGGCAGGCACAGAGAGAGGGGGAAGCAGGCTCCCTGCTGAGTAGAGAGCCCCATGCGGGGCTCTATCCCAGGACCCTGAGATTAGGGCCTGAGCCGAAGGCAGAGGCTTTAACCTATTGAGCCACCCAGGCGCCCCTAAAAGACGAGTCTTGAAGGAAGGCCAGGAAAAGGAGGGGAGAAATGGGAATGATATTGGTGCTTCATTTTTTATGCAAGAATCTGGCACTCCTGTACCTTGTCCTGATCTCCTGTTCTGTTGAAGACATTTGTTTTGGGTTTAATTACCAGTTAGGTACCAATAGGTAGGAAGATACTCATTTGTATGGGTATGATATGGCTGCTGAGATTTGTGTTTAGCACTAACTACTTCTGTAGCTTAGGATTCAAAACTCTTTTTGTATAGTATTTTTCTCTAGGAAGACTGTCTGCCCGGCATGAACCAGAGAATTTGCCTTGCCCTGGGGACTAGACTTCTGATGGAAGTAATAGAAGCCATTTTCCTTTGGACTGACTCCCAACTGTTTTCTGATATTCTCTGTTGTAATAACATTGATTTATTAAAACTCATAAACCCAGTTTGAGTCTAGTGCTTGACAGTGTTTGACGCTTCTCTGTGTCTGCGCTTAATAGCAAATCTCAGGATTGCAGATTTTGTCTTTCTTGCCTGAATTTGTTAAAAACATCTCAGTTAAATATTTTTGAATGGTTTTATTGAAAGTTCTCTATAAGTTAAGGAGCAGATGTCTGCTTATGACAAGCACAGTGACTTAAAAAGGTGCTTTTTCCTTTAATGGCAAATTTTAGTAAATTTGTCTCACTGTTTATCTAGATAGCATTCAGTGAGCAGGTGTCATATATGCCCAATATTATTTTCCTGATGCTTGAATAGGAAGTCAGAGTGTAGCTTCCCAGTAGGATTTAAGAATATTGGTCCCATTTGAACTATAGAATGCTAAAATAAAGAGAGTTTTAAGAAGCATTTAAATAATTGGAGATTTAAAAGAAGGGCTTAAAGTTGGCGGCCTCACAGAGCTATCTTAATACACAGCAGATTCTTTCAAATTTTTATCAGTGTAATTGGGAGCAATGGAATTTGGGGACTTTTCCATGGACTAAGTTGATGGGAAAATTGGAGGGTGTTTCTGTCTCTTGCTTAAAATGTGTTTTCATTGGTTGCTTGAGATCTTCAGATTAATTGCATGCTAAAGTATCATTGAAAAAATGTATCTGCTCCACAAAAAAATGAAATCAAGCTTATTATATCCCTTATTAGTAATTGTTACTAGTATTTAAAAATATATATATATATATATTTTTGCCTGAAAATGCATGTCTTTTAAGGTTCATACCTAAATTTGAAGTGCAGTTACAACTGAACTCATTATCTTTGTGCTTAAACAAGGAATGAATGTCCATTTGTATGTTGTTTTTTCTGCATATTACACTCTCACTGGTGAAGAGGTAAGTTTTCTCTCAGATTTTCCCCTGCCTCTGTTTTCAGCAATTCCAATTCCAGTGACCAAGTGAGCTTTTTCATCTTAGCATGTCTCAATGTTTGATTTGAAAATCAGCATAGCACAGACATTCTAGAGATTATCTAGATGTTCTAGGGATTGTAGATATGTTAAGTCCACAGGTGTTTATTGAGCATCTTCTTGGTATAGGGTGTATATGCTAAGAAAAAGGAGATGTAGTATCTGTCTTCTAAGATTTTTCTGTTCAGGTGGACAGATAAGTTAACATATTTCTAAAAAAATTAACATAATGTATTTGTTTCAGGGGTACAGGTCTGTGATTCATCAGTTTTATATAATACCCTTGCTCATTACAACACATACCCTCTTCAATGTTCATTATCCAGTTACCCCATCCCTCCACCCTCCTCCCCTCCAGCAATCCTCAGTTTGTTTCCTATGATTAAGAGTCTCTTGTGGTTTGTCTTCCTCTCTGAGTTTTGTCTTGTTTCATTTTTTCCTCTCTTCCCCTATGATCTTTTGCCTTGTTTCTTAAATTTCACATCACATATCAGTGAGATCATACGATAATTATCTTTCTCTGATTGACTTATTTCTCTTAGCATAATACCTTCTAGCTCCATCCACATTGTTGTAAATGGCAAGATTTCATTTTTTCATGGCTGCATAATATTGCATTGTGTGTGTGTGTGTCTATATATATATACACACAACATCTTTATTCATTCATCTGTCGATGGACACCTGGGCTCTTTCCATCGTTTGGCTCTTGTGGACATTGCTGCTATAAACATTGGGGTGCAGGTGCCTCTTTGGATCACTACATTTGTATCTTTGTGGTAAATACTCAGTAGTGCAATTGTCTACTCGTAAGATAGCTCTATTTTCAACTTTTTGAGGAAACTTCATACTGTTTTCCACAGTGGCTGCAACAGCTTGCATTCCCACCAACAGTGTAGAGGGGTTTTCCCGTACTTTTTTTAGTTTACAAAAACTGTCCCTTATATTGAAAGAATATAATCCTTGGATCAGTAGCATTGGCATCAAGCAGGAATTTTTTTTTTAAGATTTTATTTATTTATTTGACAGAGAGATCACAAGCAGGCAGAGAAGCAGGAAGAGAGAGAAGAGGAAGCAGGCCCCCTGCTGAGCAGAGAGCCCCATGTGGGGCTCAATCCCGGAATCCTGAGATCACGACCCGAGCCAAAGGTAGAGGCTTTAACCCACTGAGCCACCCAGGCGCCCCAGGAATTTTTTTGTTTTTAAGATTTATTTATTTATTTTAGGTAGAGACCATAAGTGGGAGGGGCAGAGGGAGAGAGAATCTCAAGCCAACTCTACACTGATGGCTGAGCACAATGTGGGGCTCGATCCAGAGGCCCTGAGATCACCACTCGAGCGGAAACCAAGAATGGGACACTCAACTATTCAACTGACTGCACCACCCAGGTGCCCCAGCCAGGAGCTTTTTGAACTACAGCTTATCAGGTTGTTGTACCTACTGAATTAACTTGCATTTGAATAAAATGTCCAGGTGATTCACGTGCACATTAAATTTAAGATGCACTGAACTAAACGATATGTGATTAGTGCTAAAGGTGTGGCAACCATACTACTATGATTTATTGACTCTTTGCTATATGGGAAGTGTACTAAGCTCTTTACAAATATTGAATCTCTGCCACAGCACTGTAGTACTGCCTAGTACTGTAGTTTAAAGGAGTGAAAAATGGATGTGGGCAACAGTGGGAAGGGAGTGTTTCATGCAAGTATCAAGATTTGAACTGAACTTTGAAGAATTTGAATCAAAAGAGATAGGTTTGGCTCAGTCCAGAGAGTGGATAGTATGAGGAAAGTACAGTTATAGAAAAGAGACCATGAAGAAACTGGACTGATGCATTATCTAGGCAGGCACCTATTTTTTGTGCTTTTATGGTCTGTCTTTGGACATATCATTATGAATAGGGGAATTCAAAGTACAGTAGTCTGGACTAGTGCTTATGAGAGGCTCTAGAACAATATTTGAATTAGAACTTGGGGGGAAAACTTAAGTGAGGTTTGAGGCTTCTGTCTACTAAATAGTTTATCTGTATTTCCAGTTTCTGACTTGTGAACACAAACATACTGATTCTATAAAATTGCATTGTTCTTAGCAGCCATGGCTCAGAATTCTAGATAATAGAGCTGGAAGATCATCTGGGTACTTTATAGATGGAAGAAATCTGATCTGAAGAGGGAACATGACTTATTCAAGGTTACTCAACTAGTTAATGGCAAAACTAGAACTACAGGGGCGCCTGGGTGGCTCAGTGGGTTAAGCCTCTGCCTTCGGCTCAGGTCCTGATCTCAGGGTCCTGGGATCGAGCCCCACATTGGGCTCTGTTCAGCAGGGAGCCTGCTTCCCTCCCCCTCCTCTGCCTGCCTCTCTGCCTACTTGTGATCTTTCTCTCTGTGTCAAATAAATAAAATCTTAAAAACAAAAACAAAAACAAAAAAACTAGAACTACAATCTAGAACTTCAGTCTCTCTACTAAGCTTTTTCCCCCATTATAACCTCTATTTTACTATATTTCTGCCTTCCTTTTATTTTTCTCCATCTCTGACTCTTTCAAGGATTGATAGGGACTTTTTACTTTTATAATTATAACATTTGAACTTGAAAAAACCTGAATGAGCATGTAGTGCAGAGAAATGGAATGATTTGGCCAAGGTCAAATAAGTTGGAGAATGAGGACTAGAACTTACATCATCTGACTCCAACTCAAGTTTCTTTCTACTCTCTCTCTCTTATTATTTTAACAACTGATAATTTATTTAAAAGATTGATTTAGGCATCTGCATTGGTGACTTCAACCTTAACTCCTGGCTTAATAGTGATGCAAGTAATTGGCTTAACAATTTCAGAAGGATTGTACAGATCGATGAGTTGCTTATGGATCTTCACCTGAAAACAATCCCAAGTCTTAGAACCCTAACCACAAGGAATTTTTCTTATAGTCATTCTCAGAATCTTGGTAGGTATCTGAACTGATCCTTTCACTTTGAGATTCTTTTCCTTTGCACCTGTGATCAGGTTAGTACACACTGTCTCCCAAGATTCTAGCAGCTGGCTAGAGTAATTCTAAGTTGGTGAATCACCACCTCTGGTTCCAGGGTGTCTTCCCAGTGCCTTTAAAAGCCGTGACTGTGGAGCAGCTTCCTCGCTGACTTGTTCCTAGGGCTCCACTGTAGCTGCAACCATGTCTTTCTCAAAGAGATTTTTCTACTCTTAAGTCACTCTTTAGGCAGGTCCCTCAAATATAATTCTTTTCTCCTTAAAAAATACTGTTTCTATCTATTTCTTTTAAGGATTCATTGTGGAATTCTTAGTAAATACTTTAAAAAGAGCCACATGAACACCACTCTATAGTCACACTGACAATTTCATTGTCTTATATGCTGTTGTTTCAGCAAAGGTCATTGTAAAATGGTTGAAGGAGAGACTCTTCGAGAGTCTAGTAATCAGAATTCAACAATATAATAGAGATAGTAGGACTGTGCTACAATGATGACCATCCTTTCAGGGACCCATTTTTACTGTAGTGTCCCTGTCTACTTGAGATTGCTTCCTGTCTTTCTGGACGGAAGTTCAGATCTGTAGTTACATTAGCCTTTTCAGTATCTTGCTAAGCAAAAAGGGATGGAGGTCTAAACAGTTTTCCAGAATTGTATACCTTCTCACATTGGTAAAACAATTTTAACTGGGATATGTTCAGTGCAGTTGAAAACATCTAACATAAGCCAAGTGCTGGGGATATAAGGATAAGTTTGGCATAGGCCTCGTTTACTAGGATCCTACAGTCCAGTAGTGGAGAGGACAGACATTTAGGTAGGATTTATTATAGTATGGTAATTAGTGTGGATAGGATACTATTGGAACACAGAGGTGGGCTGTCTGACGAAGATATGTTAGAAATGTTTGTGCTATTATAAATGTGCTGTTGTATATCCTTAGGTAAACCACTTTGCCTCTTTGGATTTTAATTTTCTTTTTTTTAAAGATTTCATTTTTATTTATTTGTCAGAGAGAGAGAGAGAGAGAGAGAGAGAGAGAAAGCACAAGCTGGCAGAGTGACAGGCAGAGGCAGAGGGAGAAGCAGGCTCCCTGCCGAGCAAGGAGCCCGATGCGGGACTCGATCCCAGGACCCTGGGATCATGACCCGAGCCGAAGGCAGCTGCTTAACCAACTGAGCCACCCAGGGGTCCCTCTTTCTTTTCTTTTTTTTTTAAAGATTTTATTTATTTATTTGACAAAGAGAGAGATCACAAATAGGCAGAGAGGCAGTCAGAGAGAGGGGGAAGCAGGCTCCCTGCTGAGCAGAGAGCCCGATGCGGGGCTTGATCCCAAGACCCTGAGATCATGACCTGAGTCGAAGGCAGAGGCTTTAACCCACTGAGCCACCCAGGCACCCCACCTTTCCTGTTTCTAACTGTAGGTACCCAACCTATCTCTGTCCCTTTTTTTGAGTTCCCCTATTGTGTAGCTTTATTGTCTATTTTGCATACTTTGAGGATAAGGAATATATTTTTTTTTAATTGAAGGCTACTTGCTCAAAGGCAAAATTCTTTAAGACTTCCTTTATTTATTTATTTGACAGAGAGAGACACAGAGAGAGAGGGAACATAAGCAGGGGTAGTGTGGGAGAGAGAAGCAGGCTTCCGGCTGAGCAGGGAGCCTGATGCGGGGCTTGATCCCAGGACCCTGGAATCATGACCTGAGCTGAAGGCAGACATCTTAACAACTGAGCCACCCAGGCGCCCCTTCCTTTGGTATTTTTGGAAAGGAAATATAATTTAGCTTTTTTTTTTTTTTAAATAAGATAAATATTACCTATTTGACTCAGCTAATTTAACAGTTACGGACAGGACCACATAAATCCTTATTTTGTTTAATAAATAAATTCTAAAATAGCTCTGTTTCAGTTTCACTTGTGAGTAATTAGGGAAAGGTGGTTACAGAGGGAAATGAAGGAAGAGAGAATCAGAATGGCTTTAAAAGTTATGCCTGTGTTCTTTTCTCCTATTTAGTCTATCTTTCACATTGCATTCAAAGTATCAAACAAAACAAAAGCATTCACAAATCTTATTATTTCTTTTTTAATGTTCTTCTCTAACACATTGTTGCTCATGAGGCTTATTTACAACGTGCTCCAGCTTATCTTTTCAGACTCATTTGTCACTACTCTCTTAATCCTAAATTTCTGCTATATCTTGGGTTACACTCTTCTGAACACATACTCGGCTTTCAGGATTCCATGCAATTATTTCACAGTTCCTTTAGAATGTTCCTGTTCTGCTTCTCTGTCTTACCTCAATGTGCATTTTTTTGTGTGTGTGTGTACACATTTAATTTTATTGTAACAAAGCAACTTGTACACTTTTAATGTTTAAAACTGAACATCATCTTTACTTTCCAGTGAAACAAAAAATTCAAAAATAAACAGGAACAAAATTACAATAGAGAATGTCATTTCCAAATAAGATCCTACAGATTCTGCTGATTCTCCCATCGAGTGGCAGAGCTCAAGTCATCATTAGGAAAGAGTTTTACTTTAAAAGTGTCATCTTAAACTGCAAGGATATCCGTTAAAAATCACAATTAAACATGCCAAAGGAGAAGCCATGTTGTCAAATTGCCCACTTAACCCATCCAAACATCTCAAACCCACCCTTTGCTGACCTTCTATAACCCCATTTTTTAAAGTTTTTTTTTTTTTTTTTAAAACAAGAGAAAGTAGGCCAGTACATGTACAGGTAAATGCTAACTGTCCGTATTCGCATAGAGACACAGTGTAATCTCTGAGCCCAATATACAGAGAAAGGAGGAAAAAAGCTATAATTCTATGCACTACTACACAGGGGCCTAGCACCCTCCAGCTTCCAGCAGAGCTAAGGGAGCAGAAGGTTTTTCTTTTTTCCTACAGAGCACGGTGGTGTTGATTCCATAAAGTTTTTGTTGAGACAGGAAGGGATAAAAATGAATTTGGAACAAAAAGGGGTAGAGATTCTTTTCCCACTGTATTCTGCTCAAGGTATCCCCGCCCCCCCTCCCCCCATAAGCTGAGAACCATGGTATAAAGGGAGAGAAAAGAGACTTCAAAAAACAGGGCAAATGAGCACAAGAGGAGGAAAAAAAAAAAAAAAAGATGGCAACTTGCTCATAGGGACTGAAGAAAATTAAAAAAGGAAGGTTGGAACCCATCAGTGTTCCATTAGTCATCTTCTCCTTCATCCTCCTCTCCTTCCTCCCCCTCATCATCATCTTTATCTTTTTCACCTTCATCCTCATCTCCTTCTTCATCAATATCTTCCAATCCTTCTTCTTTATCATCATCATCGTCATCATCTTCTCATTCCCCTTCTTCATCATCCATATCAGGAACTAAGTAGTACTGTAGTGGATTTGGCCAAATATCATCTTTGATGACCTCTCCTAACGCATCTGCACCTGCATCAGAATGGTCAGTAAACCAGTAAACCAGGTGAAGAAGCTCTCTGGTTCCTCATGCTGTCTCTTCCTGCTGGCTTTATTCTGTGTTTGACTTGAATGTTTTGTCAAATCCTTTCCAGATTTCCATTTGATTTCGGTGGACTTTGAAGATGGATCACCACTCTCATTCAGATGAAATTCTTTGGAGAGAACTTTATTTTCAAAGTAAGGGTTTTCATCAAAATAAAAATCTATTCTGTAACCTGATTTAATATCTTCAAATTCTGTCACTTCAACTCTTGTCAAATAATGCAGCGCCTCTTCATCCTCCTCCCCAAGTAGTGCAGACAGTTGTGGATGGTTGACAAATGTTGTTACCCAAAAATTGGGGATTTTGGCAATCCATTCCAACCTCTTCTGAAAAAATGGTTGGTGGAGTTTGTTGTATTTCTGTTCTACTTTCAAAATCTCCTCACTGGCTTGTTCATTAAGTCTGTCTATTTCATTTTGTACTTCATTAATATGTTCAATTGCTTCTAGTTGTTTTTCTCCTTTACGCAAGTGCGGAGATGTTGACGTCTGGTCTGGCTTGGGGGCAGAAGGCAGTCTCAGTTTCTTTGTTTGAGGCGGGAGCCATGCTGTGAGGAAACTCCACAAAACTGGGAGAGGGGCATGTCTGGAAGAAGCTCTGATTCTCATTTTCTTTATTACATTCTCAGAGCATGAGGATACTGTCTTGTTTAAAAAAGATCCATCGCCTCCTGTCTTCTCCATGTCTTTGCTCTAATTTCCACCCCTTCTCTTTCCTTCTGTTCATTCTCTCATTTTCTACTGGTTGCTCTGTCCTTGCAAATAAAAAAACAAGCAAAATCTGTTCTCTACCTTCTTAGTCACTCTTCCAGATGTGAAATAGAAATCTCACTCTTGTCTCTACTTCCTTATCCTATATTCCCCTCCAGCACTGTTTTCCACCTCCATAATACCAAAATTGTTCTTGCTAAACCCAAAGGAAGGTGTCAGTCTATACTTTCATGGATTGGTTTGACACTGTTTATCTTCCATTTTGAAGTCCCTTTGCTTTTGAATATGGCAATCTTTGTTCATACCTTTTTAAAGTTCCTTCTTACTCTTTGTTCTTTTTCTTTGATTACCTCATTAAATGTCAGTGTTCCTAAGGGCCCCGTCTTCTACCCACTTCTTTTTTTCACTCTACACACATTCCCTGATCCATCTACTCTCAAGATGTCATTTACCTCCTAAGTGCAGTCAGTTCCCAAATCTCAGCCTTCAGACCAGAACATTGTCCTGATCTTTAGATACATGTTTAGTTGCCTGCTGTATGTCTCCATCTGGGTGGTTACAGGCAATTCAAGGTCATTTGTTCCAGTATTGAATTCCTTATCTCCTCTTCTATTCCAGCTTTTCATATTCTTTGTCTCAACTGAGGATACTGACTGTTGCCTATTTCAAGTTCTCATTAATTTCACCTAGAACTCTTATAAATTTCATGATGATTTCCACTTAATAGCTTGAATTAACTATTTAAAATACAAGTCTGACTCATTTACTCTTTTGCTTAAAGCTTTTCATGTCCTATCCCATGTCTGATAGGTAAAGTTCATCACCTTCCTGAGATTTGACCAATGCTTTCTTCCCCAATCTCCTAAGCATTTCCATCCCTAAACTTCAATTTACAGCAATATTGAACTGTTTGTAGTTCCATACACACATTATGACATTATTTCCCCTTGTCTTTGTTTATGCTGTTCATTCCTCATGCAGGTGTCTTTCTCTTTTCTTCCTTTTCTGAACTCATATGCACCTTTTGAGACTGAGATGAATATTTCTTTTTCAGAAATTCTTCTCTTCCCCCCAGATATATTGGGCATCTCTGTCCCCTCCATGCCCTCTTTCAGTCATGTGGTTATCTTTATCACTGGACTCAAAACAATGATCTATTTGCGTGATGGAGAATTCTTTGCAGCAGGTTTAGTGTTTTATTCATTTTCATATCCTTAGCATCCAGCAGTGCCTTACACATAGTTTAAGTTCAGTAAATCTTTGCCAAACTGAACTAAGTAGAGAGAGATCCAGAGAATAAGAAAAGGGATAGGGAACAATGGTGAGAAAAAGTATTCTATATGAGGTATATGTTGGAATCATCTTTATTACTGCAAATACAAGCACTAGAATGCTTTTGCTCTTACTTATGCTCTGTGAAATACAAATTAACTTAATTATTAGTTTTCAACTAGTCCAAATCATAAATCTTTAGAGATGTAGCTCTGAATGAGAGCCATAGGAGCCTTCAATACTGGAAAGTATTATCTGGCCCATGGTAGCTTTGAGCAGAATAAAGGCAAATGGAATAAAATTAAGGACCGAGGTTCTCCTCCCTAGCCTATATTGACACTTGGCTCTCCTGGTGCTCATTTTTCTGAAGTTAATCCTGCTTTTTTTTTTTTGTTTTTTCCCTGTCTAGCAAACACTCCAGTCTTGGGCCACTTAAGCTGCTTGTTTTTTCTCTTCCGTGAGAAATTCCTTTGGGTTATCCCAAGAATAATTCTGGAGAACTAAACAGCATTTTGACTGATGGAAATGTGTTGAAAGGAAATACACAGTAAGCTTTTCATGATCTGACTCTGCCTACCTCTTCAGTTCTACCTTTCTTTGATTCCCTCCCCATCCACTTTGATAGCCATGACAAATTACTTAGGTTTAACTAAGTGCCATGTCCCTATGTCTTTATACTACTCCTACTACCTGAAAAGCTTCTTCTGTATTTTTGCCTGGATAATCTTCAAGACTCAATTCAGTTGTTGATTATTCTAGAGTCAGGACTAGACTTATTCCTTTATTACTTCTTATTTATTTATTTATTTATTTACTTATTCTTCCAGTTTGTGTTAGAAACCATAACATGCTTGCTTATCTCATAGCAATTAACTTATAGTCACATTTTATTTATCTGTTTTCTCATCTCCTCATCTTCAGTGCTGAGATCTCCTTGAGGACAATGACTGTAACTTATTTTTTAAAGATTTTTTATTTATTAGAGAGAGAGAGAGCACACAAGTAGGCAGAGTGGCAGGCAGAGGGAGAGGGAGGAACAGGCCTGGGATTATGACCTGAGCTGAAGGCAGATGCTTAACTGACTGAGTCACCCAGGCGTCCCAATGACTATAACTTTAATCTTGGTATACCCAGCATTTGGTATGACAGAGAAGGTTTTCAATAATTACTTGTTGGATCAGTCAATGACTTATGAAAAAATTAAGAAAATACGAATGATGAGGAAAAGCAACTATTCAGCTCCCTGAAATATAAACAAACAAGAGCTACATTAACCAAAGTGGTTATTCATTAAGAAATGATATGCACATATATATATGTATATATACACATGTGTATATATACATATGCATGCCTGGGTGGCTCAGATGGTTAAGTGTCTGCCTTTGGCTCAGGTCTTGATATCCAATCCTGGGATCGAGCCCTGAATTGGGCTCCTGGCTCAGTGGGGAGTCTGCTTCTCCCTCTGCCTCTGTCTCTACCCCTGCTCATGCTATCTTTCTGTAAGTTTCTGTCTCAAATGCATAAATAAAATCTTTTTAAAAAGTGATATATATATATATATTTATAAACTATGAAATGCTATAAAAGCATTACTTATTTTTACTAGCCTCCCTTATAAGAGGCTGATGATATACCCATTCTTCCCCTCTCAAACACACTCTTTTTCTGATGGGCATAAACAATCTATGCTTATTTTCTGGAGAACAGCCATGTGCTCTCCCTTTCTTCCCCTGTTTCAGCCTAGGCACTAAGATGTCTTTGTTTACTAGAGCCTTTCTCAAATTTTAGAGTCTGTTCTTTATTTTTTCCTTCTGTCCAGAACCATTCTTCCATTCCAGTCCTCCTAAGTACAGCTATAATACCTTTCCAGGATATATACCTCTTATTTATTTGTTCAAGGGACCTTGCAACTTTATGCAATAATTTTAGCGTGAGGTAATCCTGCAAAAAGAGGCTTGGGCTTTGTGGAAGGAAATTGAGGTCTCTTTTTTCTGTTGTAGACTCAAATCCTTGAAGGGCCCTAATATTAATAATGAAAACTCAACTGAAGATTGTTTCTTTTTTTTTTTTTTTTAAAGATTTTTTTTTTTTATTAGGAAAGAGAGAGTGAGAGAGAGCAGGTCAGAGTGAGAAGCGGACTTCCCATGGAGCTGGGAGCCCGATGTGGGGACTCGATCCCGGGACGCCGGGATCACGACCTGAGCCGAAGGCAGTCACTCAACCAACTGCGCCACCCAGGGGCCCAAGATTGTTTCTTTTATACTTCCAGATTCCAGTAATAATCCAGAGAGGGAGCTGTCTGTATTAGGGGAGCGGGAGGGGGGGACACACTGGAGTGTGCTGTGCCCCAAGTCTCATGGTGACCCAAGTCCAAATTTGAGGGTGTGCCGTGGAATGTGATGGACCCTGTAATGCAAATGTAGGGATACATATGGATATGTTTCCCTCTTTGGCCCCTATCACTCCCTGATGGTGAGAATTTAAGTTCTGTTGCATCCTATGTTGCAAAGTGTTAAAGTATTAACATTTTAACTATTGGACAAAAGGGCGTCAGTGAAAGATTGATCAGATAATCAATCAGCAAACATCCACTAACTTCAGTGTGTTAGTTGCCATGAAGGCCACAAGAACAATTAAGACTTTGAACCAGATTATTATAGAATATATGCTCTTAGCCTTAAGAAGTTGTACAGAATCTCAAGGAAGACAGAAATTATGAGAGTATAGTAGAAGGAGCTTTGTAAACATTTAAAATATCCAGATTTAGGTGTCTGCTCTGCCAATTAACTTTTTGTGTCACCATAGGCAATTTAACTCTTTAAGCTTCAATTTCTATTTCAAAATTTAGAGATTTGGGTTAAATCATCTACAGAAGTCCTTAGAAATCAAGTAGTTTCTTTTTTTAAATTATTTTTTATTATGTTACAGTAGTCCCCATACAGTACATCATTAGTTTTTGTTGTAGTGTTCCATGATTCATTGTTTGCGTATAATACTCAGTCCTTCATGCAATCCCTGCCCTCCTTAATACCCATCACCAGGCTCACCCCCTACCTTCTAAAACCTTCAGTTTGTTTCCTGGATTCCATATTCATTCATGGTTTGTCTCCCACTCCAATTCCCCCCTTCATCTTTCCCTTCCTTCTTCTGATGTCCTCCATCCTATTTCTTATGTTTCACAAGTAAGTGAAACCATATGATAGTTGACTTTCTCTGCTTGACTTATTTCACTTAGCATAATCTCCTCCAGTCCCATCCATGTTGATGCAAAAGTTGGGTATTTATCCTTTCTGATGGCTGAGTAATATTCCATTGTATGTATGAACCACACCTTCTTTATCCATTCATCTGTTGAAGGACATCTCTGCTCTTTCCACAGTTTGGGCTATTGTGGACATTGCTGCTATGAACATTGGTATGCATAAGGCCCTTCTTTTCACCACATCTATATCTTTGGGGTAAATACCCAGTAGTGCAATTGCTTGGTCATAAGATAGCTCTATTTTTAATTTCTTGAGGAACCTCCACACTGTTTTCCAAAGTGGCTGCACCAACTTGCATTCCCACCCACCGAAATCAAGTGATAAAACAAAAAACAAACAAAAAAACCCAAGTAATTTCTACAGGTTAGATTGTATGACATGAAGAGTTTTTCAGAAAAGGAAGAAAGTACTGTGGGCTGATGAAATTGGAAAATGTTTCACATAAGGCCTAGATCTGGCTAGTCTTTGAAGGCTGAGTGAGATTTAGATTAGTGAGGAAGGAAAGAGGCATTTCACTTAAAAGGAAAAGAAAGAGCAAAAGCATAACAGTAATGAGTAATGTATATGTAGAAAAGATTTAAGCTAGGTAGCATACAGGTTTCAGGGCAGTGAAAAGAGAGAAGTTTGGGTAAGCAGTGTGGGAGAAATGATGATACTTAATGTATTGGATATACCATGTGATAGGCGCTGCTTTAAGTAGATGTTATTAACTTATTTATTAGGTCACAAAATAGGTTATTATTATTATGAACTTAATTTTACAAATGAGGAAACTAAAGTACATAGTGAATCCAGGGTTTGAACCCGGGTAGTCCAACTCTGAGTCCATGCTCTTAACCAACATGCTGTGTAATCACTAAATAACAGTGTTTCAAATTTCTTGCCATTAAACATGTTGCTTTTTCTTATCCTCAATGACATAAACACACATTTGACCTTGGACAATTTCTTATTCTCTCTGAACTTCAGTTTCTTCAGCTATACGGAGGAAATAAAATATCTCAAATGGTTCTTAGGAGAATCAGTCAAACTGAAAATGTCTAATGCAGTGTCTGAGACATGGAGATATTCAGTAAATGTTCCACCATGACGAGCAGATTTTCACAGCAGCTTTAAGACAACAGCTTACCATATGAGTATTTATAGAAGACTTCAAGTCAAGTAAAATAATTTGTAGACAGATTTCCATGACACCAAAAATAATTTTGAAAAATAGGACAAACCTAGATGAATATTCCTTCATTTTAGTTATAGTGGTTTGTTGCATATAGTTTAGAAAACACTGATCACTAGTGTTTTGAAACAGTCTCTGGGGGAGATGTTTTTGAGATGGCTTATTTGTAGAAACTTCGTTCTTTGAGTGCTGTCACATCCTTTGTCTCACTTAATCCTCCACACAGTAGTATTTGTGGGGCATAATTAATGTTATTCTCATTTTATTTATAAAGGAATTAGGATGGAGAGGTTACTCAAGCTCACATAGCCAGGAAGTGATAGAATCAAGATGAGAACTCAGGTCTTTGACTTTGGATCTTGTATATTTTTCTATGGGCTTTCTATACTGAGTTGCAGATGCCATAGAACTAGGTGGATGGCTAATCTAGTTGGAAAATGGACAAGACTATAATTTCTTCCAGCCATTTAACAAAGTTCTTTGTTTCCAAGGGTATTTAGACTTAGCTTAATGATTTCCCTTTAATGCTACCACGAGTTTCTCTTGCAGAAACTGCTGGGTTCTGACACTAAAAACCAGTGAACATTGCCATCGAAAGTGATGACAGAAAGGTTGAGATTGGTATTCTTTGGAAAGAATGGAGCCAAAAGACATCAAGAACCATCATGGTGTTCTGAAAAGCATAGATTTGGAGTCAGATGTCCCAGGTGAATTCAGGCATAGCAAGTTCCTGAATCTCAATGTCCTCATCCTTAAAACTGTAGTAATAATACCTGCCCTTTTTTCTTCATAGGATTGTTGTGAGGTCAGATTACAAACTGTACCACACAGATTTAAATATATATGGATTGAAACTATTGCAAAAGGTGGGATTGAGAGTTGATATGAGGAAGAATTTCCCACTTAATTTCCTCTTAAGTATTGTCACGGGCAGTTTATCTAGTTATGAGAAGTAGGAATTTAGGGGAGCAAATATATTTTTGCTAGAATCAGGGCTATTGATTATAATCAGAACTGTGGAGGTGGTGAATTTTTTTCCCAACTTTTCTGTGCCTTCTCTCCTTGTTGATGCCTTTCATTCTGTGTCCATGTCCTCTGAATGACCAGAGGTGAACATATTTTCTGAAACAAAACTGGGACATGAGGTCTTATTTTTCAGTGCAAGAACTAGTCTGGATGATTTTTAGGTGCTGAAATGTGGGAATTGGGAAATTTTGGTGGTTGGAAACATTGGTGGTTGGAACCTCCTTGAAGTCGGGTTCTTGGGAATTGTAGGCCAAATTATTGTTGGCATCCCTATTTCCTGGCCTTTAATAAATTTTCAGCAGACTGAGTTACTCTTTGCTTAGCTAGGAGTTGTTAATTGTTATTGGCAATAGTTTTTCATAGGTTTTTGCCTTTTCATAAAATGAGCTGGAAAATAGAAAAACTTCTCTAATCCTACCTAATGAATGGTGGAATTTCAGCACCAAGATGGGAGTGGGGAAGAGAATCATTCTTTATTGCCACTTGTCCACATGAAAAGTCTACTCTTTGAAAGAATAAACTGTGAGTTAACTTGGTAAAGTGGGTAAGTATTGATTGGTAAATCAATCAATAAGATTGATTTTCCTGTAGCTGGTAAATCAATCAATAAGATTGATTTTCCTGTAGCTTTCAGATAGCTTATGCATTCATATTAGGTTGAAAAAAAAAGCACTCAACTTAACTTTGACCCTGGAAAGAAATTGTAGCATTTAGTATTCTGTTAGAAGGTCATACATTTAAGCAAAACTTTGTAATTTATTATATACTTTGACTTGCATGTGTCCCTTCACTTAATTGTCATCTTAATCTTATATGTTGGTATAGCTTCCTATTTTGATTAGGAAACCAAGGTTCAGGTAGATTGTGATTCACTTATAGTTACAACAGGAAATAGGTAGAGCTACATCTAAAATCTAGATTCTTTGTGCTCTTTTCTCCTTACTCAGTGTCCCTTTTCTCTTTGCAGCTAAACTCCTTTCTGAGCTCTGCATTATTCAGTTATGATGCTTTTGCCTGAAAGCACTAAGAATGGATAAAAAAATTGCTTAAGCTGGAAAGAGCCTGTATGTTTTGTGACAGGTGCTGTGTAGGTTGGTTGAAAAACAACTTAAAGATTAGCTCCTTTCCCTATGTGTTTTTGTTAATGCTTATAATATTTTTATGACTTAGAATCCTTCTGGTGTTTTTGGTATATTTCAGATTGATTTCAAGTTGTCAGGAAAGGGGAATTTCTCTCCAGAGCTCAATTCCTTTAAAGCTTCTTATTTTCCTTTGTACCTGGGAATTTATTTCTTAGCCAAAGTTCAGGGTGGTATCAGACTTAAAGTTCCTACCAAAAACACTGTTCCCTGTGGATCTATTTTTTTCTGCCCGCTTTTTTTTGTTTCCACATAGCCTATTCCTTTTGCTACATCCCACCCCTTAATTCCGGCTTTAATTATGTGCAAGCTTTCTGAGAATCAAAGGACAGTGAATTTGGGGGTAGGAAAAGGATAAGAAGCTCCTGTCCCTTTTGATTCCGTGTGTCCCCCCAAATCCTGGGAATACCTTGCTGCTCTGTCCACTTGCCAGCATCCTGCATCTTTCTCCAGACCGTTTAGCATCATCTTGGCAGTGGCCTTGAAATAAAGACTTCCCAGAGATTTTTTAATGGTTGTTTTGGTTTTTCCCATATTTAAGGCTTAAAAAAAAGGCACATAGAGATTAGCCTTTTGTTTACTTCTAGTGGTCCACTACCCCTCCCCTCTTGAGGACATTTATTGTGAGGTTTCCCGTGTATTTCATTCATTCTTTCATGAATTTGTCTGTAGGAGCTTGTGCTAGAATACTGAGCACAAGAGTTGTTGACCTGTCTTTGCAAAGCATATAGTTTTTTTGGAAGATGGTCAATTAAACAAGCAGGGTAGTAAAATGGGATTTATTGTTATATCAACATGATTAAAGAAAGTTTTAAATAAAACATATTTCTCTCATAATATCACCATAGTAATAGAGCAGCTGCTTTCACATTTTTTCATATTCTCTTCCAATATTTGTCCATATGCAAACATATTTTTTACATAATTGTGATTGTTGTCTAGCTATAATTTAATATTTTTTCTGCTTATAAATTTTATGTTACTATATATTTTTTTATAGCTGTTCTATGATTTATCCAATTATATTTCTATTAGAGAACTGTGTTGACTTATGTTTTTCATGATTATTATATAATAAGGCTATAGGCATTCTTAATTTTCAGGAAAGGAACTATTTGATAAAAAATTATAATATATGTAGCTTTGATAGAAGCTATACTGCTTCCTATAAAAAGTTTTTCCAGTTTGTAGTCCATCAACCATTTAACCTCACTTTTCAGCACACTATTATTTTTTTAAGTGTTAATAATAGGTATAAAAGCTGTATTTGAGTGTTCTAACATGCATTTCTATGAGTACAGGTGAGGTTGAATGTTTTCCCTAATGTTTGTTTATAAATATGTGAAACGATTGCTCTGGACTTTTAGCAGTTTACTTGTTGATTTGTTTACTTGGTCGTTTGATTTTTTTTTTTTAAGATTTTATTTATTTGACCGAGGGAGATACAGTGGGAGAGGGACCACTAGCAGGGGGAGTAGGAGAGGGAGAAGCAGGCTTCCCACCAAGCAGGGAGCCCAACGCGGGGCTCGATCCCAGGACCCTGGGATCATGATCCATGCCAAAGGCAGATACTTAACAACTGAGCCACCCAGACACCCCTTGGTGGTTTGATTTTGAATGGGATATTCATTGTTGATGAAGAGGAATGGATGACAGTGGCTACAATGTCTTTTTGGGGATTTGATCTAACTTAGCAAAAACTTCTGTGATTGTGGAGCCAATAGTTAGATTCTTTGAGCTAAAGTCAGTACTATAAGGATGCCTGGGTGGCTCAGTTGGTTAAACGTCTGCCTTCAGCTCAGGTCATGATCCCAGGGTCCTGGGATAGAGCCCCATACTGGGCTCACTGCTCAATGGGGAGCCTGCTTCTCCCTCTGCCTGCAGCTCCCCCTGCTTGTCCTCTTGTGCGCGCGCTCTCTCTCTCTCTCTCTCAAATCAATCAATCAATCAATCAATCAATCTATCCTAAAAAAAAATGTCAGTACTATATGTAAGGCTGATACCTGTGGGGTCTATACTAGGCTGCGAGTTCTTTTAGAGCAAGGGCCACATTTCATTCTTTGCCCCAGCTTTTTAGCACACTGGCTGATAGTAGGCCTCAAAAAATTGTTGCAGAAATATGAATTTCTTGGGGGTAATGGATAAACTCCTCTAAATATTGTTCTTGGGCGCCTGGGTGGCTCAGTTGGTTGAGCGACTGCCTTCGGCTCAGGTCCTGATCCCGGAGTCCCGGGATCGAGTCCCGCATCAGGCTCCTGGCTCCACCAGGAGTCTGCTTCTCCCTCTGACCTTCTCCCCACTCATGCTCTCTTTCTCTCTCTCTCTCTCTCTCAAATTCTCAAATAAATAAATAAAATCTAAAAAAAAATATTGTTCTTACCTCTTCTTAAATTGCCTAAGCTTTCACATTTTAGATTCATTTTTTAGATCTTAATGATTTTCTAATCTTGGAGGCCTCTGGGAATTTTTTAATACCTATAGGAGAATGACTGTGGTGCTCTCAGGCAGCATATTGGGGATTATAACCACACCATGAGAGCAATACTCCATAGGGATAGAATATAGAATATACACCTGGTGGTGGAGGAGTTGAGATGGAGTGAGGGAGATGCTCAGAAGAATAGTAGGAAGTTGTCAGAAATAAACCTCTATTGCAGAGAATTCCAAGAGTATGACAACTGGAAAGTAATCTTAGTGTTTGCCTGATCCTTGGTGTCATTATGCATAAATGTCAGAATGCCTGCTTTCTAGGGTTGTCGTGAGACTATTGAAAAAAAGTAGGTTATGAAAGTGCTATGTGAAAAGAAATAATCATTACCATCACTCTCTCATGTAAGAAACCAAGAGTAGGGAGATAAAGTTACTTTTATTTTTTTCCCAGAAGCTAGATTTATTCTTTATATTTTGCTACCACTATTTATCATTTGAAGATGAAATAAAACTTTTTTTTAAAAAGATCTTATTTATTTATGACAGAGATAGCGAGAGAGGGAACACAAGCACGGGGGAGCTGGAGAGGGAGAAGCAGGCTTCCCACTGAGCAGAAAGCCCAACGTGGGACTTGATCCTGGGATACTGCGACCATGACTTGAGTTGAAGGCAGATGCTTAGCAACTGAGCCACTTAGGCACCCTGAAATAGAACTTTCTAAAGTACTATTTTCCCCCAAGGAAATAGTGAGGAAGGATGGAGGATGGAACAGACTTTGTTAGCTTTTTATCACTTTTTATCACTTTCTCAAATGAGTTATCTTACAGTTAGTGGGAATAGTGAAGGTTTTGGACCAAGGGAGTATTTGATCACAATCAATGCCTTCCTTAGGGAGGTTTATCTGGAGACAGTTGAAAATTGGGATGTGGAAGAACTTGTGTCATCCTGGAGATTTTAGGAGCATGTTTTGGTTGTTCATCTCCGAGATACTAGAGGCTTGTAATAATGGGACCACAGCAGTGAAGAAGTGGATACAAGGAAGTCAGTACAGTCCTAGGCTCAAGGACCTCTGGGACCTTATGACCTTCAATCTGTTATCTCTCCCAGAGGTTTGTTTTCCTGAAAAATTTTTAAACATTGAAGTATAAAAGTGTATAGCCCAAAGAGTATTTGCAAAGTACAAAGTACAACCCAGGTCAAGATATACAATATAACAGTACCTGCTAAGCTTCTATGGTACCCCCTCAGTCATTACTTCTCCTCCCCCAACAGATTATCACTATTTTGACTTCCTTCACCATATATTAATTTTGCCTGACTTGAGCTTATATAAATGGAACCATGCAATATAAACAGTTTTGAGTCTAACTTCTTTTGTTTGACATTATGTTCATGAGAGTCATTTGTATTCTTTTTTTTAATTTAATTTTATTTTTTCAGTGTTTCAAAACATCTGTATTCTTATATGGAACATTACTTCATTCTTTTTCATTGTTCACTTATATTCCATGGTTTGAATATATCATAATTTATTTACCTCTTCTGCTATTTATAGATACTTAAGTTGTTCCCAGTTTGGGAATGTTATGAAAAATGCTGCTGTGAACCATTTTTGTATATGTCTTTTGGTGAATATAGGCTCTTTTTCCCTACCCAGGAGTGGAATTTACTGGGTAAGGGCGTAATCAGGTTCTCGTGAATGTCCTCTTCTTGGTTTGTAGATGCTGCCTTCTTGCTATATCCTCATGTGGTGGAGAGAGAGTTCTGGACTCTTCAAACTCTTAAAAGTGCACAAATCCCATTATGGGGGTTTCTACCCTTCTAACTGCATTTAAATCTAATTCTCAAAGACCTTGCCTCTAAATACCATCACATTGGGGATTAGGGCTTCAGCATATGGATTTTAGGGGGTGGGGGTGGACAAAACTTTCAGTTCATAATGAGTCGTATAATTACTCAGTATTGTGGTATTTTAAATATCAAAGGCTTTTATGTTTTAAGAAACTTGAACAGAAAGGGCTCTATCTAACATGGGGGAGAAGAGGACTACTGATTATTGAGTGCCTGCTATATACCAGGTACTGCCTGCATGCTTTTACTTACGTTGTCTTGTTTAGTCAAGATAATACTCACGTGAAATTAGTGTTATTGCATTGATTTTACAAGCCATAAAACTGATAATCACAGGTTAGTCAGGCAACTCATAATTGCCAAAACGAATCCAACCTAGATCTTGAATCCAAACGAGTCACATCACATGGAAACTATATTTTGTCAGTGAGGTGCCTTTTTCTTTTTTTTCTTTTTTTGTGGGTAGAGGGGGCTTTTCTTGAAGACCCTGAAAGCCCATAATATAGATGGCCACCTTCTGAGACTTAGTACTTAGCTGGCCCTGCAAACAGCAGTCTCCTAACCAGGCATCCCCCTCTTCCCACTCTCACCCCCAGTCCCTTAGGCCCTTTCTGCCTCCCAATGAATATCTTAGCAGCCAGTCATTAAAACTGTCTCAAGGTAGATATTATACTGGCATATCTTCTGCTGCAGCTGGCAGCCTGATCGAAGAAGCTCCCATAGAATTTTTTTTCCCATAGAATTTTTAAGGCTAGTTAAGCCTCTTATTTCTCTCTCATACCAGTTTTCTTCATGTAGTTTTTTACACCCAAGAGTAGGAGATCAAGAATGATGTGTATTAGGGGTAGAAGGTAGGAGACGTGGGTCCTGGCCCTAATACTAAATTGTTATATGCTCTTAAATACCACATTTCTCTTCTCTCTCTCTTTCTTAAGATTTTATTTATTTATTTGACAGAGAGATATCACAATTAGGCAGAGAGGCAGGCTCCTCTCTGCCTACTTGTGAGAGAGAGGGGGGAAGAGAGGGGGAAGTGGGCTCCCTGCTGAGCAGAGAGCCCGATGTGGGGCTCAATCCCAGGACCCTGAGATCATGACCTGAGCTGAAGGCAGAGGCTTTAATCCACTGAGCCACCCAGGTGCCCCACATTTCCCTTCTCTTGATCAAAGTTTTATAATTTATAAAAAGAGGGGGTTGGATTGGAGTTAGTGGTTCCATGGACCATCATCAGGGCCTACTGTGGGAGGACCCAAGTAGGAGATACTTTGGGTCCTCTGTATATTGTTACAACCAGAGCAGCTCTGGTTTTATTTGTCTGTATGTATTGAGCTTCCTCCTGAGATTTTAGTTAAAGCAAAGGATTATGTAACAAATATAAGCTTGAAATCCACTAGACTAGAAGATCTCTTATAAGTGAAAGTATTACTTTGTGAAAGATTATGAATGGCATAACTAGGATAAGCAAAATTTCACCTTTAACATTTTTTCAAAAGATTTATTTATTTATTTATTTATTTGAGAGAGAGAGAGAGCAGGGAGAGGGGCAGAGGGAGAGAGAGAATCTCAAGCAGACTCCCCACTGAGCATGGAGCCTGATGCAGGACTTGATCCCATGATCCTGAGATCATGACCGGAGCTGAGCTCAAGAGTCCAACGCTTAACCAACTGAGCCACCTAGGCATCCCTCACCTTTAACATTTTCTTGGTGTATGCAAGGCCTTCATGCTATCCTCTGTCCACCATGAGGGAATGGAGGAAGTATAATTAATTTTGTCTAGGGTAGGAGATTGGGAAAGATTAATCAAAGAGGAGGCATCTGACCTAGATGTACAAGAAGAATAGAAATTCACTGGTGTATTAGGAGATTGGGGGGGATAAGGCATTTCAGGTAGAGGAATGAGGCAGGAAGGCATGAAAAGACACTTATTTTGGAAATACTGTGTTCTTAGTTTAGATATTGTGTGTGATGAAAACAGGAAGAAAGGAATGCTAGATGATATGATTTGAGAGGTCAATGGGTTCCTTTGTAAAGGGACTTGAACATGTTAGTTATAGTGATGAGGACTAATGAAGGATTATAAGTATCATTTGAATTAGTACTGCTTAATGAATTTTGGGTTCCTCTAGACTCTGCACCCTTGATCCACACAGCAGTGTTTGGTAGCTATGGCAATTGTGAAGCCCATACACTCAGAAGTGATTTTGATTAGAGAGCCTTGGTGACGCTAATTTTTTCTTTTACTTGGCTTAG
Organism: Nasua narica; assembly: GCA_028533885.1. Classification (NCBI taxonomy): domain Eukaryota; kingdom Metazoa; phylum Chordata; class Mammalia; order Carnivora; family Procyonidae; genus Nasua; species Nasua narica. The sequence continues at coordinate 46,935,440 of CM052799.1, forward strand.
AGTATGGGATATATGTGTAATACTTGTGTGAAACAAAGGAGTAGGGGAGTGGAAGAGGCTCTGTTGTAGGGCAGCAAGTCTCCACACTGTAATAAACTCAGTGGCGTCCTTACAATTAAAACTTGTCATCACAGGTAGAAGTGGCAAGATTGTAATTTCACCTGTTTTATGAAAAATTAGAGTCAGCCTTGTGGTTCATGCTTCTTTCTAGCTCTTCTCCATAACAGGTCTCTTCAATTCTGTCCCTGGAAACATATGTTTTATTTGTAATGCATTGCTATATTGCATTTGTGGTAACTGGAGCACTGTGCCTTTTCATTCTTCTAACACCCATTTCCCTGCCTAGAGAGGCCCAGAGCATGATGTAATGAGCCCGTGAATTGTATTAAGTTGGGAATCAGTTTCCCATTTAAACACATAGAAAGATGTCCCACCCATTTGCCCCCTTTTTATCATCTGTACTCTTGAAAGATCACTAGATCCCATGAGTTCTATACTGGTTGAGGACAGCTTTCACATTGGGGCATAGTATCTGCCCAGTTGGGGCCAATGTCAGCTTCATCCATTTTATAAAACTGAGAAGGAGTGAACTGACATTGAAAAGTTAAAATGACCAGGCACTTTACATACATTTTCTCATTGAATTCTTACACTTACAAAGAGGTGTTATTGCCATTTTACATATAAGCAGATGGTTAAGTAACTTCCCCAAAGTTGCACACAGCTAGAAAGTGGTGAGGATTTGAATGTTTGTCTGAATTGAAAATCCATGTTTTTTTCTTCTTCTTGACTCTGAAAGCAGAATAATTGTGCTATTAGAGTCATAGAAATTTCTTCTCTGAATGGGAAGAAGCTTAGGGGAAAGACTTTAGGCATAAAGGTCAGGAAAGAGGTTTTAAAGAATCGACACTTAATCAGAAGTAGAAGGTATACAAAGTAAAGAGTTATAAACAGTTCTACTATTTACCCCACTTGAGAATGAAACAGATTATACTGTGGCCAGTGGTGAGTTTAGATAATTTCCAGGTGTGAGTCAGAGTAGGTAGCAAGAGATTGATATGATATGTAGCTGGGACTTTCTTAAAAAAAAAATTAAGATGTAATTTACATACCTTAAAATTCACCTTTTTAATGTATATAATTCACTGGTTTTAGTATAGTTCCAAGGTTGTGTAATCATTAGCACTATCTAATTTTAGAACATCTTCATCATTCCAGAAAGAAACCCTATACCAATCCCCTTTCCCTAGCTCCAGGATAATCTACTTTTTGTCTCTGTGGATTTGCCTATTCTAGACTTTTTATATATGTGGAATTATATAGTAACCCTTTCTTATACAGCTTCTTTCACTTAATATAGTATTTTCAAGGTTTATCTATGTTGTAGAATGTTAGTACTTGGTTCCTTTTTATGGACTTTATTCATTTTTTCCTTTTTATACAATATAGTATGAATTTACATATTTTATTTATCCATTTATCAGGTGATGGACATTTGGGTTTTTAACACTTCTGTGTTATTATGAGTGACATTGCTAAGAGCATTTATGTGCAAGATTTACATTAATATATGTTTTCAGTTCTTTTAGGTATATACCCATGAGTGGAACTGCTGGGTCATGTAGTAACTCTGTGTTTAACTTTTTGAGGAACTGCCAAATATTTATGCAAAGTGGCTATACCATTTTACCTTCCTGCCAGGACTGTATGATGATTTTACTTTCTCTACATCATCAATAATGCTTTTTTTTTAATTTTAAAAATTATTTTTATTTTATTTTATTTATTTTTTTAAGGATTTATTTATTTATTTATTTGACAGAGAGGAGAGACATCACAAGTAGGCAGAGAGGCAGGCAGAGAGAGAGTTGGAAGCAGGCTCTGCTCCCTGCTGAGCAGAGAGCCCGATGTGGGGCTCGATCCCAGGACCCTGAGATCACAACCCAAGCCGAAGGCAGAGGCTTTTAACCTCTGAGCCACCCAGGCGCCCCTTTATTTTATTTTTTAAAAGATTTTATTTTTCATTTGAAAGAGAGAGAGACATAGAGAGAGCACGAGCACTAGGCAGAGGGAGAGGGAGAAGCAGATTCCCTGCTGAGCATGGAGCTCAACCTTGAGCTGGATCCCAGAACCTGGAGATCACAACCTGAGTCGAAGGCAGCCGCTTAATCGACTCAGCCACCCAGGTACCCCTTTTTTTGTTTTTTTTTTTTTAAATGGCTAGTTTAGTGTGTGTGTTTTTGAGATTTATTTATTTATTTGAGAGAAAGAGAGAGCCAGGGAGGGAGGAGCAGAGGGAGAAAGAGAATCTCAAGCAGACTCCTTGCTAGGCACGAAACCTAATGAGGGGCTCCATCTCACAACACTGAGATCATGACCTGAGCTGAAATCAAGAGTTGGTTGCTTAACCAACTGAGCCATCCAGGCATCTCTAGTGTGTGTGGTTTTGATTTGCATTTCCCTACTGATAGATGATGCTGATCATCTTTTCATGTATTTATTGACTATTTGTATGCTTTCTTTGGAGAAATGTGTATTAAAATTTTTTCCCATTTTTTAATTGGGTTAATTGGGTTGATTTAATTGGGTCTTTGGTTATTGTTAGAGTTCTTTATATGTTGTAGATATAAGTACCTTATCAGAGATATGATTTGTTAATATTTTCTTCCATTCAGTGGGTTGTCTTTGCACTTTTTTTTTGGTCCTTTCATGTTTGACGTTGTTGTTGGGTTTTTGACACTTTTTTTTTTAAAGGAGAAAGTTTTTAATTTTGATTAAGTCCACTTTATTTTTTCTTTTATTTCTTGTTCAAAGTCACAAGTATTTGTATGACCTGTGTTTTCTTCAAGAGCTTTATAGTTTTATCTCTTAAATTTGGGGTTTTGAAAATCCTAGGAAATGCAAAAAAATACATTTATTTATTTAATTAAAAAAAAAGATTTTATTTATTTATTTGACAGAGAGATCGCAAGTAGGCAGAGAGACAGGCAGGGAGTGGAGGGGAAGCAGGCTCCCCGCTGAGCAGAGAGCCTGATGCGGGCCTCAATCCCAGGACCCTGAGATCATGACCTGAGGCAGAGGCTTTAACCCACTGAGCCACCCAGGCGCCCCCAAAAAATACATTTATATTTTGGATTCCTGAAAAGCAATTTGCAAAAGAGGAAAAGAACCCCAACAGTGTATAACATAATAATAGTTTAATGATACAAATTATAATTGAAAAATTATGTCTTTTGTCGATACTGTGTTTCTTCTCTCAAGTTACATATCTAGAACATATTGTTAGGCAAAAATAATCTGATATAATTTCAAATTTTTAACTTTTGAATTTATTGAGTTTTGGGGGCTTTTTTCATTAATTTTATGTAGAGTTTATTTTCAGTTATTCATTTGGCTTGTTTAGTTTATGGATTATATATATACTTTTGTTTCTGAAGCTGCATCTTTTTTTAAAATTTGAATCACATATCTGTTTTTTAGCAATGGTATTAATAGATAATAAAAATCATTAACACTTATTGAAAAATTTGGGGTTTTGAACCATTTTGCATTAATTTTTATATGCTGTGTTCTTATACGTGTGGGTATCTGCTTTTCCCAGCACCATTTGTTGGAAATGTTTTCCCCATTAAATTGTCTTGACATACTTGTTGAAAATCATTTCATGATAGAATAGAATCATGGGTTCATTTTTGGATTCTCAGTTCTATTGATTCAGTGAATTCCAGTGATTCATTATCTATCCTCATACCAGTACCACAGTGTCTTCATTATTTACTTTCATTGCATTTTTGCTTAGTAATGTTGGAAAGTGTAAGAGGAAAGTATAAATCCTCCCAACTTTGTTTTTTCCAAGATTTTGGTCTATTCTGGGTCTCTTGAATTTTCTCATGGACATTAGGTCCAGTTTGTTAATTTCTACAACAAAGCTGGAATTATACAGATTGCAATAATCCATATATTAATTTGAAGATTATTGACATCTGGTAAGTCTTACAATCCACTGACATAGTTGTCTTTCCATTTGTTTTGATTTTGTTTAATTTCTTTCAATAATGTTTTATAGTGTTCATTATATGAACCTTATACTTCCTTTTCAACATTTATTCCTGATAATTTTATTCTTTTTGATGCTATCATTAATGGAGTTCTTTTCTTAATTGAATTTTATTTAGTCTTTGGATTATTCATTACTGTATATAGAAATACAACTGATTTTTGCAAATTGATTTTGTCTTCTGCAACCTTGCTGAATTCTTTTATTATTAATTTCATTATCTAATTGTGTGTATGTATTCCTTAGAATTTTGTATATATAAGATCATGTCTTCTGTAAGTAGTTTTATTTCTTCCTTTCCAATTTGGATGCTTTTTATTTCTTTTTCTTGCCTGATTGTTCTGGCTAGAATCTCTAATACAATGCTGAGTAAAAGTAGAGAGCAGAGACATCCTTGTCTTACTCCTGATCTTCGGGAAAAGCTTTCAGTCTTTCACCATTAGCATAATGTTAGCTGTGTTTTTTAAAGACTTTATTTATTTATTTATTTATTTATTTGACAGAGAGAGAGAGAGAGCACAAGTAGGTAGAGAGGCAGGCAGAGAGAGAGGGGGGAAGCAGGGTGTTGGATTTTGTCAAATGTTTTTTCTATGTCTATTGAAGTGATCCACTGGTTTTTGTCCTTTATTAACATGGTGTACTGCATTGACTGATAGTCATATGTTGAACTAACCTTGCATTCCTGGAATAAATCTCACTTAGTCATGGTCTATAATCCCTTTTATTTGCTAGATTTGGTTTGCTAACAGTTTATTTATAGCTGTGATATATTTAGTAGATCTTCTGACATTATACAAAGAGAAATGTAAATTGCTTCATATTATTCCACCAACTGTTATGTGCCACCACCTTGCTAAAATTAGATGTTACCTAATGTTACATAATGTTACCTTATTTAAACTTCTACCTTTGTGCTAGGTGGTCATTAATCTCCCATTGTATGCTAGGTAATGGTGTCCCTGTCTTGCAGATGAGAAAACAAAAGGGCAGAGATTTGTTTTTGTTTTTGTTTTGGTTGTTTAGTACTTATCCTCCCTTAAATAGGGATTGATGCTGCAAGGAAAAGAATTGAGACAGAACCAAAGAAAGCAATAGATTTTTTGAAGGTGTGTCCTGAGTTGTGTATGTAGTAACAGAACTGGACCTGGGTACAATCATATTGTAGAGATCTTATGTAAGGTTGGGGGTAGAGAGAAAGAAATTACTTTTTCTTAATTGTATGACCACTCTTTTTTGAGATCAGTTAGGATCAGAACTTAACCCCTAAATCCAAGTCATTATTAAGCCTCAAGCTTAAAGAAGACATGTTTCCTGCCCCAAGTAGTTAATAGTCTAGTCGTGGGTGACATGCAAACTGTACAGTGAGATTCTAGGCCTCTAGCAATGGGCCACAATAACTAGGTGGGCATTGGTGTTGGGGGAGCCTGGAATATTCATTGTATACTTAGTTATTAATATTATTAATAATAATTATTAGTATAACAACAACAATAGTATGGAGTGATTTGGTATAAAGTATACTGGTTTGGGACACAAGTTGGTGATTTGGGAGATTTGTGCTTGTGTTTGAGGAGGAGAGACTCCCTGAGTGTTTAACAGTTTGATTATCATGAATTAGGATTGTGCGGGCATTCAGCTTCCCAAAGATGATTGGAATTTGATGAGAGATGGGCTGGCAAGTATATAGTTGCAGACAGAAATGGCAGTCAAAGTAGATTTTGGAGTGACAATGTAGGACATAGAAGGTCTTCAGATGGACAAATTAATCTAGTTTTGATGGATAGGATAGAAGAATGGTGATTGGTTACTTCTGATGGAAGCAAGGGTGAGGCAGGAGGGTGTGGTAGAGAGCTTTAATAGTATTGGCAAGTTCTTTTCCTTAAAGTGAATGATAGGTCCATCAGAGTTCTTTTTATTAATAGTTTTATAACTTCTGTATATATTACAATTTTAAATATATCTAGTATTTCATTCAAAAAAAGAGGAGAAAGAAAAAAAAAGAGGAATAAAGGAAAATAATTAAGTCCCAGCAAGGAACTAATGTGTTAACAACAGAAATGCCAGGTAGCCTTTGCTTAATGTATGTTTTATTATAGCCATCTTGTCCATTTGGAGTCATTAGGGGACTATGTGCTTCTCTATTCTCTTCCATAACCTATAACTGAAAAGGTAATTTCTTAGAGCTGGACTTTGGGAAGAAGTGAAAAGATAAAGGTTTGAAACAGATTTTGTTTCTGCTTCCCAGAGGAGAAAGTAGTGGGTGTGGGAGTGGGAGCTTATGTGTTCAGGCATCAAACTTGGCAGACGACTCCCTCAGAGCAGATGGAGTGAGGATTTCATCACCTGACAGACTGACTCAGACCTGCTTCCCTGCAGCCAGCCACTACTGGGTATGGTTTCAATCTCAGTCAGAAGCTGCAGGATCATGTTATTCCTCCTATTCTAGCAGTGGTGAACTCTAACCTTCCAGGACTCCGGAGGACCAAGTATTCTTTCAAGGAGCCGATGATGTATTTAACCTTGGTCATTTGCAGAGAGAGTGGCTTTGATGTAATGGGCATTTCTTAGCCTGAAGTGTATAAGCAGAGGCTCTAACTCCCAATGGATGTTATTCCCATCCATGTTGCTTTAGAGAGGATTTTACATTGAATTGGATTGCCTATGTGTCCTTCATGCTTTTTTTCTGCCCTGAGATGATGAGATGGAAATGGAAACTTCTATGCAGTCCAATAATTGGTTTAGTGAGGTCAGCAGAGGAAAAATCTCTGGGAAAGACTTGGAATTACCGCCTGAGAAGTAAGCGGCTTTCCAGAAATTATAGATCTTGCTGCCAGTCACGATTTTAGCAACCAGTGAACATGAACATGAACATATTCTGGATTGGGGCCACAGGCTTTTAGTTGGTATCCTTGCCTTTAGTCTCTCTCCTGCCAATCTAGACTGTAAATACTGCCAGGCTTTTTTCCTAAAACCCTGTTTTCATCATGGCTCTCTTCATTCAGGTACCTGTGGAAGCTGTTGCTCTGCTTCAAGTCTAGCCATACTTTCTAGCTTTGAAATTTGTTATATCTGGTCTTAATGTCTTCTTCCCTAGCATTCATTCTTTTCTTCTTTACCTAAAACCTACCTGTCTGTAAGACTAAGCTTGATTTCTTCCTCCTTCAAGGTACCATTGGTCACTCTCTTCTCAGCTCTGTCAAACATATATGGTCATTTCCAAATAATTCAGTGGTAAATTATTTTGTAATCTTTATTTGTGTTAGTATTGAACTATGAGCTTTTTGATATCATGGACCATGGTTTTTAAGATGATGCCTAGCAATTATCAGTATATTTTGTTAAATAATTAAACACTGAAAGTTTTATAACGAATAACTAATACTTGTATATTATTTTAGAGGTCCCCAAATGCCTTCACATTTATTATATTAATTTTCCCCCCATTTTTTTTAATATTTCCATTTAAAGATGAAGAAATTGAATCTTGAAGAGTTGATATAATTTGCCCATGGTCTCACAGTTGCTACTGGTAGAGAGAGAACTGGAGCCTAGGTTTTTGGGTTTGTTGAAATGCTGGCTTGCCTCAGGCTTTCTTAAAATCCCAGTTTTCCTTAAAGCATTTGTTGATACTGTTATTCAATTCCATAGAAATATTACAGGAGCAGTGAAAGGTAATGTCTTCCTGTGACCTGGACAGTCACAAAAGATGTAGTGAATGTTTCAAACTCAAATGAATCTGAAGAAGGGAAATTGGGTGGGTTGAATAGTGTCCCCCTCTCTCCAAAATTCACATCTACCCAACAGCACCTTAGAATGTAACCTTTTTGGGAAATCGAGTCTTCGCAGATGTAATTAGTTAAGGATCTTGAGAAGAAATCATAGATTTAGGGTGAGCTCTAAATCTGAAGACTGGTCGTACTTACAAGGAGAAGAGAGGACACAGAGAGAAACATAGAAGAGAAGGCCGTGTGAAGGTGGAGGCAGAGATTGAAGCTATGTAGCTATAAGCTAGGGAGCGAGGATTGCTGAAAACCAGTAGAAACTGGAAGAAGCAAGGAACCCATGGTTCCCTATAACCTTCAGAGGGAACATAGCCCTGCCAACACCTTGATTTCAGACTTTTAGCCTCTAAACTGTGAGAGAATAAATTTTAGATTTAGTGACTACATTTATGGTGATTTGTTATGGCAGCCTTAGGAAACTAAAACAGAAGGGAAGAAAAATTAGTATTTACTGAAAGGTCTGTTATATACCAGACATGTTCTAGGCATTTTAATATGTTATTTTACTTTGTCTTCCAACAACTTTATGTGGGTGGTAGGGGTTATTTATCCATATTTTATAAGTCAGAAAAATAAAGCTCAGAAAGATAAAAAGATTGTGTTTCAGACTTTTTTTTTTTAAAGGAAGGGTGGGGAGGGGCAGAAGGAGAGGGAGAGAGAAAATCCCAAGCAGACTCCCTGCTGAGCACAGAGCCTGAGACATGGGCTCATTGTGAAGACCCTGAGATCGTAACCTGAGCCTAAATCAAGAGTCAGATGTTCAACTGACTGAGCCACCCAGGCACCCCTTAATAGTATTCAAGACTATTTTATCATGTGTCCTATGTCCTATTTTTTTTTTTTTATCCTGTTGATTGCCTGAGGAGCTTATTTTGTGGCCACTAGAGTGACTGGGCATGAATTATGATGGTCCATCCCTACTAGATTGGTTAAAAATGTGAAAGGTGAATTAGGCAAAAGAGAGCCAGAAATCTCATACAACCTTTCTTGTAGGATTAACTTTCAGCATCTGTCTACCCCAGCATCTTTACCTACTCTTTACCCCCTACATATTCACACCTCCTTCATGATACTTTCCTAGATTCTGCTCTAATATTCCTCTATCTTTATTTCTTTCTCATATGAAACTATAGCAATATATCTGTTTCAACTTTATTGCACTTTTTACAGTCTATTTTTTATTAGGTGATTTCTGCCTATTTCTTATTTCCCAACATATATTGTAGGCTTCTTGAAGATGAGGATCTTCTTTGTCATTTTTATATCTTCCATATTGCCTACTAGGAATCCTTACTGTTAACATCTGCTAATTAACTGTTGGTTGAATTTCTGTTTTCCTTTTCTACCTCTTCTCCACTTTCCTGGTTATAGTGCCAACCTTTGGATGGAAGGCAAAGTTTATCTTTAGTCTCTTCCTATCTTCCTTCTCAGTGACATCATTATCTTTTGTGATGTACCTCACACCATCTCTGGACCTTCTTGTCTGCTGACTCTCACTTAATTCTTTTCCGAAGTGATTGCTGTGCTGTGGCCCAAATAATTTTATAAGAGATTTATCATAGTTCATTCACAATGTGTTATAATTATACTAGATGTCTTCTTCCCAAACTGTAAACTCCTCGAAAGGAAGGGTTTTCCTTGCTCATTCTTATATCCAAAATGCCTCCTAGCTTTTTGCTTCACAATCTTTAATGTTGGTTGAATGGATAAATTAAAGGTGTTTTTCTTCCTAGGATGTCTGTATTTTTCTAGGAAAACTGGTAGCTCAATTGATCTTCCAAATCCTATTGAATTTGGGGTAGAACTAAAAAAAATACTAATAAATAATGAGGTAAAGGTCTGGATTGGGAGCTTTTTGATCCCTCTAAATATTCGACCTTATAGGTCACCTACTATTTTATATGGCTGATCCTGCCAAGTATAGATGGAAAGTAGATCATAAGGCCAAGATCATTTTGAAAAGTGATTCTGAAACTCTCCATATGGAGCAGAATTATTTCCTGGAGAGTTTTGTGATGCCGTCTTTTCATGAAAACAGCTTTTGAGAAGCAAAGCAAAAAATTTTAAGCTTTAGATAATTCAAGGCTTGGAGCTGATTGAGATCCTTTTTTATAGTTTCTTCCTCTTGGAATTTCGTATAGTATAGTATGATAGTGTAGTATAATAGAAAGAATACTGAATTGGGAGTCATAGCACAAATTCTGGTCCCAGAAAAGACTCTAGTTAGATGTAGTGGACTTTTGGGTTTTTTTGCCTTCCAGTGTCCCATTTCCTCTTCTTTTAGCATCAGTACCTGGATTTTACTCTGGGAAACCATTTCCTCTCCAGAACTCAGGCTTTCGGCTTTTTGGGCTTTGGATAGAGCTGACTTTACCTCTGGCTCAAAGGATAGATATGTTATTCATGTTTTGTTAACCAAAGTATTATATTCTGATCAGGGAGATTGACTTGATTTTAGATCAGTTTTTTAAAGAAGATAAGTATTTTTTTTTTTTAAATACTGGACATGAACCTGGAAGGAGATGAGACCGGGGTCCTCAGAAGAAGTTCTGCTTGAGAGTGGAGCCAGAGCAGATGAAGAGCAACCAGGTCCTTTGAACTCCTAAAATCTGCTGAACTCAAAATCTGAACTTTTCAAATATGTGAATTAGTAAAATTATATTTTTGCCTAGTTTACACTTGTAAATGTAAGAGTCTTAACTGAAAAAGTCAACTTAAATAAGCTTTTCTGAGTCTTTATTTTATTATTTTTAAATTGAGTACACTGGGCTCATTAAGAGGTAGATTTACTTTTATCTTGAAACCTCTTTGAAATAAACTGGATTTTTTTTCATCAGAATAATTCAGATCGGTGGTGTAGATGTTTTCGGTGCTACTGAATTGTTACTTTGTTTCCCTGTAGTTAAATCTAACCACTGATGTTTCAGTGGATTTATAAAATCATAGTATTGGCATTGACCAGCTTTGTAAGCTTGGCCAAATCTCAGCCTCTGAATTTTAGTTTCTTCTGTAAGGACACCAATGCTGATAGTTCTTTTGTTTAACTCACAAAGTCAAAAGGTGGAATGAAATCAAAGGTTCAGAAGAAAAGTATAATTTGGACCTTAAAGGATGGGTAGGATTCAGATAAGGAGAGGTAAGGCATGAACATGAATAGTATGAGCAAAGGCAAAAAAGAATGGGAATTCTGTAAGTCATACTTGTTTGTACTCCATGGAATATTGTATTTCATTTTGTCTTTCCCATTACATAAATAATTAGGATATTAAAAGATTTGAAATTAGATCCTTGTGGAAAAATAAAGGGTTCCAGAAACATAACTTAGTAATTCTTTAAAATTATTTGACTCTGTGCTCAAAATAATTCCATCCTTTCATAGGAAAGAACTAAGGGAATAGGTATGAGATATTTGGACCATTTATTTAAACAATAGAACCCCTCAAAATAGGAGGAGGCTTTTTATCTTCAGTCATGATCATCTAGTTTTATGGAAGGGTATGGAGGCACTGAGATCTTTAGACAAGTCATTGGTATCCCTTTTAACTGTAAGTCTATCTGGTCATGATCTTTTGTTGTGAACTACAGCACGTTCCTGCTAGTGGGGAGTAAGAACAATATCTATAGGATAGGTTTTCTATTATTTGATTGTGCTCTATGGCATTTGGTTTGTAGAATTCTTAGGACTTTAAGCTGAAAGAGTAATAATATAATAACTATTGAGTACTAGCTGTGTGCTATGTACTATGCTAATCTCTTTACATATTTAATTCTTCAAATTATTCTGTGAGATGTGTTATTTCTATTTTATGAATGAAGAGATTGAAGATTATAGAAGTTAATAAATATACTCCAGGTCATTCTTCTAAGTGGCACAACTGGAATTATTAAAAATTAAATATCTGTATGCCTTAAAGATTATATGGTCCAGAGGTTCCCAGCCTGGGCTTTCCAAGTGGTCAGTGATCTTGAGTACTAGTTCCCTAAATTTCAATCCATTCATTCCACTGTACCACTACCAGGGGCTGTACCTGTGGTGTCACCAAATCTGTGCTAAAAATGAATTTAAAAGGAGTTTACTGCATGTAGTATTTTATTTATTTTTTAAGATTTATTTATTTATTTTAGAGAGAAAGCAGAGGGAGGGACAAAGAGAGAGGAAGAGAGAGAATCTCCAGCAAACTCGAGGTTGAGTGCAGAGCCTGACTGGAGACTCCATCCTACAACTCTAAGATCCTAATCTGCGTGGAAATTGAGAGTCTGAAGTTAAATTGATGGAGGCACCAAGTGGCCCCTGCATTTAGTATTTTAGTGTGTGTGTTTTAATGACAGTGATTCCTTAATGATTGAGATGTGATTATAAAATATTAGAAGTATCAGAACTTAAGTTTTTTGATGCAATAAAAGAAAGTAGATAAAAAGTAAAATCCATAATTTTTTAAAAAAGATTTTATTTTTGTGAGAGATAGTACGTATGTGAGATTAAACATGAGTTGGGGGAAGGGCAGAGGGAGAGGGAGTAACAGGCTCCCTGCTAGAGGGGAGCCCAACATGGGGTTTGATTCCAGAACTCCAGCCAGGCTCACGACCTGAGCCAAAGGCAGACTCTTAACCGACTGAGCCACCCAGGCACCCCTAAAATACATAAAGTTGTTTGTCATTTGCTGCAAATAAGAATTATTTTTGTAAAATGTAAAATGTTAAATGAGTTAAAATGGGATACTAAGAGTGAATGAAGAGGAATATATTTCACGTTTTCTTTTCTGGGTTAAATAAGCAAATGGCCATAATGTTTTTCTATTTGGATAGATGGTTTTTGTTTTATTTTGTTTTGCTTTTTTGTCCTTGGAAGATGCTATTGCTTAGAGAGACCACTACCACAACTGCTACCACTAACAACAATCATTTGAGTAACCTTTTACATTTTACAGAGTACTTTCACTTATGATATTTCCCCGGACAAAATTAATCTTTCCATCTTTTGTGTTCCCATAGTCCTTTGCACATAGCCCTGCACTGTATTTAAACTATTTTTTTATATGCCATAGCCCCCTTGCCCCAGTCCCTACCTACCTTATTCCCAGAACAGTATTCATAGTCAGCTGATTTGTTGGCCTTGTGGAGTTGGAGAATTGCCATATTCATTGGTGGGAAGCTCAGGACTGCCTCCCAGAAGCACAAGAGAGAACTATACAGAATTTGAATCTGCTGGAATTATGAAGAAAAAGTTAAAATCAGTTATGGGTAGTAATAAAATGAAGCTTGAATTTATAGCATAGAGCAGTGGGAAAAGAAGCTTGGACTTTGGAGTCAGAGGACCTGGATTTGAATTCCTTCTTTTCCCCATTTACCAGATATTCATTCATTCTCAGTGCACCCTGTACTTCTCCTTAATAATGGTATTTATCGGGGCACCTGGGTGGCTCAGTGGGTTAAAGCCTCTGCCTTCAGCTCAGGTCATGATCTCAGGATCCTGGGATCGAGCCCCGCATCGGGCTCTCTGCTTGGCAGGGAGCCTGCTTCCCCCTCTCTCTCTGCCTGCCTCTCTCCCTACTTGTGATCTCTCTCCTCTGTCAAATAAATAAATAATAAAATCTTTAAAAAAATGGTATTTATCGTAATAAAAATTAAATAATTATTTGTGCAATGATTATATTTTCCACTAGGATATATATTTAACCAGGAAAGAGACTGTTATATTGTTCAATTATATCCTCTGCATCTAGCACAACTGATATAGTTTAGTTGCTCAATAAATATTTGTTGAACTAATAAATGAATGAATATCTGGTAAGTTAGGGGGTAGTGTTAAAATTGGCTTGACCAAATCTGAAGGTTTGGAAAGGGTTTCACTTAGGATATTAAATTTCAGCTGAGACCTGAAAGATGAATAGGAGTTTGCTAGGCAAATGAGGAGAATCACATTCCAGGAGAAAGAACATTCGTGAAGCTTCTGAATGGGAAAGAGAATAGTTTAGAGATATATATTTCCATGTGACTGGAATGTAGATAGGGGACAGTGGTGTAAAATGAGATGGGAGTAAACAAAGTTTAGATCATGCAGGGGCTTATCGGCTTTGCTAAGTATTTTGCACTTTATTCTCATAGAAATGGGAAACTACAATAGTTTTGATAGGTAAGAGCCATGATTAGATGTTCCTTTTGAAATGACTGCTCTGGCTGCAATCTAGTGGACTCAGAATTGGAGGAAAGGAAATGTGGGTGCTGGGAAACCATTAAAAGGCTGTTGCAGAAGCCCAGGTGAGAGATGATGTTGACTTGGATAAAGATAGTAGCAGTGGAGGTGGAGAAAGCTAGAATAACATAAGAAATATTTAATAGGCAAGATTACCAGAACATGATGATTGATTAGATGGGAGACAAAGGAGAGGGTTGGAGCAAAGTATGTCAACTAGATTTCTGGGCAGGCACTTCGGTGAATGTGGGTGATGTTTCCTGAGATAAGGAATATTAGAGAGCCTAAAGGAACAGATTTTAGGGGGGAGATGAGGAGAGATATTTATTTTTATTTTTAAATTTAATTTTATTTTTTCAGTGTTCCAAGATTCATTGTTATGCTCCAGAGGAGAGTTATTTTAGACATGTTGAAGTGCCTATGAGACATCCAGCTGAGGGATGATTATAGGCAGCTGGGTATATGGGTTTGAATTTTGAGAAGTCATACCGTGTTTCATATGAGGACAGAAATAACTACCTTATTCTTTTTTTCATGACTTTATGGCATTTCACTGTATATACTAAGGTACTGATTATGTGTCATGAGGAACTGAAGGAAAAGATAAATAATACGGAGAGAGAAGAATTGATAATGTGATTTTTTTTATTTATTTATTAGAGACAGAGACTGAGAATGAGAGGGGAGAAGGTCAGAGGGAGAAGCAGACTTCCCGCAGAGCCGGGAGTCCGATATGGGACTCGATCCCGGGACTCCAGGATCATGACCCGAGCCAAAGGCAGCCGCTCAACCAACTGAGCCACCCAGGCGCCCGATAATGTGATTTTTAAGAGCAAGAGGGAATGAGGTCTAGTTCACAGGTGGTTTTAGTCTTAGATAAGAGGAGGTCCACTTGATTTATTATTTTAACAGAAGGGATAGAGGAAAATATGGATTAAGATACAGCAAGTTGTGTAGATTGGATGGTGGGAAGTTGAGGATGTATCCATCTGGTGGATTCTATTTTCTCTGTTAAGTAGGAGGCTAGGTCATCTACTGAGAATGAGGAAGGAGGAAGGAAGGGGTGCTATTTGAAGGGAATGAATAGGATTTAAAATTATCATTGCCTTTTGACCAAACACATGGTTTATTGACAGTTGAAAGCCTTGTTGAGGTGCTAGTATGCCCTATTTTTTTCATTTCTCAGCAACTTGGGGATACACTTGGAGAAGGTGGATAATTGAGGTTATCAGGGGTTTTTGAGGTTTTATCAAGTGGAGATGATGAAAGGGAAAGGAAATTTAGGTTCTTGAAATACTAGATGATGGAATCCAAGTTGAACAGAGAGGCAAAAAAAGATAGGAGAGGAGTGGGGATTGGGACAGTGGTTCTCAAACTTTAGTGTGCATCTGAATCATCTGGAGGATTTCTTAAGATGAAGATTGCTTTCATTTGTAAAACAAGAGGTAAAGTTCTGATGCCTTTCTCACTTGGTTGGTATAGATATTAAGGAGGCAGCATGTGAATTTTCTAATTTGAAGAGAGCTATTTTTTAAAAAATATTTTATTTATTTATTTGAGAGAGCAGAGGAGGAGAGAGTATGAGCAGGGATGAGGATCAGAGGGAGAGGGACAAGCAGACTAACCACTGAGCAGGGAGCCTTATGCGAGGTTTATCCCAGGACTCTGAGATCATGACCAGAGCAGAAGATAGCTGCTTAACCAGTTCCCATGGAGAGAGCTATTAACATACATTTTGCTCTCAGCTATTCAGATTTAAAGTGGTTTAATAAATTAGCAAATAACTAGTATTTGAAAGTACTTTAGTTTTTTGTTTTTGTTTTTGGTACCTGATTGTGATACCCTCTACAAGTTACATACTTTGTGTATTTCACCCTTTTGCTTCTGACTTGTCTTTAGTGGCCTGAGCATTTTATTCGACCCCAAGTGAAAACTTTAGCCTGTCTCTGACTTTTTAAAATGAGGCAATCAATGTTTTCTATGTTTTACTTTCCTAAAGGGATGGTGTGAGATTTCATTATTTTTTTAACTACAAAATTTTCTAAATTTTTTTGAGACTGTTTTTTAACATATATAGTCTCCGTTTTAGTTATGGAGTCCAGTAATTTATTATAAAGATGATGGCATTAGCTAACATTTATTGAGCACTAATTATGTACCAGGCATTTTGCCAGTTACACAGTAAGACAATCTAAGGAATGATTACTTAGTAGGTGCTTTAATGCAATATTTAATTTAATCCTCTCAGCAGACCTATGAGGGTATATACTGTATTTCCCCATTTTATAAATAAGTCAAGTGTGACTTAGGAAAGGTAAGTAATATGCCCAAGTCATGTAGCTAGTAAGTGATAGCTAGGGTTCACATCGAAGTTTGTCCAATTTCAAACTTCTGTTTATAATCACTATACCGGAATTGCAGCAATCAACAGAGTAATGTCTACTTTTAGTCACTATATCACCTGGTTTATCAATTTTGCAATCACATGCAGACCTAAGCTCTAGAAGGTTTATGTGTCAGTCTTTTGAGTTCTGTGTAAGATGGGATTGTTAGGGTTTCGTGAATATGCAGTTGAGACACGGTGAAGCGGCACTTGCTGTTTAGAAGTGCTTAGGGTCCTCATCTTTATAATTCATTCAGCAAACATCTATGAACACTTAGGATATATATCAGGCCATTGTGCTAGGTGGATTATAAGACACTGAATTCCTGGTTTAGTATAACTTTGGGAATTTAACATTGGGGAAAGGAGAAGTAGAGAGGAATTGTGGAAAGAACATTAGATTGAAGGTTAAGAGATCTGGGTTTTAGTCTGGTACTGGAATGCTATAGATGACTGGGAGGTTGTAAAGAAAATGGTATAGTACTTCCTGTAAAGTGGCTAGTATGTGTTGAATGAAAACTGTGGTTTGGAACTCATTTTGTTTTGTAGTCCTGTGATGTTCTTTGTTAGGACAGTCTTCTCTTTTGTTCATTCATATATCCATTAGGTAATGCATATATTTGTGTTACACCTCTGCCGAGGTGGTTAATAGATTTGGAAACAACATGCTTAAGTCCAGAGTAGGACAAATACCAGGCAGAGATGAAATCAGTACCCTGGAGAGCTCCAAGTGGGTGCTGAACCTGCCCAACACAAACCGATCTTGGCAGTTCTTAGGCTGTAGATGATTATAATTCTTTGCAAGAATCTTCACATGTTGGCAGATCCGTAAGTTACTCCCTTCAACTTAGTGTAGATTCCTTGACAGTGATGGCTGCAGTTTGGAATGATTTTATAGGTTTGTAGACTTGAAAAGATACTTGGGATCCTCTCATTTAACTTTTTCATTTTAAAAATAGAGAAAATAGAGACCCAGAAGGAGAATAGCAAAGGGATAATTGCCTTGTCAAAGGGATTATAGCAAGTCATTAGAAAAGCCTGGACAAGAATGCAAGTCTTCTGACTTGGCAGGCCAATGCTTAGTATATGACAGTGGACCTACCTGTCTGACTATTTAAGTGTCCTCTCAGTAAAAGCAGTTCAGATTATTAGACTACAAAGTATGGCGACCAAAAAATTTTAACTTTCTGGATGAACAGGAATCTGAGATGATCTCATAGGACTGTGGCAAGGGGATATTTATGTTCCCTTGGAGGATTTCAGTAGACAATATTTTTTTATTGGAATATAAGCAGAGGACACTGTGCTGAGAGATGAATTGCTACATTGTTCTGTATCTCTGACAGAGGCATAGGGACTGATAATTTCTCTTCCAGAATTACTGCTGATCTAGTTTTGGGTAGTGGTGGTCTATTCCTCAAATTCTCCTGCCCCAATAAGTTTTCTTGGTACAGACAAATCTCCAAATTTCCTAACTGAAATGTCATAGACTCCTATGGTCTACGTCCTTTATTTTTGTGGAATACTTTTTTTTTTTTTAAAGATTTTATTTATTTATTTATTTATTTATTAGGAAAGAGAGAGAGAGAGAGAGAGCACGAGAAGGGAGCAGGTCAGAGTGAGAAGCGGACTCCCCATGGAGCTGGGAGCCCGATGTGGGACTCGATCCCGGGACTCCGGGATCATGACCCGAGCTGAAGGCAGTCGCTCAACCAACTGCGCCACCCAGGGGCCCTTTTGTGGAATACTTTTAGTACTGAGCTACTGTTCAACACTGAGTGGATTCTAGGGCTCTGAAATGGAATACTCAGACTTGCATCACCCCACTTGGAGATGGCTTGCCAAAGATCTTGTCTGGACCAGAGGGAATATTTCTTAAATGGGTCAGTTGTAAAGAATGTCTTTAGAAGCATACTGTACAACAGCATCTGCTTCAAGGCTTGCCTGCACCTGAGGTTTTAGGATCTCACCTCTTCAGGCAAAAACTCTCAGGTATTCATTTCTCCAAGAAAGAAGCTTTTCAGGGCCAAAAATCTTAGTGAATACATCATATATTTCCTATGGGGCTGCTGCTTTTGAATTGGTTCCCTGCTGGGTTCCTTTTCCATTCTGTTTCTTTATGTTGTGCTTTTTAATGATGATACTTCTTTGCCTTTGATGAGTGTTTTGGTTTTAAAGCATGTTGACACATCCTTACTTAATCTTCACACCAATCAAAAAGAAGAATATTATCCACATTTTAGCATCTAGATTCAGCAAACGTTTATGGAATGCTAGCTACATGCTAGACATTTTGCTAGACTCATATGTATGATTTTTAAAAGTCCCATAGTATCTCAGTAAGGTATTGTCCACATTTTATAGAAGAGAAACTAGAAGGATAAAGTGGTTAAATAAGTAACTTATATTCCATTCATTACTACTACTATTACTACTACTACTACTACTACTACTACTTCCTCCTCTTGCTCCTCCTCCTTTTTTTTTTTTAAAGATTTTATTTATTTATTTGACAGAGAGAGAGGGGTCACAAGTAGGCAGAGAGGCAGACAGAGCAGGGGAAGCAGGCTCTCCACTGAGCAGAGAGCCCGATGCAGGGCTTGATCCCAGGATCCTAAGATCATGACCTGAGCCGAAGGCAGAGGCTTAAACCACTGAACCACCCAGGCACCCTTCTTCTTCTTTCTTCTTCCTCCTCCTGCTCCTCCTTCTTCCTCCCTTCCTTCCTCCCTTCCTTCCTCTCCTCCTCCTCCTCCTTTTCCTTCTCCTTCTCCTTCTCCTTCCTTGCCACCTGGTTGGAACTGTGCTTAACACTTAGGGAGAAGTAAAAGACATGTTTGATGTTCTCAAATTCATGCTGTGTCTGAAGGAGTCTAGATTTGTAAAGACAAGGTAGAATGTAATCTAATATTAAAAATTAACTGTTGGGGTGCACCTGGGTGGCTCAGTCGGTTGAGCACCTGACTGTTCATTTCAGCACAGGTTATGATCTCGGGGTCCTGGGATTGAGCCCCACGACAGGCTCCCCACTCAGTGGGGAGTCTGCTTGGGGATTCTCTCTCTCTCTCCCTCTGCCCCTCCCTCTGCATGCATTCTCTCTCTCTCTCTCTCTCTCACACACACACACACACACAAATAAATAAATCTTAAAAAAAAAAAGTTAACTCTTGGTTAAACTTCCAAGAAAAAAAAATTAGTTGACTCTTGGAAGAGGCCAAGAAAAAAAATCTGAGTGGACCAGAGAAATTAATACGAGTTTATTGAGAGAAGACAGAACCTTAATTGAGGGATCTGGAGCCATAAATCTTTGGATAATAAGATAAAGAGGTTAAGAATGGTAAGGTAGATAGGGATATTGGTAGGAATAGAGATCAGAGGCAGGAAAACAAGTTGGGAGGTTGTTTTAATCAAAATTACCTATAGGAGCCAGGCATGGTCATATCTTCCTCCTTCCTAGGGAAAAGAGAATTTTTTTTTAAATGCCAAAGGATCATAACATTATTGAAATTCTTAGCTTTGCCCCATTCAGTTTAACTTTCAAAGAAGTGGTAGGTAGGGGATTTGTACTCATCTCCCACTTCTCTACCTTTGATCCCAAAATGCTATATTGTGTTTCTCGTCCCTGTTTCTGTTTTTCAGTATACTTCCACACACATTTTACCTTTACAACAGCCCTGCTGCAAAAGGCATGACAAGTATTATTTATATTTGGCAAGTGAAAAGACAGACAAAAGTAAATTAGACAACTTGAGCAAGTTTGAAAGAAATTCAAACAATTGAATTTCTTTAGAGCTGAGAACAGGATTCTGATTGTGCGATCCTTCTTTCTCATTACCTGGTAGAGATAATTTTAGCTCTCACACTCCTCTACTCTCCATTCACCAAATTTAATTATTCCACAGTTTTTACTTGTATCAGTGATTAGTGTTTACATTATTAAAATTGTGTAAGTATTTTCTGCAGAGCTAGATCATATATCGTACTATGATTACAGGGCTTACCTTACACTCCTCCCACCCTGTGAGAGTTAATGATATTCTGATGTTTTTCCTTGAATAATTTTTATAAAAAAATTAAAAATTTACTAGTTTCCTCAAATTCCATTATACATTTGTGACTTGCGCCATGTTTCTTAGACAATAGAGCTTGAGGCAAACATGAAATTCTAATTGTTTATTGGGAGGTGCAATCTTAGGGCAGCAAGAATGAGGGTAGGGGAAGCAAGGCAGGAAGAATGGGAAGCAAATGCAAGGTGATGCATTAACTCACTGGCTACTGCTTTACAACACGCCATGAAAAACTAACAGCTGGTCATTTGGCAGGTTCACCTACTTACCCACTCAGCACATTTCCATATGGGGTTTACTGAAAATTGTTAGAATAGTCTACCAGAAAGAGAGAAAGGGATTTTATCTGTTAAGTTCCCCATATTTTGTGTCTCCCACTGGTTAAAATTTGGCTCATGAAGAATAACCCCCCTCCCCTCTCTTCTTGTTTGCTTCTTCAAATGTGTGTTTGGCAATTTGGGGGGAAGCAAGATTCTACCTTCCCTAGTGTGATACTTCATCTGAATCTGGAAGTTGTGGGAGGAGCCAGAGACACCCTGAGTAGAACTCTTTGAGCCCACAGAGAATCACTATGGTGGCAGTTGAAGATAAAGTGAGTCAAACCAAGAGAATCTGATGAGGAGGAAGAAATGTATCTAATACAGTCAACTACTAACAATATCTGAAAAATCTACCAGTTCTCCCTTTTCCCATCCCCTCCCTGTCTGGAAATCTGGCACCCAGAAATCACTGTTCTTTTGCAATCTGTACTATTTGCTACTTAGGCCTATTGTATTCTCGGACTTTTTTTTTTTTTTTTTACTACTGTCCTCAGGAATAGCTACTGTTTCACGGATCCCACTTTTTCCTTTTTGCTTTACCTTACTGTCTTATTCTTTAGAAGCTCAATTTCCAGGAGTTTTTCAAGAAAGGCTGCCTAAGAGATGAATCTTCTGAGAAATTGTGTGTTCAAAAATGTTATTCTACTCATATATTTGGTTTACAGTTTAGTAGAATATAAAATTATAGGTTGAAATAATTTTTCTCCAAAGTTAAAAAAATTATTGCTTCTTTTTTCTAACATCTTATATTACTGTTGAGAGGTTTAACACTGATAGGTCAAGAAGGCAGAATTAAAAATTTAAAAACTTTGGAGAACCTGGGTGGCTCAGTCTGTTAAGTGTCTGCCTTCGGCTCAGGTCATGATCCCAGGGTCCTGGGATCGAGCCTTGCATCGGGCTTCCTGCTCAGTGGGGAATCTGCTTCTCCCTCTGCCTCCCCCTGCCCCTGTTCACGCTCTCTCTCTCTCTCAAATAAAATCTTTTAAAAATATAGATTTTTAAAGATAAAAAAGTATGTATATAGATTTTTATATCTAACAGTTTAAGAACACACCTCTTCCTCAAATATACATGGAACATTTATAAAAAATATGAACAAGTCACAGAGTAAGTACATCAACAAATTTCAAAAATAGATATTATAAAAGTGATCTTGATTACAACACAATGAAATTAGAAGTTAATACAAAAAGATAAATTAAAATTTTCCGTATATTTTGAAAAATTAACATAGACTTAAGGGGGCGCCTGGGTGGCTCAATTGGTTAACCATTAGACTCTTGATTTGGGCTTAGGTCAAGTTCTCAGGGTGGTGGAAATCCAGCCCCCAGTTGGGTTCCGTGCTTGGGGTGGAGTCTACTTGAGATTTTTTTCCCCCTCCTTTTCCCTCCCCCCTGCTCCTACCACCTCCCAAATAAATAAATAAATAAATAAATAAATAAATAAATAAAGTCTTTTAAAAACACACACTGACTAAGCAGTTAATGCAATTTAAAAATATGTAGGGCTGAATGATAATGAAAACATTACATAACAGTATTGAGCCATAACACAGGAATGGAGTACAGAATATTTATCTTTTAAATACATATATTAGATATGAAAGCCTTAAAATGAATGAGCTAAGTGTCCATCTTTTGAAGTTAGAATATGAAGAGAATAAACTGAAAGGAAAACGGAAACAAAAAAGAATGGATTTCCATATATACAAAAAATACTTGCTGGGATTTTGTGATTGCATTGACTCTGTGGATCAGTTTTGGGAGAAATTTTATCTTTACACTTATACATCTTCTAGTTCATAGACATGATGTATTCTACTGTTTATTTAATGCTTCTGTATTTAATGCTTCTCTCTCAATTTAATTTTGTGGTTTTTTAGTGTGAAAGTCTTTCACATATTTTGTTGTGTTTATCCCTGTGTCTTCGGTGGGGTTTTTGTTTTTGTTCTGTTCTGTTTTGTTTTTGATACTGTTATAAATGACATTACTCTTAGCATTTTATTTCTATTTATTGGTTGATAAAAATTAGAGCATTACCATTTGTAGCACCTACTGAACTAATATATCTAGGCATTGAATATCAGCAGCTGTTAACATCACAAAAAAGAGAATGGCAGAAATTATGCACTCCTGATAAAAGAACATAAAGGGATCCAACATGAGTCTGATCAAGCCTCTGGGTCCAGCCTCCAATTTGTAGGAAATACAAAGGGCTGAGGAACATATTGCTCTTCCTTGTGGAAGATTCTACATGTGGGTAAATGCCTCCAGGTTCTTCAACAGATGTACCAAAAGAGAAAGAAACAGATGAAAGAGGTAATCCTATGACTTGAAAGGGATTTAGAAGACAAGTACAGGTTTGTTTTTTTTTTTTTATGGGCATCTCTAAACTATAATTTCTAAAAGTGTACACTCGGGTACAAACTTATTGTGATTACTATAAAGTCAAGATAGAGGTTACTTTGTGGGGATGGGAGTAGGTTAAGGTTATGATAGGGGACTGGGGAAGCTGCTGGGGTAGGTAAAATTCTGTTTCTTAACCTGGATGGTGTACACATGGGTATTTACCTCATAACAAGTCATCAAACTCATTAAGCAATACATTTTTTTGGTGTGGCTTTCTGTATGTTTGTTTTATTTTGCAACATAAAGTTTAAAAAAATACCTTCTGTGGTCTGAAATAATGAACAAGAGAATTAGTGGGTAGAGAGAACGAAAGAAGAGAGCTGTGCTTGGCTTTCCGCTAGGGCATTTCATAGATACTATCTTAATATTCAGAACCATCCCTGTTTCATTGAAAATCAGCCTTTGACACGCAGGTTAAGAAAAAAAAAAAACCCAAACTATCCTTGTTTTACCAAGTCTCTTAGAGGTTAAATAAATTGCTCATGGTGATGAATAGTACAGTGGAAATTCAAGCCCAAACCTGTTCTAATTCCAAAGTAGAGTCCTTTTACTCATTAGACTGATGTTGGCAAGTAGAAATGTGAGTGATATGGTAATTTCTTTCTAAATTAAGTGGCAGTAGTATCTGTCCTCCGGTTAGTTACCCTTCTGAAAAGTTGTGTGCTTTGTGTATGTTAAAAATTCTATGGAAACATGTATATTTAAATTCTAACAGAAGAAAATAATAGATTTAAGAAGATAAATATCAGATAGGAAAATACAATGATACCTTTAAATCTCCTATTTCTTGGGGAATTTTTTTCTAGTGAAACATGAAGATATTTGAAATAAGTTTCAAATATCTAGCAGCCAAGCAGTACCAGAACTTAAAAATGTAGAACTAGAAATATCTTAAAAATAGAAATAGAAATAGAGGGTGCAGGGAGGGACTTTATTGTCAATATTTTATGTTGTATTGACTTTAGTCCTAAACAATATAAACTTAGATTAAACATGCCTGTAGGTTGAATAAGAGTCAATCGGTTATTTCTTTGGTTGCAGCTTGATTTCAGAAAGTTGGTTTTATATTTATAGTTTTAATTTTGACTTGGATTCAGTTCTCTCAGCATCTTCTCTGTCAATAACATAATTTGTTCTCTTAATTTTCAGGGAACTGACCTTTTCTACTCTCTCTGCTATTTTACTTTTCCACTCCCTTGGCTTTTCTTGTTACCGTGAGACAATCGGAAGATTTTATGAAAAAGTATAATGCAAATACTTAAGTATGTAAATTGAGTTTGTTCTATAATTTTAAAAGTTAAAATAACTTTTTTCGTAATTATATGAAAATACTTGAAACATTTATTTTGAAAAATTTTATTTTTTTATTTTTTTATTTTTATTATTTTTAAAAAAGATTTTATTTATTTATTTTGACAGAGAGAGATCACAAGTAGGCAGAGAGGCAAGCAGAGAGAGAGAGGGGGAAGCAGGCTCCCGGCTGAGCAGAGAGCCTGATGCGGGGCTTGATCCCAGGACCCTGAGATCATGACCTGAGCTGAAGGGAGAGGCTTTAACCCACTGAGCCACCCAGGCATCCCTATTTTGATCATTTTAAAACATTGTTTCTCAAAGTGTGGTACTTCTGCTACCTACATCAAAATTACCAAGGATGCTTACTTTTTTAAATTTAATTTTATTTTTTCAGTGTTCCAAAATTCATTGTTTGTGCACCACACCCAGTGCTCTATGCAGTACATACCCTCCTTAATACCCACCACCAGGTTCATCCATCCCTTCCTCCTCCCTTCCAAACCCTCAGTTTGTTTCTCAAAGTCTTCAAACCTCCTCCCTTCCCAAACCCTCAGTTTGTTTCTCAAAGTCTTTCATGGTTCATCTCCCCCTCTAATTTCCCTCAATTCACTTTTCCTTTCCTTCTCCTAATGTCCTCCATGTTATTCCTTATTCTCCACAAGTAAGTGAAACCATATGATAATTGACCTTTTCTGCTTGACTTATTTCACTTAGCATAATCTCCTCCAGTCCCGTCCATGTTGATACAAAAGTTGGGTATTCATCTTATATAATGGAGGCATAATATTCCATTGTATATATGGACCATATCTTCTTTATCCATTCATCTGTTGACTCTTGGCTCTTTCCACAGTTTGGCGATTGTGGCCATTGCTGCTATGAACATTGGGGTACATATGGCCCTTCTTTTCACTATATCTATATCTTTGGGGTAAATACCCAGTAGTGCAATTGCAGGGTCATAGGGTAGCTCTGTTTTTAACTTCTTAAAATTCCTTAATTTCTTAATGAATCTCTACCCTATTTTCCAAAGTGGCTGCACCAACTTGCATTCCCAACAGTATAAGAGGGTCCCCCTTTCTCCCCATCCTCTCCAACACTTGTTTCTTGTCTTGTTAATTTTGACCATTCTTACTGGCGTAAGGTGGTATCTCAATGTGGTTTTGATTTGAATCTCCCTGATGGCTAATGATGAACATTTTTTCATGTGTCTGTTAGCCATTTGTATGTGTTCTTTGGAGAAGGGTCTGTTCATGTCTTCTGCCCATTTTTTGACATGATTATCTGTTTTTTGGGTTTTGAGTTTGAGGAGTTCTTTATAGATCTTGGATATCAGGCCTTTGTCTGTAGTGTCATTTGTGAATATCTTCTCCCATTCCGTGGGTTGCCTCTTTGTTTTGTTGACTGTTTCCTTTGCTGTGCAGAAGCTTTTTATCTTGATGAAGTCCCAAAAGTTCATTTTCACTTTTGTTTCCTTTGCCTTTGGAGACATGTCTTGATACTTTATATGGAAAACCCAAAAGACTCCACTTCCAAACTACTAGAACTCATATAGCAATTCAGTAATGTGCCAGGATACAAAATCGATGCACAGAAATCAGTTGCTTTCTTATACACTAACAACGAAAATATAGAAAGGGAAATTAGAGAATTGATTCCATTTACTATAGCACCAAGAACCATAAGATACCTTGGAATAAACCTAACCAAGGAGGTAAAGGATCTATCTGTACTTGAGGAACTACAGAACACTGATGAAAGAAATTGAAGAAGACACAAAAAGATGGAAAAGCATTCCAGGCTCATGGATTGGAAGAATAAACATTGTTAATGTACTGCCCAGAGCAATCTATACTTTCAATGCCATCCTGATTAAAATTCCACTGGCATTTTTCAAAGTGCTGGAACAAACAATCCTAAAATTTTTATGGAACCAGAAAAGACCCTGAATTGCTAAGGAAATGTTGAAAAAAAAAAAACAAAGCTGAGGACATCATATTGCCTGATTTTAAGCTTTACTATAAAGCTGTGATCACCAAGACAGCATGGTACTGGCACAAAAACAGACACATAGACCCATTGGAACAGAGTAGAGAGTCCAGATATGGACCCGCAACTCTATGGTCAAATAATCTTCGACAAAGCAGTAAAAAATATCCAGTGGAAAAAAGACAGGCTTCAATAAATGGTGCTGGGAAAATTGGACAGCTATGTACAGAAGAATGAAACTCGACCATTCTCTTACACCATAAACAAAGATAAACTCAAAATGGATCAAAGACCTCAATGTAAGGCAGGAATCTGTCAAAATCCTAGAGGAAAACATAGACAGTAACCTCTTCGACATCGGCCACAGCAACTTCTTTCAAGGCTGCTTACTTTAACGCATACTCCTTAGGTCCCAGCCTGTGAATCAGAACCTCTACATTTTTTGACAAGTGACTGTGCCTAGAATTTGATCTTTATCTTTTTTTTTTTCAGTTTCCCTATTTATTTCTTCATTTCCTTAAATTATTTTTTTCTTTCTTAGATATAATTTTCTTTTTTCTCTTTTTTTGCTCCTCTAATTCCAGTATAGTTAACTTACAGTGTTACATTAGTTTCAGGTGTACAATATAACGATTCAACAATTTTATAATTACTTAGTCCTTATCATGATAAATGCACTCTTAATCCCCTTCACCTATTTCACCCATCCCTCTACCCACCTCCCTTTCAGTAACCATCAGTTTGTTCTCTGTAGTTAAGAGTCTGTTTTTTCGTTTGTCTTTTTTTTTTCTTCGTTCATTTGTTTTGTTTCTTAAATTCTACATAGGAGTGAAATGTCTTTCGTATTTGTCTTTGTCTAGTGTTTTGTCTCTGACTTATTTCACTTAGTATTATACTCTCTAGATCCATCCATGTTGTTGCAAATGGTGAGATTTCATTCCTTTTATGGCTGAGTAATATTTCATTATATATACATACACCACATCTTTTTTATTCATTCATCTATTGATGGATACTTGAGTTGCTTCCATAATTTGGCTATTGTAAATAATGCTGCAGTAAACATAGGGGTGCATATATCTTTTCAAATTAGCATTTTCATATTCTTTGGGTAAATACCCAGCAAAATTATCGGATCATATGGTAGTTCTATTTTTAATTTTTTGAAATAATTTTTATTTATTTATTTGAGAGAGAGAAAGAGAACAGAGGGAGAGTGAGGAGAAGCAGGTTCCCTGCTGAGCAGAGAGCCTGACATGGGGCTCAATCCCAGGACTCTGAGATCATGGCTTGAACCAAAGGCAGACGCTTTACCGACTGAGCCACCCAGGAGCCCCTGTTTTTAATTTTTTGAAGAAATTCCATACTGTTCATCACAGCAGCTGCACCAGTTTGCTTTTGACTTAAATTTCTTATTAATAATGTCTGTAAGGACATGTAAATATCAAGTCTATCAGGAGTTGATTTGATAGACCATTTTGCATGTTTTTGAGGTAATAGGTTTGATGTAAGTGGGAGATCTTGACAGCATAAATACATTTCCTTTCCAACAGATTAAAGATCCCTTTAATGATAGTAAATGATTTTTGAATGATTCTTAGCTGCATTATTAAAGACATTAAATTAAGATATGCTTTTACGCTGTATATATATTTAAGACTAAAAAAGGAATCAAGACTTAGATTTTTTTTTTTTCAGAATGAGCATCAGTTATTCCAGTCATTAACCTTTGTATGTTTGTGTGGTGTAAGATAACAGTAATTTACTTCTTTTCCTGACAAGCAATTGTTTCTTCCTTGTTTAAATATGCCAGTGGCAGGAAATTCTCACTTGGAGCAAACTGTTCCTTGTAATGATGGATAGTTTGCCTCTATTATTTTCTCTTATTCTAGTATCATCCCTTCTGATAACAATTAAGCTCTAGCATTTAGAAGTGGGCCCAGTGAGTAAGTCAAGATAAAAGCATTGGGAAGGGGAATACAAAGGCAGTGCTGAAACAAGGAGAGAGGCATGGGCAGAGAGAAACCCAGAAAGGAGCCTGGGTACTAAAAATCTATTTGACAATTTTGCTTTCCTCGACCTAGTCCAAAGATTCTTTTGGAGTGTCATAATAGTGAGAATTGTTTCTAAAAACACCTTCATCATCCCTTCTCCCCCGTCACATGCCATGTTCCAAGAGTACCTTCTCATTCCAGTTCTACACTAGTTTCAACTACTTTCTCTTCTTTTATAAAACCATCTTCTAATGATAGCACTTGGGTCCCACATCACCACCAGTTGGAATGACAGAACCTTAGTATTTGGCCAAGAGCCGAATTCCAACACAGAGGATATCTAAATCTACCTGCCAGGTTACATGCATCCCACATAATATATTGCTCAAGTGATTCCTCAAGAGAGCAACTGATTAGGGGAGCCTGGGTGGCTTAGTCATTAAGCATCTGCCTTCGGCTCAGGTCATGATCCTGGATTGCTGGGATGGAGCCCTGCATTGGGCTCCCTGCTCAGCAGGGTGTCTGCTTCTCCCTCTTCCACTCCTTTGTTGTGTTCCCTCTCTTGATGTCTCTCTCTCTCTCTCTCTCTCTCTCTCTCTCTCTCTCTCTCTCTCTCTGTCAAATAAATAAATAAATAATAAAATCTTAAAAAAAAAAAAAAAAAAAGCAACTGATTGAACCATAGGATGAAAATGCAAGCAGCAGGTATCAGCTCTGAGTTGTAAAGAGCTTAGAAATTATCACTTCCATCCTTATATAAGAAACAGCTGAGCAAAATGAAAATGAGTAATTTTCTTGGACGGTAAGAAATAAGTAATAAGCAAGTTTTCATATCAGAGGACTGAGTTACTACCCTAAAATATGAAGAGACGGGTGAATCCAGAAAGTCACAGTTGAGATCTACTTACCTGGAACAGAAGCTGCTGGAGTCGTAAACTTGGTAGGAGCATTTAATTGATAATTTTGATGAATTGCTAGAGGCTGAGTGTGGACTAGTTTGAGAATGAAAAACTCCTGGGGTCCCAATCTTAGAGAAGACTAAGACTCTTGAGAGAAAAAAACCCCACACTTTCATGAGTTTTATATTTAGGAACTCTACCAGGTTCTCATTGTGGAGAGCCAAGAAAGATCTCATCTTGATTCTGGCAGGAAGAGACAAGGAACCATTATAAAATATATCTGTAGCCTTCATAATAAGGGTCACCACTCCAGGGGTAAAAACTACTAGAGCCTTATCCTACCTGGGGAAGGGGCATTTCTTCAGCTTCACCCCCTCCACTCTTAATATCTCGCTTACGTGAGGAGAGAGGAAAGAAGCTAAAAAACACTTGTGAAGGTCACAGCATAGAGACACAAGCCCACTAAAAGACCAAGATTTAATCATAAGATTATAGAATGCTTTCCCCATTTTACTACTGCACCATTAGGGCTTTGATAAAATAACTGGATTATAGCCAAAAGAGCTGCAACATATAGACTCTATCTGAGGTGGAGTTCTCAGGGAAACCACAACAGGAGAGACACAAACAGTGATACTAGGAGAATTTGAAGACTCTGGCATCTACTGCTACAGCAAATATTATACAGATTCTTAGCCAGATTAGCACAAAACTTCACACTAAGGACCTATTTACTCTAGTTCTGATTCCTGATAAATCATGTCTGGCTTTCAACAAAAAATTACAAGGAATGCTAAAAGGAATAAGCACAGTTTGAAGAGACAAAGCAAGCATTAGAAACAGACTCATATGGCACAAAATTTGGAATCATACAGGAAATTTAAAATAACTGATTAATATATTAAGGACTATATAGAAAAGTAGACAACATGAAGGAAAAGATAGATAATATAAGCAGAGAAATGAAAACCATAAGAATGAAAAATATTAGAAGTGACATCAGCATCTTGTATGAATAGTTCCTTTTTTCTCTTTTATTTACAACTGATTGGATGTTTATAGCCTAAAAAATCACCCCTATACAGCATTCCAGGACATTCAAGATATCCACCCATCTGTGTACCTGAAAGTGGGTGGATTGAACCTTGGAGAGGAGACTGTGGAGCAAGGGAAGTGGCAGTGGAACTGGTGGCAGCATAACTTGTGGTAGCAGAGAAAGCAGTGCCAGGTCCAGCAGCAGGACAGCAAGATCTTCATGGCATAGAAGGTGGAAAGTGAAGGTGCTTTTAAAACATGGTGTGCTCTCAAGAAAATCATGGAGGGCATCGTGAGAAGGAAGGGAAGGGCGAATGGGGGGAAATCGGAGGAGGTGATGAACCGGGAGAGACTGTGTACTCTGAGCAACAAACTGAGGGTTTTGGAGAGGAGGGGGTGGGGGGGTGGGTGAGCCTGGTGGTGGGTATCGAGAAGGGCATGTACTGCATGGAGCACTGGGTGTGGTGCACGAACAATCAATCTTGTAACACTGAAAAATTAAAATAAACATATTTGGGGAGGAAAAAAAAAAACGTGTGCTCTCAATTTTAGTGGCCAATCAGCGCTGGAAAGAGAAACTAAAAACTTGTACTATAGCACCACCTTCTGGAAAACAAAAGAAAGGTGCCTAATTACCAACCTGTTGAACTGTTAGAATCAAAATAAACAAAGTTCTTCCTAAATAAGAAAGGTATTTGCGGCTTCAAATGCGGCGGCAGAGACACTTCTCATCAACACCTTAAAAATTAATGGTATTACAGTATCACAAAAAGAAAATGACAAGTTTTCCAGCACTGAACCCAAAGATGTGGAATATAATGATCTAACTGATAAATAATTCAAAAGAGCTATTATGAAGAAATTCAATAAGTTACAAGATAAATTAGAAAGGCAATGCAGTGATTTCAGGAATTAATGGATGGAAGGAGTACTATACTGAAGACAATGAAATTCTAAAAAAGAACTAAACAGATTCTGGAGCTGAAGAACTAAAAAGATAATCCGAAGAATGCATTAACATGCATTAGAAATAGGACAGATCAGATGAAAGAGAATTAGCAAGCTACAAGACAGGAATCTAGAAGTGATTCAGGTGGAAGAAGAGAGGTAATATTTTTTAAAAGTGAAGAAAGCCATTGAGAGCTATCAGGCTCCATAGAAAAGCCAACATAAGACTAATGAGTATTTCAGGAGAAGAGAGAGTGAAGGGGACAGAGAGAGGTGTGGTTTTGGAGCACAAGCAAGGGGGAGCGACAGATAAAGGGTGAAGCAGGCTCCCCATTGAGCAAGGAGCCTGATGTGGGACTCAATCCCAGAACCCTGGGATCATGACCTGAGCTGAAGGCAGCTGCTTAACCGACTAAGCCACTCAGACATCCCAACAGAGAGTTTAATTAAAGAAATAATAGCTGAGAACTTCCCAGACTTGGGAAAGAAACTGAACATTCAAGTTCACAAAGCTAATAGAACACCTTATTATCTCAACACAAAAAAAGTGTCTCTACTACACATTATATTAAAACAGTTAAAAGTCTATGGTAAAGAATTTTAAAGGCAGCCAGGAAAAAAAAAAAGACAGTAACCTGCAAATGAACACCCATTAGGCTATCAGCAGATTTCTTGGCAGAAACTCTACAAGCCAATAGAGAGTGGAATGACATATTTAAAATATTGAAAGATAAAAACTGCCAACCAAAAAGGCAACCTAGTCAATGGGAGAAGATATTTGCAAATGAAATCTGATAAGGGGTTAATATACAAAATATATAAAGAACTTATATAACTCAACACCCAAAAAATCCACAAAAAAACAATACAATTAAAAACTGGGCAGAGACCTGAATAGCCATTTCCAAAGAAGATACACAGATAGCCAACAGAAACATGAAAAGATGCTCAATATTACTACTCATCAATGAAATGCAAACCAAAATCACAGTAATATATTACACCAGTCAGAATGGCTAGTATCAGAAAGATAAGAGATAACAAGTGTTGGTGAGAAAATGGAGAAAGAGGAGTCCATGTACACTGCTAGTGGGAATGTAGATTGGTCCAAACACTAATGAAAACAATATGGGGATTCCTCAAAAAATTAGAAATAGATCTACAATATGATCCTGCAATTTCACTTCTGGGCGTATATTCAAAGTAAATGAAAACAGGATTTTGGTGAGATATATGCACTCCCATATTTATTACCTATAATATAGGTATTGTATACCTATAATAGCCAGGATATGGAAATAACCTAAATGCCCATCATTGGATGAATGGATAAAAAAAGAGGTGCTACATGTGCATAATGGAATATTGTTCAGCCGTGAGAACGGAGGATAGTCCTCTATTTGCAACAACATGGATGGCCCTTGAGCATATTATGCTAAGCAAGATAAGTTAGAGAAAGACAAGAACTATATGATACCACTTATATTGGAATTGTTAAAAGTTATATATGTAAAAAACAGTAAAATGATTGTTACCTTGGTATGGGGGCTTGGGGGTGAGAGTGATGGTTCTTAAGGGTACAGACTTATAACAAATAGGAAATAAGCCTTAGAGACTTAATGTACAATATAATGAATATAGAAAATAATCTCGTGCTATTAATTATGTAACATAAAGTCACTACATCACAACTAAATTATATAAATGTATCAAAATAACATGCAGTATATCTTAAACTTATACAGTGTTACATGTTAAATTTACTCAATTAAAAATGCTAGAAATAACACCATAACAGAAAGGAAGAATGCTTTTGTGCATAATCACTAGACTGGATACAGCCAAGGAAAGTATCAGCATGTTGAAGATATGGCAATAGAAATTTCTCAGACATAAATGCAAAGAGAAGAGTTAAAAAAGAAACAAAGCAGAACAGAACATCCAATAATTGTGGAGCAATTTCAACAGATTTAACATATGTATAATTAGAATATCAGAAGGAAAAGAGAGCAGAATAAATATTTGAATAATAATGACCAGAAATTGATGTTGAAAGAGCATTTGACAAAATGCAACACCATTCATGATAAATACTCCCAGCAAACTAGGAATAGAAGTGAATTTCCTCAAATAGATAAAAACATCTAACTAAAACCTGTAATTAATACCATAGTTAATGATGAAAAACTGTATGCTTTCTCCCTAAGATTGGGAATAAGAAAACATGGCCTTTCTCACCATTCTTACTCAACATTGTACTGGATTACTGAGCTACTAAAAAGGAAATGAAAGATATATAGATTGAGAAAGAAGAGATAAAACTCTTTGTTCACATGACATGATTGTCTATGTAGAAAATTACTAAGAATTGACCCAAAAAACTTGTAGAATTAATAAGGATATAGAGCAAGATTTCCGGATGCAAAGTTAATATATAAGTCAGTTGTTTTCCTATGTATCAGCAATGAACAATTGGAATTTGAAGTTGACAGAACTCTACCATTTATAAGAGCATTACCAAAAAAAAAAAAAAAGACTTGAGTATAAATTTAACAAAATATGTGCAGAATATTTATGTAGAAAAAACCCCCAAAACTCTGATAAAAGAAATAAAAGATGTAAATAAATGGAGAGGTATTTTATGGTCATGGATTGGAAGACCTAATATTGTTAGGATGTCAGTCCTTCCCAACTTTATCTATAGATTCAATGGAATCCCAATAAAAATCCCAGCAAATTATTTGTAGATACCAACAAACTGATTCTGAAGTTATATGGAGAGACAGAAGATCTGGAATAGTTAACACCAACATGAAGAAGAACAAGGTTGGAAGTTTCACATTACCTGATTGCAAGACTTATTATCAATCTGCAGTAATCAAGATAGTATACTACTGGGGCACCTGCTGGTGGCTCAGTTGTTAAGCATCTGCCTTTGGCTCAGGTCATGATCCCTGGATCCTGGAATTGAGCCCCACATCGGGCTCCCTGCTCAGCAGGAAGCAGGCCAGCAGGAAGCCTGCTTCTCTCTCTCCCCCTGCTTGGGTTCCCCCCACCCCTCTCTCTCTGTCTTTCTCTCTCTCTGTCAAATAAATAAAATCTTAAAAAAAAAATAGTATACTACTGGTGCAAGCATAGGCAAATGGATCAATGGAACAGAATAGTCCAGAAATAGACCCATACAAATATAGGCAAGTGATAGTTGACAAAGGAGTCAAGACAGTTAAATAGAAAAAGGGAAGTCTTTTCAACAAATAGTGCTAGAAAAAGTGGACATCCATATGCAAAAACGCCCCACAAAAACTAGACACAGACCTTACATCATTGACAAAAACTAATTCAAAGTGAACCATTTTAGACCACAATCTAAAATATAAAATTGTAAACCTTCTAGAAGAAAACTCAGGAGTAAATCTAGGTGATCTTGGGTTTAGCAGAGTTTTTATTATTTATTTATTTATTTAAAAGATTCTATTTGTTTGTTTGTTTGACAGATATCATGAGTAGGCAGAGAGGCAGACAGAGAGAGAGGAGGAATCAGGCTCCCTGCCAAGCAGAGAGCCTGATGCGGGGCTCGATTCCAGGACCCTGAGATCATGACCCAAGCTGAAGTCAGAGGCCCAACCCACTGAGCCACCCAGGCGCCCCTAGCAGAGTTTTTAGATACAACACAAAAAGCATAATCCATAGATGAAAAAACTGAAATGTTGGACTATTTAAAAATTAAAAACTTGCTGTATGAAAGACACTGTTAAGAGAATAAAAAAAGCAAGCCACAGACTAGGGGAAAATATTTGCCAAACACATATCTGATAAAGGACTTAAATCCAAATATACAAAGAACTCCAAGTCTCAACAGTAAGAAGTATAGACTTTAGAAGTCCGTTTGGCAGTTTCTTACAAAGCTAAACATAATCTTATTATAAAATCTAGCATTCACACTTCTAGGTATTTACCCAAGTGATTTGAAAACATATGCCCACAGAAAAACTGACATAAACATATTTATAGCAGTTTTATTTATAGTGGCCAGAAACTAGAAGGAATCACCATGTCCTCCAATAGGTGAAGGAATCCATGCAATGAATGTGTTTTAATGATAAAAAGAAATGAGCTATCAAGTCACATGGATGAATCTTAAAAGCATATTGTTAAGTGAAAGAAGCGAATTTGAAAAGGTTACATGCTATACAATTCCAATTATATGACATTTTGGAAAAGGCAAAACCATAATGACAGTAAAAAGATCAATAGTTGCCCAGGGAAGTGAGGAGGAGGGAACTTGAATTAGGTGAAGCGTAGGAGATTTGGATTTTTTTGCTGGACAGTGAAACTATGCCATATGTTACTGTGATTGTGGATATATGACACTATGCATTTGTCAAAATCTTTGGAACTTAAAAGCTCAGAGTGAACCATAATGTTTGGAAATTAAAAAAAAATCATATAGGAGGTTGAGTGATCCCAAGATGAATATAGAATGTAACAGAGTTACAAATATATGAAACAATCTCATTGTGAATGCGGAGAGATGAGAAAAATGTACTGACCTAATTGTGACAGTGAGTGGAGTTTTTAAGACTAAAGGCAAAGGAAACTGTACATAAGTACTATAGTTGATAATATTTTATCCCATAGGGGTATGGATTAACAATCTGATACTGCTATGGACATATACTGAAACCGAACAATTAAGTAAATGGATGGCGGATAGTTGAAACCAGGTTTCTTACTATTGGGAGTGCAAGTTTATGGATAAACATGGGAAGGAGGCTAGAGTAATCCATATAGTAATGAATTAGAATTGGAGACATTAATGTCAACTCATGTTAAGCTTAATGTAGGTAAAGTTAGTTATATATGGAAATGTTTATAGGTGAGGATGTGTTAGAGTAGCAGGAGTCAATTGAAAGAGTTCCCAGTGGCTAAAGGTAGAACAATTTGAGCAAAAATATAAATAAGGTTCTGTTTGGTTATAACCCAAAACATGTAATAAATGTGCATGGGTCCATATTGATATAAATAAATGATTGAATAATTAAATAAATGGGGAGAAGAAAAAATTTCCATGTAGCATAATTACAAATAATTTATGTAGATTGTCATCAAGGAGGTGGAGCATAACTCCCACTTTTATTTTTATTTTTATTTTATTTTATTTATTTATTTATTTGACAGAGAGATGGCAAGTAGGCAGCGAGACAGGCAGAGGGAGAGGGGGAAGCAGGCTCCCCGCTGAGCAGAGAGCCCAATGCGGGGCTTGATCCTGGGACCCTGAGATCATGACCTGAGCCGAAAGCAGAGGCTTTAACCCACTGAGCCACCCAGGCGCCCCAACTCCCCACTTTTAAATGTGAGCTGTGTGTAGTGACCTCCTGCGAAAGAGCACAGTATAGAAAGTGGGAAAAAGTAACTTTATATTGGAGAAATTTGACAAACACTATCTCAGTTAGTTGATCAAGTTCATCATTAACAGTAATAAGTCATGCTGGTAGTATGTACCCCTTCCATGTTGTGACTAAAATAGACTTTCTTTCTCTGCTCTTCTTCCCCCAAACCCATAATCCTAGCATAATCATGAGAAAAACATTAGATATATCCCAGTTGAGACATATTCCAAAATGCCTGGAGAGTACTTACTAAAATTGACGAGATTATGAAAAACAAAGCCTGAGAAACTATCACAGCCAAGAGG
The DNA here is from genome assembly GCA_028533885.1 of Nasua narica. Lineage (NCBI taxonomy): Eukaryota > Metazoa > Chordata > Mammalia > Carnivora > Procyonidae > Nasua > Nasua narica. The sequence continues at coordinate 46,972,503 of CM052799.1, forward strand.
AGCTTAAGGAGACATGACAACTAAATGTAAAGTGGCATACTGTCCAGGATCCTAGAACAGAAAAAGGTCAGTAGGTTAAAAACGAAGAAAATCTACATTTCACTCAGGATAATCTCCTCCAGGCAGAGAAAGTCGATTATCATATGATTTCACTTACTTGTGGAGCATAAGAAATAATATAGAGGACATTAGGATAAGGAAAGGAAAAGTGAACTGGAAATCAGAAGGGGAGACGAAGCATGAGAGACTGTGGACTCTGAGAAACAAACTGAGGGTTATGGGGGGGGGTGATGGATGAGCCTGGTGGTGGGCATTAAGGAGGGCAAATATTGCCTGGAGCACTGGATGTGGTGCATAAACAGTGAATCTTGGAACACTGAAAAAAAATTAAATTAAGATGTTAAAAAAGAAGAGAAAATCTACATTTAAAAACAAACAACCAAAAAATGTAAATCAATTGAACTTCATCAAAATTAAAAACTTATGTTTCAGTTGAAACTATCAAGAAAGTGAAAAGAGTCTACAGAATGGAAAAAAAAAGTAAAGTGTATAGCTGAGAAGGTTCTAGTATTCAGAATATATAAGGAACTCCTTCTTATAACTAACAATAAAATGACAAGCCAGGTTTTGTTTGTTTGTTTGTTTTTAAGCAGCCTCCACGCCCAGCATGGAGCTCAGTGTGGGGCTTAAACTCACAACCTAAGCTCAAGACCTGAGCTGAGATTAAGAGTCAGATGCCTAACTGACTGAAGTACCCAGGTGCCCCCGACAATCCAGTTTTTAAAAGGGCAAAAGATTTGAGTAGACATTTCTCCAAAGAACACATACAAATGGTCAGTAGCACATGAAAAGGTGCTCAACATTGTTAGTTATTAGGGAAATTTAAGACAAAGCCACAACAAGATATAACTTTACACCCACTAGAATGACTATAATAAAAAAGACAATAACAAGTAGTGGGGAAGATGTGGAAAAATTGGAACCATTATACACTGCTGGTGTGAATTTAAAATGGTGTGCTTGGGAAAACATTTTGGCAGTTCCTCAAAAGGTTAAGCATAGGGCTACGATATGAGTCAGCAGTTCCACTTCTAGGCTTTAGAAGAATTTAAACATATGTTCATACAACAACTTGTATGTGAATATTCATAGATGCATTATTCATAATAGCCAAAAAGTGGAAATAATCCAAATGTCTGTCAAATGATGAATGAATAAACAAAATGTGGTCCATACAGCGGAATGTTATTCAGCCATAAAATAGAATGAAGTACTGATACATGCTATGACATGAATGAACCTTGAAAACATGCTGTTAGAAATTAGTCACAAAAGACCACATATTGTGTGATTCTGTTTATATGAAATGTCCAGACTAGGCAAATCTGTAGAGACAGAAAGTAGATTACTGGTTATCTGAGGATGAGAATGGAACACTGTGGGTGATTGCTGATGGGCACATGGTTTCTGTTTGGGATATTAAAAATGTTCTACAATGAGATAGTTGATGATGGTTGCACAAACTTCTGAGATACTAAAAGCCCCTGAATTGTACACTCTAAAGGGTGAATTTTGTGGTATGTGAATTATATCTCAATAAAACAAAAACTGAGGAAATCTGAATAAAGTATGTACTTTAGTTAATAATAACAAATAAATAATGATTCATTAGTTATAATGTACCATACTAATGTAAGATTTTTTTTTTAAAGATTCTATTTATTCATTTGGCAGAGAGGAGAGAGATCACAAACAGGCAGAGAGGCAGGCAGAGGGAGGGGGGGGAAGCAGGCTCCCTGCCGAGCAGAGAGCCAGATCCCAGGACCCTGAGATCATGACATGAGCCGAAGGCAGAGGCTTTAACCCACTGAGCCACCCAGGCGCCTCCTAATGTAAGATGTTAATAGAGGAAGCTGTTTAGGAGTTGTGGGAACTCTCTACATTATGGTTTAAATTTTTCTATAATCTAAAGCTGTTCTAAAAAATAAGGTTAGTTTTAAAAAATGAAAACAGCTGTTTTAACATAAAAGAGGAAAAGAATCAAAATCTCACTTATGAAAACAGAGGAATAGTTAGAGCCATTTGTTTTATAAAAAAAGATTCAAAGAGAAAAATCTCTAATCAAATTGCAAAGCTTGAATTGAGTATGTTCACCAAAATTCTTGGAGGCATTGGTAGAAAATCTAACACTTATGCAAACTGGATATCATATTTGCATAACTACTGAGTTTTTCAGTCCAAATGATTCCCTCTTTCCTCCCCAACACTATTTGCATATTGATATCAGAATGTTTGTAGCGTGTAAGTTATGGAAAGAAGTATGCTGGAGACCTAACATCTCAAGGGGTGGTATGGTAGTTACATTCAGAATGTAGAGCATTACATTCTGCTCAAGAACTTCTTTTTTTTTTTTTTTTTCCCCAAATTTATTTTAATTTTTCAGTGTTACAAGATTGATTGTTCATGCATCACACCCAGTGCTCCATGCAGTACGTGCCCCTCTCGATACCCACCACCAGGCTAACC
>CM052799.1:46975528-46995393 GCA_028533885.1 Nasua narica
TGTTCCATTTCCTTGAAATAAATTGATGGTATTTTGATAGGGATTGCATTAAATGTATAGATTGCTTTAGGTAGCATAGACATTTTCACATTATTTGTTCTTCCAATCCATGAGCATGGAACGTTTTTCCATTTCTTTGTGTTTTCCAGGTTTTATTCTTTATGTTGCAATTACAAATGGGATTATTTTCATGATTGCTCCAGTAGTTCATTATTAGTATACAGAAATGCAACAGATTTTTATATATTAATCTTATATCCTGCAATTTTACTGAATTCATTTATTAATTCTACCAGGTTTTAGGTGGAGTCTTTAGGGTTTTCTCTATACAGTGTCATGTCATCTGCAAATAGTGAGTTTTACTTCTTCCTTTCCAATTTGTATGTCTTTTATTTCTTTTTCTTGCCTAATTGATGTGGCTAGGACTATGTTGAATAAAAGGGGGGATCGTGGATATCCTTGTCTTATTTATAATCTTAGAGAAAAAGCTTTCAGCATTTCAATATTGAGTACGATATTAGCTGCAGGTCTGTTATTATGACCTTTATCATACTGAAGTATGTTCCCACTTTTTTGAGAGTCTAATCTCAAAAGAGATAAATTTTATAATTGACCAAATTTAATATCCATTTTTCACATCTATTAAGATAATCCTATAGTTTTGTCTATCATTTTCTTAATATGATTATCATGATTGATTTGCTAATTTTGAACTATCCTTGCATCCCTGGAATAAATTTTACTTGATCATGGTTTATAATCATTTTAATGTATTGTTGAATTCAGTTTGCTAATATTTTCTTGAGGATTTTTGTATCTATGTTCACCAAAGATATTGGCCTATAAATTTCTTTTTTTGTGGTGTTCTTGTCTGATTTTGGTTCAAGGTATTGCTGGCCTCATGAAATGAGTTTGGAAGCATTCTCTCTTCTTCAGGTTTTTTTGGGAAGAGTTTGAGAAGAATAGTATTAAATCTTTAAATGTTTGGTAGAATTCACCAGTGAAGACATCTGGTCCTGGATCCTTGTTTGTTGGGAGGTTTTTGATTACTGATTCAATTTCTTTGCTAATAATATGTCTATTTGGATGTTCTATTTCTTCATGGTTCAGTCTTGAAAGATTGTAAGTTTTTAGGAATTTATCTAATTTTTTTAGGTTGTCCAATTTGCTGGTGTATAATTTGTTCATGGCAGTTTCTTACAGTCTTTCGTATTTTTGTGGTATCAGTTGTTAACTTCTCATTCATTTCCTTTTTAAGGTTTTATGTATTTATTTGACAGAGAGAGAGACAGCAAGAGAGGGAACACAAGCAGGGAGAGTGGGAAAGGTAGAAGCAGGCTTTCCTGCAGAGCAGAGAGCCTGATGCAGGGCTCAATTCCAGGACCCTGGGATCAACGACCTGAACTGAAGGCAGATGCTTAATGACTGAGCCACCAGGCACCCCTCATTCATTTCTGATTTCATTTATCTGAGCCTTCTCCTTTTTTGTGTGGTAAGTCTACCTAGCTGTCAACTTTTAAAAATTTTGTTCAAAGAATCAGCTCTTACTTTCACTGATTTTTTTCTATTGTTTTTAGTTCCTATTTCATTTATTTCCACTCTGATCCTTATTTCTCACCTTCTACTAATGCCGGAATTTTTTTCTCCTTTTCTCTCATTTGTTCTTTTTCTAGTTCCTTAGGTGTAAAGTTAAGTAGTTTATTTGAGATTTCTTTTATTTATTGAAGTAGGCCAATTTTGCTATAAAATCCCCTCTTATAACTGCTTTTACTGCCTCCCATAAGTTTTGGTACATTCTATTTCATTTGTCTCTAATATTTTGTTTCTTCTTTGATTTCTTCTATGACCCAGCAACTGTTCAGTAACATGTTTAATTCCATGAATTTGTGTTTTTTCTAGTTTTCTTCTTATAATTTATTTCTAGTTTCATATCATTGTGGTCAGAAAAGATGCTTGGTATGATTTCAATCTTCTTGAATTTACTGAAACTTGTTTTGTGGCTGAACATGTGATCTACCCAGAGAATGTTACATGTGTACTTGAGTAGAATGTGTATTCTACTGCTTTTGGATGAAATGTTCTGTATATATCTATTATGTCCATCTAGTCTAATGTGTTATTTAAAGTTGATATTTCCTTATTGATTTTCTGTATGGATGTCTATCCATTCTTAGAAGTGGGGTTTAGAAATCCCCTATTATTATTGTATTGCTGTCAATTTTCTCTTTAGATCTGTTAATATTTGTTTCATATTTCGGTGCTCCTATGTTATATACACATGTATTTATAAATGTTATATCTTCTTGCTGTACTGACCCCTTTACATTATGCAGTGCTCCTTTTTGTTTTTTATTATAGTCTTTCTTTTAAAGTCTATATTGTCTAATATGAGTATAGCTACACCAGCTTCCTTTTTGTTACCATTTATGTGGAATATCTCTTTCTATTCTTTCACTTTCAGTCTCTGTGTGTCCTTTTCTTTTTTTTTTTAAGATTTTATTTATTTATTTGACAGAGAGAGCAAGAAAGCACAAGCAGGAGGAGCAGCAGAGGGAGATGGAGAAGCAGGCTTCTGCTGAGTAGGGCCGATGTGGGGCTCGATCCCAGGACCCTGGGATCATGACCCGAACTGGGGGCAGATGCTTAATCGACTGAACCATCCAGGAGCCCTACTGTGTCCTTATTTCTGAAAGGAGTCTCTCAAAGGCAATATATAAATGCATTTTTTTAATCCATTCAGTCACTCCATGTCTTTGATTGGAGAATTTAGCCTATTTACATTTAAAGTAATTAATTTTTTTAAAAGATTTTATTTATTTATTTGACAGAGAGAGACACAGTGAGAGAGGGTACACAAGCAGGAGGAAGGAGAGAGGGAGAAGCAGGCTTCCCATGGAGCAGAGAGCCCGGTGCGGGGCTCAATCCCAGTACCCTGGGATCATGACCCAAGCCAAAGGCAGACGCCCAACAACTGAGCCACCCAGGTGCCCCTAAAGTAATTAATTTTTTTTAAAGATTTATTTGAGAAAGAGAGCCAGGGAGAGCACAAGGAGGGGGGTGGGTGAGGAGGAAGGGACAAAGGGAGAAGCAGACTCCCCAATGAGCAGGGAGCCCAATCTGGGGCTCAATCCCAGGACCCTGGGACCATGACTTGAGCTGAAGACAGACACTTAACTGACTGAGCCACCAAGGTGTCCCTAAAGTAATTGCTGATAGGTGTGTACTTATTGCCATTTTTTAAAAAAGATTTATTTATTTATTTGTTTGTTTGTTTGTTTGTTTGTTTATTTATTTATTTATGAAAGAGTGCGTGAGTGAGGGGAGGGGCAGTGGGGGAGAGAGAATCACAAGCAGACTTCTTGCTGAGCACCAAGTGTGGAGCCTGATGTGGGGCTCAATCCCATGATGCATGAAATCATGACCTGAGCCAAAATCACAAGTCAGACACTTATCCAACCAAGCAACCCAAGTACCACTACTTACCGCCATTTTGTTAACTGTTTTTTGGCTGTTTTCATAGTTCTCTCTGTTCCTTTCTTCTCTTTTTCTTTTCCTTTGTCATTTGATGACTCCTTAGTGTTATGCTTAGATTCCTTTCTCATTTTCTTTTGCATAGTCACCATTTTTGCTTTGTGGTTACTATGAGGTCACATGTATCATCACATGTACATAACAATCTATTCTAAGTTGATAATGAATTAAATTTGAACACATTTCAAAACTCCCAATTTTTACTCCTCCTCCAACATTTTATGTTTTTGATGTCACTTTTTGCCTCTTTCTATTTTATGTATCACTTTGCTAATTATCATAGTTTTAGTTCATTTTACTATTTTTGTTTTTTAAACTTCTTAGTAGCTTTAGAACTGATTAATCCACTACCTTTACTATATATTTACATTTTCCAGTGAGAGTTTTACTTTTGGATATTTCTTGTTATTAATTAGTGCCATCTCTTTTCAGCTTAAATAAGACCCTTTAATATTTTTTCTAAGGCCAGTTAAGTAGTGATGATCTCTTTTAGCTTTTGCTTGTCTGGAAAACTCTTTTATCTCTTCTTTAAATCTGAATGATAATCTTGCCAGGCAGAATATTCTTAGTTGGAAGTTTTGCTTTGTTTTTTTCTTTTCTTTCTTTCAGGACTCTAAGTATGTCATGCCACTCTCTTCTGGTTTGCAGTTTCCAATAAGAAATCTACTGATAGCCATATGAGGTTTCCCTTGTATATAACAATGTGTTTTTCTCTTGCTACTTTTGTGATCCTCTTTTCAACTTTTGACATTTTTTTTTAAAGATTTTTTTTTTTTAATTTATTTATTAGAGAGAGAGAGAGTGAGAATGAGAGGGGAGAAGGTCAGAGGGAGAAGCAGACTTCCCGCAGAGCCGGGAGTCTGATACAGGACTCGATCCCGGGACTCCGGGATCATGACCTGAGCTGAAGGCAGCCGCTCAACCAACTGAGCCACCCAGGCGCCCTCAACTTTTGACATTTTAATTACAGTGTGTCTTGGTGTAACTCTCTTTGGGCTCATCTTATCTGAAGCTCTCTGGGCTTCCAGAACTGGCTATTTTCTCCCTTAGGTTAGGAAAGTTTTCACCCATTATTTCCTCAAATAAGTTTTCTGCCCTCTTTTCTCTCTCTTCTCCTTCTAGGGCCCTTATAATGCAAACGTTAACCAACGTGACATTGTCCCGGGGGTCCCTTAGGTTATCTTCATTGTTTTGATTTTTTTTTTTCTTTGTGCTGCTCTGGTTGAGTTCAGTTCTGGTTGAGTTCCATTACTTTATCTTCCAGTTCATGGATCCATTCTTCTCCTTCATACAATATGTTGTGGAACCCTTTAATGTATTTTTCAGTTACCGTATTCTTCAGCTCTGTGACTTCTGTTTGGTACTTTCTTGTTTTCTCTTTGTTGGGGTTCTCAATGTGTTCAACCATTCTCCTCCTGACTTTGGTAAACATCTTTATGACCATTATTTTGAATTCTTTATCAGGTAAATTACTTTCTCCATATAATTAAGGTCTTTTATGAGGTTTTACCTTGTTCTTTTGTTTGGAACACATTTTTCTGTTTCCTCATTTTGCTTGACTCTATGTTTCTATGTATTAGGTGAAATAGCTACTTTTCTCAGTCTTGAAGGAGTGGCCTTGTGTAGGTGATGATCCTTCTTGTTCAACCTTGCTCTATCTCTTGGCTGTTTCTCAAACCTTTTGATTGTCCAAACTGCCTGAATTAACCTTGATACGTACCCATTGTTGAAGGTGTGCCAAGATCTGTTAGTATTTCAAGCAGAGGAATCTCATTTAGCACCTAGTTTCAGTCTAATTGGAAGCTAGGAGATCTGAAGGTGTTTCCTGGGCCACAGCTGCAAGGCTCCAGACAAATATATTAGCTCCTTCCTGGGAAGTCTCAGAGCTAGAATGAGGCCAAGGGTGTGTGAAAGGATGGTATCTCCCTGGGAGTATGGGAAAACTGAAGCCTATCCCTCATTCTAAAGCTCTAGGCCAAGTAAAGAAAGGTCTTTACTAAAAAACCTTTACTAAAAAAAAAGTCTTTTTCATTGGAAGATTGGAGTTGTGTCTGCTGTCTGTGCAGTGCCCTGAGTGGTGTAGTGCCAAGAATTGTCTTCCTGATTTTTCGAGTCCCATGGAATTCTGGAACACCAGCCCTCTGGGGCACAAGGGCCAGGCAATCGAGGGGTGTCTCCTTTGTAGAGTGCATGGGCCAGCTGGCTTTAGTAAAGCTGCTATGGATTGTAGTGAATGGGGCACAATTGCCAGCTTCAGAAAATCAGCAGAGCAGGGAAGGAGGGGCATTGTGTGGGGAAGGAATGTCTTGACTGCATGCACCTGTGGGCTTCAGCAATTCACTGAGAGTGCCCTGTCTGTTCACACACACAGGCTTCAGGCTGGTAGTGGGGAATGCTTGCACTTGCCAGCTCCAGCCAGGGGGAAGGAGAGTGTCACAATTACCTATGCTCAGAGACATTAGCTAGGGAGCAGGAGAACTCTACAACCATTTGTGTTCATCCACCCCAGCTAGGGAGTGGGGGAGTGCTCCAACTGTCCCTGCTCTCCAGCTTCAGCAAGTACTGTGACTGGTCATTCCTACAGGCTGCAACAGGGTGGCAGGAGGGTGCCACATCCAAGCTCACCTGCCTATGCTAGCAGGCTATCTGGAGAGTGCAACAATGGTATCTGCCAATGCCTCAATCTCTGGGGAGTGTTTCAGCTGTCTCCTGCCTCTCCAGTTGATGCCTTCAGATCAGCAAGTCAATCTCTCTCACATATAGTCTAGGGACTTTTCAAACCACTATTTTTCACTGGGTCTCCAGGTGAGTGAGACCACACGTGAGCCCTCCACGAGGAGATTCTCATTTTTCTGTAGCACTTTAGGACTCCCAAACATCAGCCTTCTTGGTTTTCCAAGCCAGACATTCTGGAGGCTCATCTTTACAGTTCAGATCCCAGGGGCTGAGGTGCCCAAAGTGGGGCACTGATTCCTCCTGCCTCCAGAACTGCTTGTCTGGTGAGATCCTCCTTATCGTGGTTCCTAGGCCAGGGGTTGTGTGTGAGACCTTATCTCTGCCTCCCCTAATCATCTCAATATGATCCTTTTATCCTTTGTTGTAGAAAACAGTTCATCAAGTTTTCATACGTTTTTCAGAGGGAAATAATCCATGAATTCAGTATCTTCCTACAGCACCATGTTGGACCCCCTTCTTGTCTTTCCTCATGGTTATTTAAAAATAACAACACATTTTATAGAAGTGTTGAATTACTACATTGTACATCTGAAATTAATATTATACTGTTATTAACTAACTGGAGTTTAAGTAAAAACTTAAAAAAATAAACTATTGGAAGAAAAAATAATAAAAGAATATTAAAAGCAGAGAAAAAAATAAAAATAAAATAGATAACACATTTGCAGGCAAATGGTTTAAGCATTTCTAAAGGCCACTGCCAGAGACTGACTCTCTTCATCAGCTCTGAATGTAGATCTCTTAAGAAGCTACTGATTCTATAATTCATAGGGACCAAGGAAACCATCAAAAAAGAATGTTTAGAATTAAATTTGCTCATCTTGAAGATATGTGTGTCCCCTAGAGGCCAAGATAGATATCTAGGGCAGAAATCTTCTTAAAATGCATTTGGTCTATTTCCTGGCAATCACAGCCTAGAGTGCTTTAAGGGCTACCCAGAGCCTATTATATTTTCTAATCTAACTACCTCGCATTACAGATATGAAAGCCAGGCACCAGGAGTGACTGCTCAGAATTATAGAGCTCATCAAGAATAAAGGCAAGACTAAAACCCAGGACCCTTGGGTGCCTAGGCAGCTCAGTGGGTTAAGCCTCTGCCTTCAGCTCATGTCATGATCTCAGGGTCCTGGGATCGAGGCCCACATTGGGCTCTCTGCTCAGCAGGGAGCCTGCTTTCCCCTCTCTCTCTGCCTGCCTCTCTGCCTACTTGCGATCTCTCTCTCTCTCTCTCTCTCTCTCTCTCTGTCGAATAAATAAATAAATAATCTCTTTAAAATTTTAAAATAATAATAATAAATAAAACCCAGGACCCTTGAACCCAGTCCAGGATTTCCCCCTGTAATCTATTCATTCTTAGGTAACATGTAAGTACTGGGATACCTTGTCTATCTTTCTGCACCATCTATCAATTCTCCATCTTCCTCTGACTCCCGGGAGACATCTAATGCCCTTAGGTTTCCTAACGACTGCTCTAAGACTATTCAGCCAGTATTGCTCTAAAATTAATTATTCCTTCTAGATACTTATCTAATCCACCATCCTGAAGGAAAGAATCTGATTAACTAATTTGCATATGAATTTAATGAATTACATTTTCCAGAGGGATCTGCAGGGTACAGCAATATTTTGAACGGCTTCCTCAGAGGAAAACAGGGCAGTCTGAATGACACTAAGAGATATCATTAGGAAAATTAAAAATAGTTAGATGTTATAGGGAAGTAGCTTTCACCTTGACATTATAAAGAATATTCAAAGTGATTAAATGAATCTTGTCACAGAAATAAACTCCTAATCAATGAATGGTTTTAATTTGAATGTGAATGACTACCTAACAGGAATACCAAAATAGATTTCTGAATTACATGAATGGGAAGAAACACGTCTGGACAATAGACTGCCTTAGCATTCTCCTCTTCCCACTTCAACCCATGAAAAACATTATATGGCCTCTAAAGATTTCTTACTCCCTAACTTCCGTCATTTTCTGCTTGGTAGAGTATTGACAGCTTATGGGGGTAAAATTTAGATGTTGTTTTAATTCTGCTAGGTTGATGGAGTAGTTAGGTCTTTTTTAACCCCAGGGTGCTCCTGTTTCCAGACAGATTAAAACTAGCAAATGGTTGGGCTCTGTACCATCCTCAGGAGAGACCACTGGGTAGAACAGATGATGAAGGGCCAACAGCAGTCCACACCTAGGCTCTTTATGCTCAGGGAGAATCACTACAGTCCACAAAGATATAAATTATTGGGACACTGGAGTTTTAGGAACATTCAAGCACTTTCAGTATTTTCAGAGTGTCTTCTTAAACCTGAAGGTTTTACAAGTCTAAGTGGAACTATATGAGAAAGGAACAGACATTTCCCTTGTCCTTAGCTCTCCATGGAATTTCCCCCATTCCTTATTGCCCCATTTCCACTAACCTAGAGTAAGAAGCTAAACTCAAACTTTAGTCTGGAAAGTTCATTAGCAACAACACCAAGAGTGGTGGAACTCATACACAGGCACTATAGGTGAGAAATGGAATAGATCTGTCCAGGACATAATTAAGAACAATAGGGAAGATTAGACATTAAATGTAAGTAAATTTTTACCTCAGTATCATCAAGAGCTTTTTTTTTTATTATTTATTAGAGAGCGAGAGACTGAGAATGAGAGGGGAGAAAGTCAGAGGGAGAAGCAGACTTCCCGCAGAGCTGGGAGTCCGACATGGGACTCGATCCCGGGACTCCGGGATCATGACCCGAGCCAAAGGCAGTTGCTCAACCAACTGAGCCACCCAGGCGCCCAAGAGCTTTTTAATAACCAAAGTAATCCAATGGACTTTCTCAAGGGGTAGAGATATCAGAGGAAGGCACTGCATCTGAGATCAAAAAGTTTAAGTCCCTTATAAACAGATAAGAAAAATGAAGGAGACAAATTAAGAATGACAGCACTAAGTAAGAGACTCAAGTCTCTTGACTTCTAATATAGTGCTGTGTATTCAAGGACTAACACAAGGAAAAAAGAAACTGCAAAATAATATATTTCATGGGATTAAAAAAGTCCTAGAATTGAATAGTAGCAATAGATAGATTACCTCTGAAACTTTTTCTTTCTCTAAAACTTTTCATATAAGTTGTTTTGAAAGATTTTATCTATTTATTTAAGAGAGAGAGAGTACATGAGCAGGGGGAGGGGCAAAGGGGGAGGGAGGGAGGGAGAGAGAGAGAGGGAGAATCTCAAGCAGACTCCACGCTGAGCATGGTGCCCAACTCAGGGCTCAATCCCATGACCCTGAGATCATGATCAGAGTCAAAATCAAGAGTCAGATGTGTAACTGAATGAGTCACCAACATCCCTTTCACACAAGTTTTTATCCAATTTATTTGTAAATGCCTTTTACTAACAAGGTAATGTTTACTTCCCACATCAGCTTATTTCACCTTCTGTCTGCACTTTAGAAAGGTCTTCCTAATACCATAAGAAGTTAACATACCAGCTTGAGAATGCTCTCCTTAGAAAGTCCTGCTTGCTGCTTGAGCCTGGTGGTGGGTATTGAGGAGGGCACATAATTGCATGGAACACTGGATGTGGTGCATGAACAGTGAATCTTGGAACACTAAAAAAATAAAATTAAAAAAAAGAAAAAGTCCTGCTTGCAAGGTTGGCCCTTGGTTAGTATCTAGGAACTTAGATTTCAAGAGGGTACCACCACTGTCAGAACTTGTAAGAATGGCTCACTGTGCCTAAACTATTTATACAAACAATGTGGTTTATGATGAATACCTGCTTTCTTTCCAGGGGTCTGGATGGTATGTGGTAAGAGGAGGGTATCTACACAACCAGCCCCCAGTAAAAAGTTTAGGCACTGAGTGTCTAATAAAGTTTTCTTGGTAGACAACATTTCACACTTGTCACAATACTTACTGCTGCAGGAATTAAATACATCTGTGTGACTCCACCAAAGAGGACTCTTGGAAACTTGCACCTGTTTCCTCCAGACTTCACCACATGCATCTTTTCCCTTAGCTGATTTTGCCTTTACAATAATAAATCATAACTCATAATAGTGAGTATGACTATATGCTGAGTTCTGAGAATACTCTTGGCTAAGTGAATCATCCAATCTAGGGATGATCGTAGGGACCTCTCCACACACTGTTTTAACATACATACTGAGCCTTATTCTGTCTTTCTTAGTTTCTGCCCTTTGGTCCTTCAGTTCTACATCTTAGAACAAATGCTAAAGTTAATGACAAACCGATAATCATACAAAGAAAGAACAATGTGAGTTTTAAAAGCTCATTAGAGGAAATAATACTTGACTCGGGCCTTGAAGAAAGGGTGGCATATATATAGGTAGGAAAAGAAGTTACAAATCAATCCATTTAGTCAGGCAAGCAGTATGAATATAGGAAAGCTAGAGATTGGTTTGGGAGGGGGCACATGTGGTGGCAGAAGGATGGATTAGATGGTTATTGAGAAAAATAGTTCTGAGATTCTGATTCTCCATTTTTCAAGCACTGTTAGAAATGATCAATTACAGAACTTTTTCCAACCCCAGAAGTATACAGAACACATTCTTTGGGTTTAATACAAAGTACTGATCATGATCTGAATTGCCTTCTCAAATATTCTTTTAGAACATTTGCAATTTACATTGGTAACAACAACAAAAAAAAAATGAAGGGAAGAAACTAAAGGCCCAAATATCTAAAATGAACAATGTAATAATAATCACTAAGCTTAAGAATGCCCCCAAAAAGCAACCCTCTTTCAGCTACCTTTTTATTGTCAAAATGCAAAATATCTAGAACAATAGCTCACTCCTTCAGAAGCTAGTAGAAAGTAATATCACATACTCCATTTTCCATTCAAGCAGTTCTTTTGTGATTTGATATTATAGACATACTTATAGCATTGTATTAGAAAAGACAATTGTGTATGCATAAATAAAAGGCAGCTTTTTACTTGTTTTTCTTTTTTTTATATATATTATTTATTTATTTATTTGACAGAGAGAGAGAGAGAGAGATCACAAGTAGGCAGAGAGGCAGGCAGAGAGAGGAGAGGAAGCAGGCTCCCCGCTGAGCAGAGAGCCCGATATGGGGCTCTATCCCAGGACCCTGAGATCATGACCTGAGCCGAAAGCAGAGGCTTTAACCTACTGGGCCGCCCAGGAGCCCCTTTACTTGTTTTTCAATGAGCATTTATCAACCATTTATATGCCAAGCACTACCAGGTTAACAATGCAGATTAACCTTTGACTAAACTTTGTTGTTTCCTCTCTAAAAATGCTCTGATTCTAAAATCCAGATGGGATAAATCCTCTCATCAGTAAAAATACATTGAGATGATGCTATTTACTTTCTTCACACCACTTAACAATGAAATTATCTATCCTCTAAGTATCAGTCTTCAAATTCTTATAGTTCAACATTTTTCTTCCACCACATTTGAGACAGCAAATACCCTAAAAAATTGTATGCAAAAACTGTGGCCAGGCTTATTCTTACAGTTTTCCTTAAAGTGAGGTCATCTCAACTGAGTCACTGGCATCAAGCTCGGGGCTTAATCTAACCTACTAAACTACCTAGTTATGGAGAACAGATTATGGAGGAGACACTAGTAAGATTGTCCCTTGTTTGGAATCCTGCAGTGAGTAGTAAAATTAATCAGGAATAAAGTCAGAGAGGAAACCATACCTCTACTTTGCAAACACTCTCCCTTTGTCAAATTCTAATCCATTGGTTAGCAGCTGCTTCCCTCAACATCTTTTCCTCCTGTCTTTTTTTTTTAAGATTCTATCTATCTATCTATCTATCTATCTATCTATCTATCTATTTATTTATTTGACAGAGAGGAGAGAGATCACAAGTAGGCAGAGAGGCAGGTGGGGGAAGCAGGCTCCCTGCTGGGCAGAGAGCCCAATGCAGGGCTCGATCACAGGACCCTGAGATCATGACCTAAGCCAAAGGCAGAGGCTTTAACCCACTGAACCACCCAGGCGCCCTCTTCTCTGCCTTAATATCTGTTTAAAACCACTCAATTTCCCATGTCAAAGTTAACTTTGATCAACTTTGTTCTTCCAAACCATCTGTCGCTACAGAGGCATTTGACATGTTGTAATCTTAACATCAGTGGGCTATAAGGGTAACCCCAGTTTATTTCCAGAGCAGTGGAATGGGAAGTTCAAGGGCTTATAATGATAAAGATATTTGTTCAAAACAGTTCTGCTGGGGTGTGTAGGTGGCTCAGTCGGTTAAGCATCTAACTCTTGATTTTGGCTCAGGTCATGATCTCAGGGTTGTGAGATCAAGTCCTGCATCAGGCTCCATGCTGTGTGTGAAGCCTCTTAAGATTCTCTTTCTCCTTCTCCTACGCCTCACTCTGATCTCTCTCTCTTTAAAAAAAAAGATTCTACTACTAAGGAGTCATATGAAAGTAGACAAGTACTTAATCTACCCTAGCCATGGCATTAATTAATTAGGCTTAATTAATACAGGTAAAACACTTGGCACAGTGCCTGGCATCTGGTAGTAATTGATTTAAAAAGTAAGTATAGGGGTGTCTCGGTGGCTCAGACAGTTAATTGTCTGCCTGTGGCTCAGGTCATGATCCCAGGGTCCTGGGATCAAGTCTAGAATCTGGGTCCCTGCTCCATGGGGAGTCTGCTTCTCCTGCTCCCTCTACCCCTTCTCCCCCACTCATGTTCTCTCTCATTCACTCACTCACTCTGCTCTCCCTCTCAAATAAGTAAATCTTTAAAAAGTAACTATTATTAGCATTATTCCTTTGAATTTTTTTCTTCATTCTCATTTCCCATGGTGATCAGGTTACCATAATAAGAAATTGGTTCGCATAGTCCAATAAAAAAATTATTACTGCAAGCAACCTGGGAAATATATTTTACATGCCATAACACTGGATTTTGTCTAACATTTTCATGGCTCATGGGGACAAGGAGATTATTTGAACTCAGTACTAAGAAAATCCAATCACTATGGTAACACAAATGTACTTAGTCCAGGCATTTATCAACTCACACCAGCATTACTCCATTAGCCTCCTTACTATCCCACTTTTTCCTGCCTCTAAAGGCAGCACAGCATAATGAGAAAAGCACAAACTTTGGATTCTATGCATTCTAGTCCTGGCTCTACAAATAACTAGCTCTGTGACTTGAATTTGTTCCTCAGAATCCTCATTTATGAAATGGGAATAATAATAGTACCTACCTCACAAGATTGTTTTGAAGATTATATTATTAATTCATGTTCTAAAGTGTTTAGAACAGTGCCTGACAAGCAGCAATTATTTAAGGAGCATTGACTATTATTACCAACTATGTGCTATTTACAGACAGTAACTAACTCATTGTTTCAAAATTCTCACACATGACCTAGTGTTGCAAACAACAGGCATTATACATGCTTTTCTTTATAAATGATTTTGAAAAGCATTTATGTAAGATGTCATTCTTTTTTATTGCTGAGAAATATTCAGCAATAAAAACACACACACTATATGTGTGTGTGTTTACATATGTGTTTATACATACCTATACATACACATGTACCACATTATCCATTCATCAGTCAATGAACATTTGGGCTCTCTCCATAATTTGGCTATTGTAGATAATGCTGCTATAAACATTGGGGTGCATGTATCCCTTCCAATTAGTATTTTTGTATTCTTTGGATAAATACCTACTAGTGCCATTGCTGGATCATAGGGGAGTTTTTTTGGGGGGCAGAGGATAATTCTATTTTTAACTTTGATGAACCTCCATACTGTTCTCCAGAGTAGCTGCACCAGTTTGCATTCCCACCAACAGTTTAAGAGGGTTTCCCTTTCTCTACATCCTCACCAACATCTATTGTTTCCTGTGTTGTTAATTTTAGCCATTCTGACACATGTGAGGTGGTATCATCATAGTTTTGATTTGTATTTCCCTGATGATAAATGATGTTGAGCATCTTTTCATGTGTCTATTAGCCATCTGTATATCTTCTTTGGAAAAAATGTCTATTCATGTCTTTTGCCCATTTCTTAACTGGATTATTTGCTTTCTGGGTGTTGAGTTTGGTAAGTTCTTTATAGATTTTGCATACTAACCCCTTATAAGATATGTCAATTGCAAATATCTTCTCCCATTCCGTAGGTTGCCTTTTAGTTTTATTGATTGTTTCCTTTGCTGTGCAGAATCTTGATGAAGTCTCAACAGTTCATTTTTCCTTTTGTTTCCCCTGCCTCAAGAGACATACGTTCATGATAAAAAAAAAAACCCTCAGCAAAGTAAGGTAGAGGGAACATATCTCAATACTATAAAGGCCATTTACAAAAAACCCACAGCAAATAACATCCTCAATGAGAACTATTCCTCTATGGTAGGGAACAAGACAGAGATGTCCACTCTCCACTATTATTTAATATAGTCCTGGAAGTCCTAGCCACAGCAATCAGAGAACAAAAACAAATAAAAGGCACTCGAACTGTCAAGGAAGAAGTCAAACTTTCACTATTTGTATATGACATGATACTCTATATAGAAAACCCAAAAGATTCCACATAAAAAGTTGCTAGAACTGATACAAGAATTCAGTAAAGTTGCAGGATACAAAATAAAAATACAGAAATCTATTGCATTTCTGTACTCCATTAATTAAGTAGCAGAAAGAAAAATCAAGGAAACAATCCCATTTATAATTGCACCAAAAACCATAAGATACCTAGGAATAAATCTAACCAAGGAGGTAAAAGAAAAGTACTTTACATACTGATATATCAGATCTAGCTTGATCACTCTACAGAGGCCCATAGTAGATAAGTTCTACCCAAATCCATACAGCTTTCAATCAGCCTGTAGTGCTCATCTTTAGACTTAAGCAGACAGTCAAGAATAATACACATTTTTGTAGACACCACAAAGTGAAACACAGAGTTAAAGCCCAGAACAGATCAAAAAGCAACCTACAGGAACAGAGAAGTGAAAGCTTTAAAAGCTATCATTAATATCCTGAGAGATAATGTACTCGTGGTAGAAAAATAGGATGAAAAGGGAATAATCAGAGAAAAATAATGAAGTTCAAAGTTCAAAGTTCAAAGTATATATAGAGAAGAAGCCCAGAAATAAAACCCTCATGTTTATGATCCACTGATTTTTTACCAGAATACAAAGATGAGTCAATAAAGAAAAGTTTTTTCAACAAATGGTGGTGGGACAACTGTATATCCAGGTGTAAAAGAATGAATTTGGACTATTTCATAGTCCAATTTAGCCTAAATGGATAAAAGGCCTAATGTAAGAGCAAAATTTACAGAACTCTTAAGAAGGAGACAACCATAAATCTTTGTGACCTTGGATTAGACAATAGTTTCTTAGGTATGACCTCAAAAACACAACCAATAAAAGAAAAAATAAATTGAACCTCATTAAAATGAAAAGCGTTGTGCTTCAAAAAACAGTATTAATAAAGCAAAAGCACAATCTACAGAAAAGAAAATTTTTGCAAATTATATATTTGATAAGGGTCTAGTATCTACAATACAGAACTCTTACAAGTCAATAATAAAAAGACAAATAATTCAGTTAGAAAATGATCAAAAACTGAATAGACATTTCTCCAAAGCACATATACAAATAGCCAATATCACATGAAAAGATGTTCAAGATCATTATCCACCAGGAAAATGTAAATCAAAACCACAATGAGATACCAATTCTTACCCACTAAAATGACTACAATAAAAAAGACAGAAAACAACAAGTGCTGGTAAGGATGTGGAGAAATTGCAATCGTCATACACAGCTAATGTAAAATGGTGTAGTTGCTGTAGAAAACAGTTTGGCAATTCCTCAAATGGTTAAACATAGAGTTACCATTTGACCCAGCAATTCCACTACAAGGTATATGTCTTAGATAAATGAAAATTATACAAAAATTTATACATGAATGTTTTATAGTAGCCAAATGTCCATCAACTGATGAGATGTCCATCAACTTGGGAAAACAATGTGATATTTCCTTGGAGTATGACTGCTAATAGGTACTGTTTCTTTTTGGAGTGAAGAAAATGTTCTAAAATCAACTGTAATGATGATTACACAACTCTTGGATATAAAAGAAACCATCAAAGTATACACTTTAAATGGGAATATTTCTTAAGAGAAAAAAACATCACTGAAAGAAAAGTCAATAGTAATGTTGGGAGAAAACTTGAGGAAATATTCCTCAACATACAAGAAAAACTCAGAGATGGAAACAGAAAACAAAAAAATTAAAATTACCTGATTCAGAAATTTCAACATCTAAATAATAGTTCTAGAAAAGCAGGCTAGAAAAATGTGAGTTGAAAATCAACAGTGAAAAAATTTAAGAAAATGTCTCAGAATTGGACTTATTTTCCAGAATGAAAGAAATGCTCCATAGAGCTTGGCATAAATAGATTCATAAATAGTTCATCATTATAAATTTCAGAAGAGCAAGTCAAAGAGAAAAATTCTAAAAGCTTTCAGGGAAAAGGGTTGGTAATAGATCACATACAAAAGATAAGGAAATCAAAGTGACCTTGAACTTCCCGGGAACAATACTGGAGTCCAGAAGATAACTAAGCAATGTCTTCGACATTCTTATGAGAAAATGACTTCCAACCTAAAATTCCAAAGCCAACAAACTATCAATTAAGTGCAAGAGTAATATAAAGATGTTTTCCAAAATGAAAGGTGGAACTTTAAATGTTCCCATAAAAAGAGATATCAAGTTCATACCAAATACTTTATTACAATTAAGTTCATCCACATTTTAAAAATTTAAAGAAAGCTTGAGAAGTGAAGACATGGAGACAGATTAAGTTTGAGTAGTTTTCCCAAGGAAGGAACAAGGAAATTGGGAGTATAGGAGTCAAGGAAGACTTTTGTTTGTTTGTTTTTTGTTAAAGCTAAGTGAGCAAAGCTTGTGATATGTTGATGGGACTGATTCAGGACAGAGGGAGAAACTGATGCTACTTGGAATTCCCCCTCCATCAGCTCCATGAGGCTTCATTTATAGCAGCATAAATCTTCCTAAAGTGCTGGGTAGATACCCACTACATTTTTGACGGTTTTCTGAACACCACCAGCACTAAAGCAATCAAATTCTTCAGTTGGATTTGTGTGACTTCACTTAAACCTTGCTGTCATAATAGAGCTGCAAATGACCCTGAAGTGAAACCCTCGTGGAGGTAATACTGCTGATAGTGCTTAAAAGGGCTAAGGGGCAATCATTGCAGAGGTATTATCTAGGAGAAAATATTGATTTCTCTTAGTGCTCTGGGTTCAAGCTATGAATCTGGTTGTGATTCTTGATACTTTCATCACACATTAGGAGCTCCAGGCAAAGCCTATCATCTTCAACCTAATTGTTAAGCCCTACAAAGTCTGAAATGTTAGTTCTGGAAAGGACTCCAGCAATGATTTTGTTCAACTCCTCATTGTGAAGATGAAGAATCTAAAAATTTAAGAGATATGGTATTTTCCTAAGGTTAAAAGATCAGAAATTATGTGTAAAATGATTTGGGAACAATAATGTTGGGATCAGATTTTTAAAAAGCCAACAACTTTATTGTTTCAAAAGTAAAAATAAAAGAGTACATTTATCATGAGCACTGAGTAATATATGTAATTGTTGAATCATTATATTATACACCTGAAACTAATATAACACTGCATGTTAACATAACTAGAATTAAAATTTTAAAGGAAAGTAAAAATAAAAATCAGAGGCAGAGCCAAAAAGCAAAACTTGGAACTCCAAGTTCAATTCTCTTAAATTTTCTCATACCTTGCTTTCACCAATGATAACACATCAATGATATACATTTGCTATCTCCTCCCTGAATGCCTGACAATCCTATGTTACTATCTCAATGTACACTACATAGGTTTGTCATAACTGAGTTAATAAGTGGGGCAAAAGAAAACACCAATGCTTTTGGAATAAGTGTAGCCACTTCTTTGCCGAGGCCCTACAGAAAGCCCTAGAATATGTGTAAATAGCTAACAGTGCCTGCAGCAAAGTCTGCATTCCTGAGAGTAATGTGAAATAAATGTACCTTCCCATATTTTAGTATAAATGACAGTCTGATTTTAACTTGAAAATATCAATAACAATGACTCCACATACAGGAAAAAGTGCCTAGAAAAATACTCAATTCAAAAAAGAATTTATTAAGATCCTAAAAGGTATTCAGTCTCATGTAAAATGCTCTGTAAGAAAGGGAAGAAATTATTTCTGCTGTCACAGAACATTCACAAGGTTAGTGGGATGAGACTGACACACATACCTACATTATATCAGGAAATGGCCTTAGAAATTACATAATTCTTTCATTTTGAAAGTGGGGAAATTAAGGCTAGGAAAAGCTAATGACTAATTAGTGACCCATCCACATGAGAACCCAAGTCAGCTGACTTCCTACTTACTGTTCTGACCATGATAGCTATAACCACACACCCATGAGGAATTTTAATGTTTAAATCCTTTCACGGAGGATTTAAGAGTACTTCCTAACACACATATGATTGAGAAGAATAAAAATAAATTATCGATGGTGTTAAGGCAAGGAATATACTAGCAGCAGAAAATGGTGAAGCCAGGACTAAAAACAGTACAGGCAAATGCCAAAAGGTCCAATATACAGTTGCTATTAATGGACTATAAATTTGGCATTAATTGTCTGTATAACAAAGCAACAAGGGGAAACCAATCAGAACTGTGGCACATCATTAAATGAAAAGCAACCAGTAATCTGGGAGAGGCCTAACCAATGTTTCGTAATAAGAACTAAAAGGAATTTCTCCCATAGATTCTCACAAAAGGGCAAACATATCATATATATGATATGTAGATATCGGAAATAATCAATATAAATTCTAACAGATTGTTATTTTAAAAACAAAGTAGTTTTTTAACTGATTGATTCACCTTCATTGCGGAGCCTGCTTGAGGATTTTTTATTCCTCTAAAATAAATAAGTCTTTAAACAAAATAAAAATAAAAAACAAAGTAGTGATGCTAATTATAGTTAGAGCAATTCAACAAAGGAATATAATATGGAATAGAGAGAAACAGATTTCATAGAGGAAATGGCCTTGGAGGACAGAAAGACTATCACAAGAGAAGATCAGACAGAGCTAAAACAATAAGAGGAATAAGTTTCCCTTTATATCACTGAACGACTTAGGTTAAAACTCTGACATGGACATGTTCTGTTCCTTTTCCCTTAATAAAATCTGCATCTGTGGGGTGCATGGCTGGCTCAGTCAGTAGAGCATGCAACTCTTGATCTTGGAGTCCTGAGTTCCAGCCCCACATTGTGCATAGAGCTTACTTTAAAAAAAAATAAATTATAAAAAAATCTGCATCTGTCCTTTCTCTGCTAGGGAGATATGAAACAGAATTTAATAAAGTCTGTAAAGAAGTTCTTGAGCAGGGAGGAGGGGGCAAGATGGCGGGGAAGTAAGAGATCCTGCAGCAACCGGTCCCCAAAAGTGAGCTGGAAATCTACCAGAACACGCTGAACACCAATGAAATCACCCTGAGGAGAAAGATTTCTAACCCCGGGATCTCTCCGA
>CM052799.1:47001356-47126300 GCA_028533885.1 Nasua narica
AAACAAAACAAAACAAAACAACAAAGAAGACATACAGATGGCTAACAGACACATGAAAAGATGCTCAACAGCACTCATCATCAGGGAAATAGAAATCAAAACTATGATGATACCACCTCACACCTGTCAGAATGGCTAAAATTAACAACACAGGAAACAATAGATATTGATGTGGGTGTGGAGAAAGGGGAACCCTCTTACACTGTTGTTGGAAATGCAAACTGGTGCAGCCACTCTGGAGAACAGTATGGAGGTTCCTCAAAAAGTTAATAATATAACTACTCTACAATCCAGCAATGGAACTACTAGGTATCTACCCAAAGGGTACAAAAGTACTGATTCAGAGGGACACATGCACCCTGATGTTCATAGCAATATTATCAACAATTACCAAATTATGGAAAGAGCCCATATGTCCATCAACAGGTGAATGGATAAAGAAGTGGTGGTATATGCATACAAGGGAATATTACTCAGCCATTTGCAATGACATGGATGGTGCTAGAGTATTATGCTAAGTGAAACAAGTTAGTCAGAGAAAGACAAATAACATATGATTCCACTCATATGTGGAATTTAAGGAACAAAACAGATGAACATAGGAGGGAAAACAAAGGAGAGGTAAACCAGAAAACAGACTCTTTAACTATGGAGAACAAACTGAGGGTTGCTGGAGGGGACCTGAGAGGTCGGATGGGTTAAATGGATGATGGGTATTAAGGAGAGTTCTTGTTTGGATGAGTACTGGGTGTTGTAAGTGATGAATCACTAAATTCTACACCTGAAACTAATGTTACACTCTATGTAAACTAACTGGAATTAAAATAAAAACTTGAAAGGAGGGCACATGTTGCATGAGCACTGGGTGTTAAATGCAAACAATGGATCATGGAACACTACATCAAAAACTAATGAAGTACTGTATGATGACTAACATAACGTAATAAAGAATAAAAGAAAGCAAGTTTCAAATAAATAAACAAAACCCCTCGTTGTTATTATTGGGGCAAATGAGGGAACCACCTCATTATTTTGAAAGCTGGCAAATAAAAGAAGCAAGAATTTTAAAAATAAATAAAAACTTGAAAAAAAAATAAGGAAAGGTGATGGGGTAGGGAAGGTAACTTATTTGAGATCACTTTCAATATAAGCAGAAGAGCTAGAACCTGAAGCCAGGTCTTTTGATTTACTATTGGGCTTTTATTCTGTACTTAATTTAGTGGAATTTCTGTTGTATTTAAATTGGATTGTGGGTATTATTTATGGCATTTAGTTCTGTCAAAATAATAAAATCTCAATACTCAGTGGATACTTAAGAGTGATCTAGCCTCTGTATCTTGCCCCTTACTCAAAGGTGGAATTGACCATCAAATAAATATAAGCAGCCTATGTAGAAGTGTTTAAAGCATTACTCGGAAGTTGTGAGACATAGGGGTTTGGCACAATGAACATCAAGCCTTCTAATAAGAACTTCTGGATTTGTGTTTCAGAACCACTTTGGCCAAGTCACAAAATAATTGTACAGAATAGGTATTAACCATCAACAGAAGATGTCACCGTAACGGTAATTAAGGCAAATTACTACAGATTGGTCATTATTTTTTGCCAAGGAGAGTTCTTTTTTTTTTTTTTAAAGGTGAATTTTTTCCCCCTTAAATATGTTATCTTTAAGTCTTCTTATATATCTAAGATCATTTATTAATGGATTCTTGGAATTTGAGCTTTTTAGGGTCACCTGTGAGGAATTAGTGAGAAAAATTTTGAATTGTTATCACTGCTAAACAGAGCACCAGTATTTAAACTTTTTTCACTATGTTTTAAAGTGCAATTAGATAATAAGCCTAAAGATAATGAGGGTTCATATCCAATATGGAAAAAACGATGTGGTTTCTGTTTTTTAAGAGATAGTTGAGACACAATCTCTGCTTTCCAAAAACTAAATCTAGTAGGGACTACAGATATGAATGCAATTAACCATAATAAGTGAAAGAAAGGCTTGCTTAGAGAAATACCAGGAACACAGAAGAAGTAATGTATCAGGAGGGATCACATCAAGTGACTTTGAAGGATGAGTAAAATTTTTTGAGATAGACAAGGGACTCTAATGGGGATGGGGTTGATTATTCTGGCAGAGAAAATAATATAAAAATGCAAAAGCATTAAAGTGCATATTTTTAAATGTTAGATCTTATGCTATGACTTGCTACATGGAATGGAGTTGGCAAAGGATGACTTCAGAAAAGCAGGCCGGATCAAGGTTGTAAAAATCCTTGAAAACCAGGCAGAGCTTGACTTGAAGACATTTTTTAAAAATCTAAAGAGTGACATGATCAAATAGAGCTTTTGGAAGATCATGTCGTATGGCTGGCTGGGCCTTGATTGTCTAAATCTTTGAATGTTGGGAAGGATAGTACTTGAGTCCTTTAAAGATTTTATTTGTCAGAGAGAAAGAGAGCGCAAGCAGGAGAGCAGCAGACAGAGGGAGAAGCAGGCTCCCTGCTGAGCAAGGAGCCTGATGGAGGACTCAGTTCTAGGACCCTGGGATCGTGACCTGAGCCAAAGGCAGATGTTTAACCAACTGAGCCGGCCAGGCATTCCTGCTTCAGGCTTTTAGAATTTACTGCTTGCTTGGAATCAGAGATTCTTAGAATTGGAGGGGATCTTAAGTGTTATTTAATCTAGCAGTTACCTGTCTTCTTATGTATCAGAAATTCATGCAGAACTTTTTAAAAAAAATTAAGACTCCCAATTTCCACCTTGGATCTCTTTAATCAGACCCTCCATATTGGGATCCTTGATTTTTCTTTTAATAAATTTTCCAGATGATTTTCATAACTACTCAGAACTGTGGAACAATGTTTGAGAACCATAAGTCTAGATCAATCCTGCTTCTCATCCAGTTTCCACCACTTCATGAATGGAAAATTTGTTTCCAGCTCTCCTGTTTCTTAATTCATGTCCAGGACGTAATTCAATCCACCTTCACTTCTTCAACATTTTCTTGACCTGATATTTCCCTTTATATACCTATTTTCAAACAAAAACCAAAACAAAATGAACAGCAACAAAAATACCGAGCCACTTATTGTCTACCTATTATACCTCTGGGTGCTTATCCATGTTTACCTTATAATTCTTAAAATAACTCTGGGTGGAGGGTATTGTTATTTTGATTTCTAAAGAGGTTACATAACACTCAATGCCACCTAACTTCAAGGTGGCAGAACTGAATCTTCAAACCGAGGTTAATTCTGTGCTTTATTTAATTTTTTCTCCTGCCTCCAATGTCACCTTTTATTGTGATTCTGCTGAGTTGATCTCCTCTTCATCAATGATGAGGTCTACAAATTTAGATTCTCAGATCCAGTCTAGCCTGAAGGTGTTCCACCATGTTCTCTTCTAGACAAATCCTGTCTATCATATCCTCGTTCCTTCTGGAAGGATTTGTCTTCTAGATAAATCCTGTCCATCATATCCTCGTTCCTTCTGGAAGTCTTCTTACTATATACTTCCATCTTTGAGCTCTTTCCAAGCCCATGTGAATTCAGAAGACTTATTACCGATACCACTTACTTGGAATCTCTTCACCACTCAGATTAATTCATCTCTCATATATTATTTCTCATGTCCATAATCAGATAGTAGGCTTCTTAGGATAAGGGACTGTGTTCCATGTATCATTGTATTTTATACCCAAGGTGTTTCAAAATGTTTTACATAGTTGATACACAATAAATGTTTATTGCTTGACCACCTGGAACATGTGGGAAATGAGTGAAGGGGCTGTTGGGTAAGAATTAGAGGTGACTTTTGAAATCATTTTTTACGTTTCTTGACCAATACCAAAGAGCTTTTGGAGCTCTGAAAGTAGCTTATAATATTTTTCCTTTCCCTACATTTTCATCACTTTTCTCAGCAGGGGACCTAATGACAGTCCTTTTTCTAGGTTCTGTTGACCATCCTTAATAACCCTTCCTCTCTTGGTCCACCTTTGACCTTGAACTTACTACTTCCCTGCTTTGGGCCTCTGTGTCTTAATTAGTAAAATAAGATCAAAATAATCATTAAATTTCTTTTTAGCTCTAATATTCTATGGTGCCATAGTCCAGAGGCTCTGTTGAATGATGAAGCAAATTATTTGTCACATTTCCTTGTCATCGTAGAAGCCAGATTGGTTTGATGAACATGTTCTGTAGAATAAAAACTTCTTCATCCAAGCCCCAGACTTAATGGGCATATTAGTATTGGTGATATCTATAGGGTTTTTTTTTTTTTTAATCAAAGGAGACTTCAGACATGGTGGTATCTGTCAATGTTAGCTGCAACTGAGAGATGTAAGCTAAGAAAATGTGATTGACGTCATTAGACCTATTTTGACAGTGTGATATTATTCTCAAAGCACACCCCAGCATCTGAATTATTTTTATCTCATGTAGGTCAGAGTCTGGGTCTTATTCCCCTTCCCTGGGAAGGTGGGTAGATGGTTTAATGATAGTTTTACCTACCAGGACATTTGGTTTTAATGATGGGCTCAAATGTTTCTTTGTTCCATTGGGAACTTAAACCATAATAAGGAAACTTAGTAGTAGAAATACTTTGATGTGGGAAAATATAAGCACCTTTTGCTGAAATGAGGTTCTCACATCACTGACCCTCAGCATGTTATTCTTCTTTCCACATCAATATTCTTTTTTTCTGAGTGTCCTGCACCTCTTTGCTGATATCCTCACTAAATATCCCAAGTGTGCTAATAGGTCCTTTTCAAAAGCCCACTCCCATCTCCATCTCCCCAATAGCCCTTTATCCTTTCTCTGTAATTCTAATATAAGAAGCCCCTCTATTCAATTTAATGGTTAGTTCTCTATTGTCTTCCTATATTATTATTTCACTGTTTTATGTGTATTCATTTGTCTCTGTAAATTATTTGCTTTTTGAAGGCAAGAAACAATCTTTGTTCATCTTTGTAATCCTAGTATCACTAAGATGGCCCCAGAGTACAAGGAAGGAGTGAAGGGAGTGTAAGGGACTTAACATTTATTGAATTTATACCTTGTACTAGGGTTTTATATCTTATTGTTTATTTTTCAATCTTTATGACAGCCTAAAGTTAGGAAATATTAAGTCCATTTTACTTCAGGAAACTTGACCTCAGAGAGGTTAAGTCAGGGGGAAAGGAGGTCAGAGGCAGTGTGGAATCAGGCATATTTAGTATTAGATTCCTCCTTCTCTGCCATTTACTTTTTGTCTTACCACAGTAAGTTATTTAATCTCTCTCAGCTTCATTTTCAAGATGGAGATAAAACTACCTTACTGGGTACTTGTGAACCTAAATGAAAAAGATAATCTAAATAAGGAACCTTTGGGTTCTTGGCCCATAAGCAGTTAAAATTTGAGACATAAGCAGTTAATAAATGAGCAGTAAATAATGGCCCATAAGCAGTTAATAAATGAGACATTTGAAAGTAGAATGGACAGAATTTGCTATTGGCTTGGCTGTAGTACACAAGAAGAAAAATGAAGCATGACTCCTGATGTCTGTCTTGGACAGTTGAGAAAATAATGATTTAATTTATGGAGAATCTGAGACACTAGAAGCAAAACAATTGTGAAAGGGAAATGACTGATTTTGAGATTTGAATAGGTAATTGAATATGCAAGTCAACAGCTCAAAGGAGTGATCTGAAACAAAGATACATGTAAGATCTGGGAGTTGTTGGCCGATATGTGGTAACTGAACCCCTCAGGTAAAAGAGAAAAATAAAGAGTAGAGTTAGAGTATATTCTGTAGAACTTCAATATTTAAAAGTTAGTAGAGAATAACTGAACATAGGCAACTTTAAAAAGGCAGCCAGACGGGTTGGCAAACCAGGAAAGTATAGTGTAACAGAATCCAAGAGAAGAAAACATTTCAAGAAAAAATTGTCACACATGGTATCTTTCTTTTTCACCTTTCATTTACTCTTCAACCCAGTACAGTCTGGCTTCTGCATCATTCCCTCAACTGCACTGAAATGGCTCTTTTCAAAGTACAGTTATTCACAGTTGGACAAATTTAGTGGGCATTTCTCCATCCTCGTTGAACAGCATTTAGCACAGGTGACCATTCCCTCTTTCTTTCCCTTACTTCTGTGGCTCCTCTTTTTTAGTACCCTTTCATACTTATTCCTTCTCTACCTGATCCGTAAATGTTGGGATTCCTCAGGGCTCAGAACCAAACCCTTACCTCTTTTCTTTCTGAAAATTCTTTTCTTAGGTGATCTCAACCATTGCTATAGATTTGTTATGATCTTGATCTTATAATTTCCATATTTTTATTTCCAGTAAGAGTTCTCCAGTGAGCTTCAATTTTCTGCATGATGTCTCCATTTGGAGATATATAGATAGATATAGATATATAGATATAGATATAGATCTGTCTATCTATATCCCAAACAGAACTGTTGAGTATTTTCCCCTTCAAACCTGTGTCCTCCTCAACACTTCTTTTCATCCTAATAAATAGTACCACTGTCTAAACCAGTCAAGCTCGAATTTTGGGTTCAGCTTCACTCCCTCATCCTTGACATCTAACACCAAATCAAATGTGTCCTACTTTCAGAATATCTCAAATTATCACATTTATATCTGGTCTAGGTCCTATTACTTTTTTCACCTAGACTCTTAAAGTAGCCTCCTATCTACATTTTCTGCTTTTAGTCTTGTCTTCCTATAATTCCTTCTCCATACTTCAAGGAAAGAGATCTCTTAAAAATATAAATTTGGCACAGCATGTATGAGTTAAAGATGAAATTAATCACTTTCACATTAAAACAGATCCTTGTTGGTTCCTTCAGAATCCTATAGCAGGTTAGGGGGTGGCAACCTGAAGAGAACCCAGTTGTCTAGAGAACCAGTCCAGAGCTCCAGAGGGACACTTACTAATAGGATTTCAAGTGACATTTTCTCAAAGTTAAATAAAAAGAAAGCACATGGCTTTACTGTTTATTCTGTTTATTATAAGACTTCTGCTATTTGATTTATATTATAAAATTCATTTGTGATCATCAGCTTTTGCTTATGCCTGAGGGCTCAGTGCCTTTGATGAGATTGGTTCTTACTATCAGCAGAGTGATAACTTCTTTATTGAGAATCAATTCAAAAAACATTTCCTCAGTTCCTTCTCTGTGTTAAATTTTAGGTCTACAAAGATGAGTAAGTTTTATGCCTTATATCTGTCCTCAAAATTCACAGTGTAGTAAAGCAAACAGGTTTTATTAAATATTAGCTATAATAAATGCATGTAAAGAGGGCTGTAGGAGAAGATGCAGGAGTGATTTATTTGGTTCTTGGGTAGATGGAATGAAGAAGACTTAACAGAGGAGTTAATACTTACACTAGATAATAAAGGATAAATCAGCATTTGCCATAATAGGGAGAAGACATTTTGGAAGAAAACATAAGTCACAGGTATAAAAATATATAATGATAGGGAAATATTTCATAAAATTACAGTGACTCTAAATCCCAGAGGAAAGAAATTGTGCACCAGAAGATAAAGATTCTGAGGAAACAGGAATAAGGAAAAGTGAATAGTGGATCAAGTTAACAAGAATTTCCTAAGTCATTCCTTAATTCCTAAGGAATTAAGAAGAAATTCCTAAGAATTTCCTAAGGAAATAGGTCAGTGAGAATGATGGAGTGCAGATCTCTGACAAATCTCTCCATAAAAGTGATGTAATCACCTTAATGAATCAGTAGGAAAAAAAAGCAATGAGCTTTTTGGGCAAAACTTGTCAAAATCTACTTTGTCAAAACTGCGGAAATTAACTATAGGTCTACAGCAATCCAAAGAGCATCTTCAAGAAAAATGGCCGAATCTCCATGAGAATGAGGATAGAGCTCCTTCAAAGCCACATATCCAAAGAATTGCAATTATTTGACTTTTTTGATGGTTCGCTAGAAGTCTGCATTTGTGAGGCTTATCTTTATTGACCTGACTGGAAACTTGCCCAGTGAGAAAAGTCTTTTCTCTGGGGGCATTTTCTAAAAAATGGTCAGTGGCAATTGCTTAACATCATGATTACCTGAGGTGGTAGAAACTTAAAAGGAAAAGTTGAATGAGATGTCCATAGAGGACTTCAAAAAGCTCTGGAATATTACTTGTAATTTAGAAGGCCATGCACATGTGCAGGGGTGTGTGCATTCGTAGGCTACAACAGAGTTGTGAGGTGCCTGACTGAGTATTGAAGTTTTATCCCAACACACAGAGATCCTTTAGGAAAGACTAGATTTACTGGTTCCAGGCATTTAAGGACATCTCTGTTCAATTGTTAACAGACCACTAAGGTAACTGAGCAGACTTCACTGGCTGCACACAAAGAATGCAGACTTTTCCCATCAAAGTCACTAAACAAACAAACAGCAGCTAATGGCTCTTTTACTTATTCCCATGTGATCTCATTTATATGTGGAATCTAAAAAATAAAAAACCAAAACCAAAACAAAATAAACAAGGTCATAGATATAGAGAACAGATTGGTGGTTGCCAGAGTTGAGGGATGAGGTAGCAGAAATGGTTGAAGAGGGTCAAAAGTTACAAACTTTTCATTATAAAGAACTTATGGAGATATAATGTACAGCATGTTGAATAGAATTAGTAATACTGTATTATATATTTGAAAGCTGCTAAGAGGGTAGATATTAAAAGTTCTCATCACAAGAAAAAAATTGTAACTATGTAAGGTGATGTATGTTAATTAGACTTATTGTAGTGGTCACAATGTATACGAATATTGAATCATGTTATACACCTGAAGCCAATATAATGTTATATGTTAATTATACCTCAATTTTAAGAAAAGAATTAAAGGAAAATATGGGAATTATCTATACCCAAATAGAAAATAACAATGAACAGAAAGTGTATAAGGGTACATAAAATAGATATAAAAGATATATGGATATATACAAATATATAGATATATAAAGGTATATAAAATAGACATTCTGCAGTCTAAAATACAATAGCTGAAATGAAAAATTCACTAGAGAGGTTCAACAGCAGATTTAAGCAGGCAGAGAAAAAGAATCAGTGAACTTGAAGATTGTACAACTGAGATTATATGGTCGGAAAAATAGAAATGAAAAAGAAGAAAAATGAACAGACCCTCTGAAACCTGTGGAGTATCATCAGACATACTAACATAAACATAATGAGAATACCAAAAAGAGAGAGAGAAAGCAGAAAGAGTATTTGACAAAATAATTCTAGAAAACTTCTCAAGTTTGATGAAATTACCCAAGAAACTCAATAAGCCTCAAGTGGTATAAAGTCAAAAGAGATATAAATCATCATAATCAAATTATCAAAGCCAGACCCAAAGATAATCTTGATAGCATAGAGGAGAAGTGACTCATCATGTATGGGGGAGATCTTCAAAAAGATTAACAGGTTATTTTTCAAGAATGATGGAGGCCAGAAGGCAGTGGGATGACACATTGAAAATGCCAAAAGAGAAAGACTGTCAATGAAGAATTCTATATCCAACAACATCATCTTTCAAAAATGTAGGAGAAATTAAGACATTCCCAGATTAACTGAGAGAGATAGAATGAGCAAGAGAGAGAGAGAGCAAGGGGAGAGAGGATGAATTCATTGTTGGCAATGAGTAGATTTAAAATAGATTTAAAGTCATATATAGGTGGGGGATGGGGTAACTAGGTGATGGGCATTAAGGAGGGCATAT
Organism: Nasua narica; assembly: GCA_028533885.1. Classification (NCBI taxonomy): domain Eukaryota; kingdom Metazoa; phylum Chordata; class Mammalia; order Carnivora; family Procyonidae; genus Nasua; species Nasua narica. The sequence continues at coordinate 47,011,082 of CM052799.1, forward strand.
GATATGATTAGTGCTGGGTGTTATATGCAACTGATGAATTACTGAACTCTATATCTGAAACTAATGACATACTATATATTAACTAATTGAATTTAAATATGTTAAAGAGAAAAAAATAAAGTCACAGATAGTTTAAAAGTGAAAGCATGAAAAATATATTCCACGTAAGTAGTAACCAAAAGAGTGGGAGTGGCTATACTAATATTGGGCAGACAGACTAGATAAAAATTGTTACTAGAAACAAAAAAGGATATTATATATTAATAAAAGGTCAATCTATCAGGAAGATATAACAATTATAAGCATATATCTAAATATACAAAACCTTGAAAAAAAAACCTGACAAAATTGAAGGAAGAAATTGACAGTTCAATAATAATAGTTGAAAACCTGAGTACTTCACTTTGAATAATGGATATAGTATCTAAACAGAAGGTCAGTAAGGAAACAGAGAACTTGAACAACACTAAAAACCTACTGGATCTAACAAGTATCTATAGCACTTCATCCTACAATGGAGGAATGCCTGTTCTTCTCTAAGCATATGGAACATTATTCAAAATAGACCATATATTAATTCATAAAGCAAATCTCAATAAATTTTTTTAAAGATTTTATTTATTTATTTGACAGAAAGAGCACAAGTAGGCAGAAAGGCAAGCAGAGAGAGAAGGGGAAGCAGGCCTGCTGCTGAGCAGAGAGCCCGATGCGGGGCTTGATCCCAGGATCATGACCTGAGCCGAAGGCAGAGGCTTTAAACCAGTGAGCCACACAGGCGCCCCAAATCTCAATAAATTTTAAAGAATTTAAATCATCCAAAGTATGTTCTCCAACGGCAATGAAATGTAATTGTAAAGCAATAACAGAGGGAAATTTAAGAAATTTACAAATATGTGGAAACTAAACACATTCTTTTTTTAATTTATTTTTAATTTTTTTAATTTATTTTTTTAAATTTATTTATTTATTAGAATGAGAGAGAGAGTGTGCATGCACAAGCAGGGAGAGTAGCAGAGGGAGAGGGAGGCTCCCTGTTGAGCTATGAACCCAATGTGGGGCTCGATCTCAGGATCCTGGGATCATGCCTTCAGTGGCCTACTCACTGAGCCACCCAAGCACCTCAACTAAACACATTCTTAAACAACCAATGAGATAAAGCAGAAATCACAAGGGAAATTAGAAAATACTTTGAGATTAATGAAAACAAAAATACAGCATACCAAAATTGGTGGTGTGTGGTTAAAACGGTGCTTAGAGGGAAATTTATAGCTGTACATGGCTGTATTAAGAAAAAAGAATGATTTTAAATGAATAATTATCCCTTGACCTTAAAAAAAAAAAACTAGAGGAAAAGAGCAAACTAAATCCAAAGCAAGCAGAAAGAAGAAAATAAAAACTAGAGTGGAAGGAAATAAAATAGAAAATAGAAAAACAACAGAGAAAAATCAGTAAAATCAAAAGTTGGTTCTTTAAAACAATCAATGATAATTAACAAATCTTTTGCTAGACTAAGAGAAAAGATACAAGATTCAAATCACTAAAATCAAGAATGTAAGAGGGGACATTGCTATTGGTCTTGGAGAAATAAAAAGGATTTTATGGGAACACTATGATCTCTTATGCCAATAAATTAATCTAGTTAAAACGACAAATTCCTAGAAAGACACAGAGTACTTAAACTGACTCAAGAAAAAATAGAAAATCCAAAGGGACCTATAAAATTAAAGAGATTGAATTAATAATAATTTTTTAAATTATTCCATAAAGAAAAGCTTAAAACTAGATGGCATCACTGGTAATTTCTAGCAGATCTTTCTTTCTTTCTTTCTTTCTTTCTTTCTTTCTTTCTTTCTTTCTTTCTTTCTTTCTTTCTCTTTCATTTCGTTTCGTTTCATTTCATTTCATTTTTTCAGTGTTCCAAGATTCATTGTTCATGCACCACACCCAGTGCTCCATGCAATGTGTGCCCTCCTCAATACCCACCACCAGGCTCACCCAACACCCCCGCACCCCTTCAAAACCCTCAATTTGTTTCTCCGAGTCTGCAGTCTCTCATGTTTCGTCTCCCTCTCTGATTTTCCCCAATTCATCCTTCCTTCCCTTCTCCCAATGTCCTCTGTATTTTTCCTTACTCTCCACATGTAAGTGAAACCATATGATAATTGACTCTCTCTGCTTGACTTATTTCACTCAGCATAATCTCTTCCAATCCTGTCCATGTTGATACAAAAGTTGGGTATTTATCATTTCTGATGGAGGTATAGCAGATATTTAAAGAAGAATTAACACTGAGCCTACACAAACTCTTCAAAAAAAAAAAAAAAAAGGAAGAGAAGGGACCATTTTCTGACTTACTCTATGAGGCAATATTACCCTGATACTAAAACCAGGTAACACATTATAAGAAAGAAAACAACAGAACAATTCTCCTTATGAACATATATATACACATCTTCAACAATAACAGAGAATTGAATTTGGCACCATATAAAAAGGATTATATATCACAGCCAAGTGCAATATATTCCAGGAATGTAAAATTGGTTCAACATATGAAAATCAGTCAATGTAATACACCATACTAATATAATAAAAGCTCACATGATCATTTCAATAGTCACTGAAAAAGCATTTGACAAAATCTAACACCTTTTCCTGATAAAAACATTCAATAACCTAAGAATCAAAGGGAACTTCCTCATCCTGATAAAAGACATCTATAAAAAATCCACAAGAAATATCCTACTAATGGTGAATGAAGCCTGTCCCTCTAATATGACGAGGATGTCCACTTTCACAATTTCTAGTCAACTGGAGATTCCAACCAGGATAGTTAGGCAAGAAAAAGAAATAAAAGTCTTCTAGTTTGGAAAGGGAAAATTCAGTTGCATTTCTATGTGCTAGTAACTAATCATCTGAAAAAGAAACTTAGAGAACAATTCCATTATAATAGTATCAAAAGGAATAAAATACGCAGGAATAAATTTAACAAAAGCACAAGACTTGTACACTGAAAAACTATAAAACACCTTTGAAAGAAATTAAAGAAGATCTAAATAAATGGAAATATGTTTATGGATCAGAAAACATTGTTAAAAATGGCATTACTCTCCAACTTGATCTGCAGATTCAGTGCAGTCCATGCCCAAATTCTACATGGCTTTTTTCTTTTTTCTTTTCTGTGCAGAAATTAACAAGCTGATTTTAAAATCATACGAAAATTCAAGGGACCCAGAATAGCCAAAACAATTGGAAGACTCACAATTCTGGATTTTAAAAGTTACAGAGCATGATTACAAAGCTGTTGTAATCAAAACAGTGTGGTACTGCCATATGAGTCAAACATATAAACATATAGGTGAATGAAATAGAATTGATTGTCCAGAAAATAAGCCCACATATCTGTGGTCGATGATTTTCAACAAGGGTGCCAAAACCATTCAATGGTGAAAGAAGTCTTTTCAATAAATGGTGCTGGAGCAACTGAATATCTACATGCAAAAGAGTTAGATTGGACTCCTTCCTCACAGTATATCAAAAACTAAGTCAGTATAGATTATGGACTGAAGTATAAGAGTTGAAACTATAAGATGCCTAGAGGAGACTATGGGTGTTAGTCTTTTTGACCTTGGATTAGAAAATTGTTTCTTAGATATGACACCAAAAGCATAAGCAATACAAATAAAAAATGATAAATGTCATCAAGGTTAAAAATGTTTGTGCTTCAGAGTTTATTAGAAAATAGAATAAAAGAGAAAATAATAGCAATACATTTCTTTCTCCTCTTTTCAGGCTGCCCCAAACTCAAACTAATATTTGTTTCTGTCTTGCATTCCTGAATTTTAGCCCCCAACCTGTATTCCTTTTCCAGATTAGGCCCTAAATGATTGCTTTACTCTATCTTAATGCAAAGTCTTAGAAATAATCAGATATAATTAGGCTCGTTCCTTAGATTTATTATTTCTTCTTCCTTGAGTAGATGGCTGAGAATTGTTGTCTTTGAGATTTTTTTTTTGTAATGAGCAAGTCCTGGAACTCAGATGAATTTACATTTAATGTGCTATTGTGAGAACTTAAAGTGGAAGCTAGAGTATAATGTTCATGCCATTTAAACTCAGGATATGGAATGAGAGCAAGATTAGAAGCTAGACAGAAACAGAGGCTACACTGAACTATAACAGATAGGAGAGGAGAAAGAAGTATTAAAAAGACATAGTCCTATAGGAATAAAGAGCATTGAGGGATCAGGTGAGATTTCAAATGGCCCATAAAATGGAATAAAACAAAGCCTTAAAGAATATAAGGAAGCATGGCAAATGCTGTGAAATGTGTAAGCCTGATGATTCACAGACATGTACCCTGGGGCAAATAATACATTATATGTTAATAAAAAATTTAAAAAAATAAATAAAAATTTAAAAAATTAAAAAAAAAAGAATATAAGGAAGCTCTTTATGTACTGATAAGCAACAATTTCTTTTTTTTTTTTAAAGATTTTATTTATTTATTTATTTGTCAGAGAGTCTAGCGAGAGAGAGAGAGAGAGAGCACACAGGCAGGCAGGGCAGCAGGCAGAGGCCGAGAGAGAAGCAGGCTCTCCGCTGAGCAAGGAGCCCGACATGGGACTCGATCCCAAGACCCTGGGACCATGACCTGAGCCGAAGGCAGCAGCCTAACCAACTGAGCCACCCAAGCGTCCCTAAGCAACAATTTCTAAGATACCTTTTTAAAATAAAAAAGAGATGGAAGTACAAAGTATATACAGTATGCTACCCTTTACATTAAAGGAGGAAAAATTATATATTTTATTACTTACATAAGCATAGAATATCTCTGGAAAGAGGCAAAGAAGTTGAAGACATTTTCTCCTTTGGTGATGGGAACTAGGTGGATTTTACTGTAATAAACTGTCAGCATGGTGGCAGAGCTATTTTGAAAATTCTTCCCATTATATCTTTGATAACTTATGGTAAAAATGTTACTTTTAACCATTATTAGACCCTCAAAAACAGGCAAATCTCCCAATTCCCCTACACCCCATCCCTCTATGAATTTAAAAAAAAAGAATAAGGAAAAAAGTGAGTGCAAACTGAGCTGAGAACTGTAAGCAGTAAACAACCCCAAAGGCTGAATTGATGGAAAAAGGCTGACTTGAGGAAAAAGGCTGACTGATATCAACACTGGGATCTACAGACTAATCGTCGTGTCTTCTGAAAGGTGGTTCCTGACCCTGAAACTTTATTGCTGACCACATTAAGATAGTTTCTCAGAGAAGTCTAAAGTGATAAAATTGGTAATGTGATACTTCACCCCACTCCCAACTCCTGCAACCATGTATATATGCAAAGCTTTTTTGGAGGAAAGCATCCTTAACTTAGGTGTTGAGGAGCCCCAAAGATTAAATTCAACCAAATATGAACTCACAAGCAAAGATCACAAAACAAGTCACCCATGATTGAGATAAATCAGAAATAACAAACAGCAGATTCAGACTTCCAAGACTTCTGATAAATTTTCAAGTAAAGAAAGTAAAATCTAAAAAAAAAAAAAGTAAAATCTTTTTGAAAGACATGTTTGAGGAAACATGATATGAAATTACTAGGAAGAATGGAAAAGAACAAAATAGAACTTTTATTTATTTTATAATTTTATTTATTTGTCAGAGAGAAAGAGACTGAGCAAGCAGGGAGAATGGCAGACAGAGGGAGAAGTATTATCTCCCCAGTGAGCAAGGAGCCTGATGCCAAACTTGATCTCAGGATCCTGGTATCATGACCTGAGCTGAAGGCAGACGCTTAACCGACTGTGCCACCCAGGCATCCCAAAATATAACTTTTAGAAATAAAAATTATAGTTGAAAAAAGAAACTCAATAGATTGGATTGAATAGCACCTTTAATACCGCTGCAGAGAAAATTAATAAATTTGAATATTGACCTAAAGAAATCTCCTGGAGCATAGCACACAGAGAGACAAGTAGATGGAAAACAGGAAAGTGAAGTTATGTGGTATGGAGAATAGAATTAAAAGGTCTGAACTCTATCTACATTGTTGTCCCAGAGATGAGGGGGGAAAAGAGAGGCATTATCCAAAAAAAATAATTTGAGCTGATAAACCTAATCTCTGAAAAAAACACAGAACAAGATAATTTAAATATGGGGAGAAAAAACAACCACCTTATACTATACACATTGTAGTGAAACTAAAATACCTAAGAAAAAGAACATCTTGGGCCCCTGGGTGGCGCAGTTGGTTGAGCGACTGCCTTTGGCTCAGGTCATGGTCCCGGAGTCCTGGGATCGAGTCCCATATCGGGCTCCCAGCTCCATGGGGAGTCCGCTTCTCACTCTGACCTTCTCCCTTCTCATGTTCTCTCTCTCTTTCCTAATAAATAAATAAATAATCTTAAAAAAAAAAAGAAAAAGAACATCTTGAAGATAATCAGAATAAAAAGATCACCTATAGAAGAACTGTAGTAAGACATAGTAGTCAGCAGTGCTATTACAAATGTATCATTTTCTTTCTTTTTGGCTATAGTAGGATTGCTTTCCTTACTCTGTGAAGTTGAGTGTGGCATGTAACTTTCTTTGGCCAATGAAATGTGAAAAAAAATGAATGTCACTTCCTGAAACACCAGTATGTGATTCGTCATTTCTCTTTTTCCTGTCTAAGCTATTACGGAAGTAGGTGTCAAGACAGAGTCTTTGAAAACCTGAGTCCCTGAGTGACTGAGGAACAGAAACTTCTGCAACTTGTGTAGAAAATGTAGTGTGAGCAAGAAATAAACTTTTGTTGTGTTAAGCCATAGAAACTTGGGGGAGTACTTATTACTGAAGCATAACCTAGTCTATTTGATTGATAGAGATTACAGATCCTCACTAGTGATAATAGGAGCCAGAGGAATGAAAATTCTATTTCCAAAGTGATGAGAGAAAATAAGCGACAACTTAGAATTATATAACTATAATTACTAACACTTATTTAGAATTTACAATGTGCCAAATTCAGTTATAAGTTATTATCCATAAGAACATATATATCCATCCATAACTTCATTTTGTGGTTGAGGAAACTGAGGACCAGAGAAAAGATGTGAAGTTCTAAAGCCTGTGGTTAGTAACAGACATAGCAGGGATTCAAAATCAGGCATCTGCTATAGTCCACTAATTTAATACTGTCTCTCAAGAATGAATGTGAACCATTTAGCAAAGCTTTGTTTAAAGAATGTTAGGAATAAGGAAAATAATCCCAGAGATATAGTCTTAGAAAGAAAGATGAGCAAAGAGGGGCGCCTGGGTGGCTCAGTTGGTTGGGCGACTGCCTTCGGCTCAGGTCATGATCCCGGAGTCTCGGGATCGAGTCCCATATCGGACTCCCGGCTCTGCGGGAAGTCTGCTTCTCCCTCTGACCTTCTCCCCTCTCATTCTCAGTCTCTCTCTAATAAATAAATAAAATCTAAAAAAAAAAAAAAAGAAAGATGAGCAAAGAAATGAAGAAACTTTTCTCTTTAAGTCTAAATGAACATTGCATAAAATAATAATAATGTATAATTATGGAATTTAAAAAGACAGAATTAAAATCCTAGACAACAATAGCATGCCAGTCTGAAGGGGGATGATTAAAGTATTGTAAGGTATTGCTTCTCAGTAGCAGTGAATCATTTGGGAGCTTAGAAATGCAGAATTCCAGGCTCACCTCACAATTACTGAATTGGGATTGCTTTTTTAACACTCTCTAAGTAATTCATATGGACATTAAAGATTGGGAAGTACTCTTCCAAGGTCCTTGAATTGTTTAGGAAGGGGGATTATGATATCAATTAACTTCAAATGTAATGAAAAGAAACAATTTAATTTCAAGAATAACCAATGAAAGAAAAGATATAATGTGTATATAATTTCCAAATAGCACAAGACTAGAAAATTAACAAATTAAGAAAGAAAAGAGAAAAAATATGTACAGGGCAAGTGAAAAGCACAGTTGAGTTAAGTGTAACAGTCATTCCATTCAATGTAAGTGGCCAAAATTTACCAGTTAAAAGAGAGAAAAATAAATAAAAGAGAGATTATCAAATGGCATTTTAAAATAACCCAACTGTATGCTTTTAACAAGAAAGACACTAAAACAGAAAGTCATGAAAGTGAAAATATCAAAAAGGTATACAAGGCAAACATTAAACATAAGAATGCTGAGGTATAGTAATAACACCTCTACAAAACTATTTAGAAAGAAAAAAAAGGTTGAGTAACCAGATTAATATCAGACAAAGTACATTTTAGGGGAAGGGCTTCAACTAAGAAGATTTATTAATTCTAAAATAACCTTGAAATATATAGAGCAAAACTGATAGAACCACAGGGAGAAATTTACAAATGCAGTATATTGCTAGTTTTTAATACATCTTCGGTAATTTTTTTTAAGTTAAGCTTCAAAAAAGCAGTAAACATATAGAACATTTGAACAATATAATTACTATCCATGATCTAATAGGCATTTTTACAGGTCTTCCTTTCAACAGTTAGAGAATATATATACAATTCCTATGGTAATATTTTGTTGTATTTGTTTTTAATTGCTGCTTAACAACACCCATTTATTAGCTCACAGTTTTGTAGGTCAGTAGTCTGACATAGTGTGCTGTGTTCTCTGCTGAGGGTATAAGTGTTAGCTGTGCTGCTGGAGGTACAGGGAAATAAATGCTTCCAATCTCATTTTTTTATTATATTCAATTAGCCAACGTATAATATACATCATTAGTTTTTGATGTAGTGTTCAACAATTCATTAGTTCCAATCTCATTTTTTATGTTGGCAGAATTGAGTTTCTTGTGATTATAGGTCTGAGATCCTATTTTCTTATTAGCTGTCAGCAAGGGGTCACTCTCAGCATCTAGAGACTACCTGAATTCCTTACTGTGTGGCCTTTTTGATCTTTAACCCAGCAATGGCACCTCAAATGTTTCTTGTACTTCACATCTCTGACTTGCCCTTCAGCCATCAGCTGGAGAAGTCTCAGCTTCTAAAAGGCTTCTGTGATTTAACCTGATCATGGATTATTTAGAGTCACCTAAATAATCTCCCTATATTAAAGTCCATTGTGCCATATAATAACCTATCCATGGGAGTAAAATCCATCCTATTTAACAATTCTGGGATTAGATTGGGAATTCTGGGGCTACCTTAGAGTTCTGTCTGTTGCATTTGTGTAAATGTTTTATCTAATTTACTAGATGGGAAGAGTTTTAAGGCAGGTTAATGGCCGACACGTAATAAATTTACTTAGTAAATTCTGATATTTACATTATCAGTGACTAATACTTAATGTGTTAGAAGTGTGAGATTTCAATCTTGTTCATGTTTAATTCCTAATATCTATTATAGAGAATGATTTATAATATAGTTTTAGCAAATACTTAGATGAACAAATGAAAGAATGAATACTTATGTGATTCACAGCAAGGGCCACTGTTCAGATGGTTATATAGCAAGGTATATTTTTGTAAAATAATGTATAATTAAGTTTGCAATTTCTTTGTAGTTTTAATAAAATTATAGTTTTTTCTTATAGTTTTTTTTTCAATTGATGCTTTAAAAGCAAAATTCTGCAAATTACTTATTCACATAAGTATCTTGTATATTTTTTCCCGGTGTAAAGAAATGAGCACTGGAATAGGAAATAAAGATAGATTCAGATCTTGACCCAGCCACTAACTTACTAGAAGTGTGTGTGTGTGTGTTTGTGTGTGTGTGTGTGTGTGTGTGTGTATGTATGTGTTTTCAGGGTGAAGACTATTTGGATTAGATAACCTTTTAATTCCAATGTCCATTGCTACTATTTCATATACCACTCAATTGTTCAAATATACTATTTCACATAACAATGTGACTTATACATTCCAGGTACCCAGCAAAAGTATTCCAACCAAAGGAAAAAATACTTGAAGTTAGGTACCAGAGAGATTAATAAATAGATGCCAACAGTAGTTTCCAAGACAAATTTATCTTTGGAATTGAAAGTTTATTACCCTGAGACTATCTAATGTTAATGTTTTCCTTCCTGCTTGAATAGCTTTTTAACCTGCAGTTTTGAATGATGGTTATTGTTGCAATTTAATGACATTTGCTCAGGCCTTATTGACTATCTGCTCAAATAATAGATTAGCAGATACTAAACCCATCAGAGGGCTGTCTGTGAAATGATGTCACTGTAATCAGGCTGGGTAATTTAATTCTCCACTTAGCTCATTTACTAATGGTCATCCAGAGAGATCATTCCCATTTGAGATGACTCAAGTGGAGGCTTCTGGTATATGGTACTGTATTTTAGGGATACTACATAAGAAGGAGCAATGTGACTTATTCATCATCTCCACCTTTCAGTACAGGATGGTTTTTAACCCAACATTCCCTAAAATCATTTGGCTCCAGAAGCTCTGCAACAGAACACTCAAGAAATCTCATAGAACACAATTTGGGAAAGGCTGTTTCGTTTTTTTTTTCTAATCTAAGAAACTAAGACCAACTCGTTGGAACAGTATAGCATACTTTTATTAGAGGTAGCTTTAGACATTATCTGGTTGAACTCTTGGATTGAAGAGAGTTGCCCAAGATAATGAGTTGGTGACAGTATTTGGATCAAAGTAATCCAGGTATCTTGTCTCTCACTTCTGTGCTTTTCTCACTATATTCCAGTTCTTAATAAAAAGATAAAATCGGTGAAATTTCATTCTTCTACATATAGCTGTCCAATTTTCCCAGCACCATTTATTGAAGAGACTGTCTCTTTTCCACTGTATATTTTTTCCTGTTTTGTCAAAGATTATTTGACCATAGAGTTGCGGGTCCATCTCTGGGCTCTCTATTCTGTTACACGGTCTATGTGTCTGTTTTTGTGCCAGTACCATGCTGTCTTGGTGATCACCGCTTTGTAGTAAAGCTTGAAATCAGGCAATGTGATGCCCCTAGCTTTCTTTTTCTTTTTCCACATCTCCTTAGCAATTTGGGGTCTTTTCTGGTTCTGGTAGAAGAATGAAACTTACCATTCATTCTCTTACACCATACACGAAGATAAACTCGAAATGGATAAAAGACCTTAACGTGAGGCAGGAATCTATCAAAACCCTAGAGAGAACATAGGCAGTAACCTCTTCCACATCAGCCACAGCAACTTCTTTCAGGACATATCTCCAAAGGCAAAGGAAACAAAAGTGAAAATGAACTTTTGGGACTTCATCAAGATAAAAAGCTTCTGCACAGCGAAGGAAATAGTCACCAAACCAACAGGCAACCCACAGAATGGGAGAAGATATTCTCAAATGACACTACAGACAAAGGCCTGATATCTAAGAGCTATAAAGAACTCCTCAAACTCAACACTCACAAAACAGATTATCACGTCAAAAAATGGGCAGAAGACATGAACAGACACTTCTCCAAAGAAGACATACAAATAGCTAACAGACACATGAAAAAATGTTCATCATCTTTAGCCATCAGAGAGATTCAAATCAAAGCCACACTGAGATACCACCTTACACCAGTTAGAAAGTCCAAAATCAACAAGACAGTAAACAACAAATGTTGGACAGGATGTGGAGAAAGGGGAACCCTCCTCCACTGTTGGTGGGAATGCAAGTTGGTGCAGCCACTTTGGAAAACAGTGTGGAGATTCCTCAAGAAATTAAAAATGGAGCTACCCTGTGACTCTGCAATTGCAGTACTTGGTATTTACCCCAAAGAAGCAGATGTAGTACAAAGTAGGGCCACATGGACCCCAATGTTCATAGCAGCAACGGTCACAATCGCTAAACTGTGGAAAGAACCAGGATGCCCTTCAACAGACGAATGGATAAAGAAGATATGGTCCATATATACAATGGAATATTATGCCTCCTTCAGAAAGCATGGATACCCAACTTTTGTGTCAACATGGACAGGACTGGAAGAGATTATGCAGAGTGAAATAAGTCAAGCTGAGAGAGTCAATTATCTTATGGTCTCACGTGTGGAGTATAAGGAAAAACATGGAGGGCATTGTGAGAAGGAAAGGAAGGGTGAATGGGGGGAAATCAGAGGGGGCGATGAATCATGAGAGACCGTGGACTCTGAGCAACAAACTGAGGGTTTGGAGAGGGCGTGGGGGGTTGGGAGAGTCTGGTGGTGGGTATTGAGGAGGGCATGTATTGCATGGAGCACTGGGTGTGGTGCATGAACAATTAATCTTGCAACACTGAAAAAATAAACGTATTTTGGGGGGAAAAAAAGATAAAATCAGGCTCCTGGGTGGCTCAGTGGGTTAAAGCCTCTGCCTTTGGCTCAGGTCATGATCTCAGGGTCCTGGGATCAAGCCCTGCATTGGGCTCTCTTCTCAGCAGGGAGCCTGCTCTCTGCCTGCCTCTCTGCCTACTTGTGATCTCTCTCTCTCTCTCTCTCAAATTAAAAACAAAATCTTAAAAAAAAAAAAAAGAAAGAAAGATAAAATCACCTAGGTACTATGCTCCATAAGCCCTTTTTTGCTGAAAATGACCATACCTTGAACATTGATTGACTGGGCTTCAGTTTGGGGATAGGAGTGAAAAGAGGGCTTTGACTTAAAGTATATACTGGTTTTTGTTTAAAGAATGTTTTCAGCTCCAGTTCAAGTTTTTGTTTTGTTTTGTATATGAAGTACTTTTAAGTAAAGGCTTCTTATCTCCCTTTGTCCCTTCTGGAGTAACAGCTGTTATTAAGTTATCAGACTCCAGTGTAAACTAATCAGCCATCTTCATTTCTAACATCTGTACTATTAGAATGTGTGTTCCAAGTGAGGACCTGCATCCTTCATAAATTATTTAATGGGTTTTTGGGGGTTTGTCTTTTATTTCCTTTTGTTTGGTTGTTCATTAATCAGTGTGGCAACCAGTTTTCCCAGAGCTTTTCTTGGCCCTCTACTTAAGGCAGAGAGGGGGGAAATAGATGGGAATTTTGGGGGAGGGAAGTTGTATGGAGAAAACTCAAATACCTATTCTTAATACTGAGCTGTCTGATCAAAAAGAAAATGTGGCCATAAAGACTCAACGAGGTTTGTAGGTTGCCCCTGCTTACAATTTGTAATTCCATCTCTAAATATTTATTTCTTTACATGTTGTAGATTTTTTTTAAGTTTATTTATTTCTTTTTAGTAATCTCTGCACCTAACATCGTGCTCAAACTCACGACTTTGAGGTCGAGTCATGTGCTCTCCTGACTGAGCCACCCAGGATCCTCCATGTTGAAGATTTTTTATTCTTGCTTTCTCTTGCCAGAAAGTGCCATTGTCAGAAAGCATTTCATGGGAATATTTTCTAGGAAATTGAAAGAAGTTGGACTCATGATAAGAACACAATTGGGGGTCTGGGGACATGGAGAAGTATAAGGCAAGAAACAGAAAGAAAGGCACAGGCAACACAGCTACCAAAAGCACCATAATGGAAAGTATGTGGACTCTGAAGTCACCAGACTTTCTGATTTTGAGCTATGTCATTTTGGAAATGGTATTTAATCTCTCTGGGTTCATTGTCTGTTCCCTAAAATGAGGATAATACCCCTTTTCTTCAGGATTATGAAGACTACATAAATTAAAGTATGAGTGTTTATTATCATATATTCATCAAATGATTAGAGTTTGCCTGTGAGAAGTGAGATTGAGAAACATTTTTTATTTCTCCTTTTTTGGAAATACTTATGATAATCATGTAGTATCAGAAAACCAGTAAAGATATTTTTGCCTTAATATAAAAATGAACTATGTGAAGTACCCGACATTTATTAAGTGCTCAATTGGTTCTTTTTTCCTCTCTCCTTTCCTTCTTTCTCCAACACACTCCCCGCCACCAAAGTTCCTTGATTTATCACTTATTTTCACCTGTTTCCTCTGTAAGGAAGAGAATAAGACCCAACTATACAGATAAATCCTCTCCTGGGTTTGGGGTAGATAGAGGATGAGAAGAGGAAACTCTGCCTGTTTAGGCTCTCTGACAGAGGCAATAAAGCATACAGATTGAGGAGTCAGGCTCAGGAGAAATTCAGTATGAATTTGTATTCTGGCTCCTATCATTTAGTAGCTGAATAACCAAGAAAAAATATTATCTTTTTTAATTTTTAAATTTTTTTAGAGAGGGAGAAAGGGGAGGGGCAGAGGGAGAAATAATTTTTTTTTTTTTAGGATTTATTTGAGAGAGAGATAGAGAGACAGAGAGCAGGGCAGAGGGGCAGAAAGAGGGGAAGAGAGACTCTAAGCAGATTCCATGCTGAGAACGAGCCTGATGGGAGGCTTGATCTCACAAACCTGAAATCACTACCTGAACTGAAAGCAAGAGTTGGTCGCCCAGCTGACTGTGCCACCCAGGCATTCTGAGAGAGAGAATCTTAAGCAGGCTCCACGCTCAGTGCAGAGCCCAACTCAGGGCTTAATCTCACGACCCTGAGATCACAAACTGAGCCTTAACAGACTGAGGCACCCAGGTGCCCCTAACCAAGACAAGTTATTTTGATGAAACTTCTGGGGTTTTTTCCCTTTTATTTATATTTAAAGATTTTATTTATTTGAGAGAGAGAGAGAGCATGAGTGGGAGGGTCAGAGGGAGAGAGAGAGAATCTCAAGCAGACTCTGTGCTGATCATGGAGCCCAACTTGGGGCTCCATCTCACAACCCTGAGATCATGACCTGACCCGAAACCAAGAGTCCAATGCTCAGCTGACTGTACCACCCAGGCACCTTTTAAAATGTCAATAATTATAATACTTACCTAGTAGAGTTGTGGTTTATGTATATCTAGCATAGTATCTGGCACATTGTAACACTCAATGAATGTTAGTTGCCATTATTATTATTATCATCATCATCACATCAGTATTATCAACATCTCATCCAACTGAGATCCCCTTCAGGTCCTTAGACAATCCAAAATTAACTTTTAAAGAATTGGCAATTCCTAAGCAGTTTGATAGGGTGGCTCAGAGAAAATGGTCTTTATTTTTTAGCAGATTTTCCTTTGTACATCTTTCTCTTCTTTATCTTAAATAGGACTTCTGACTCAAAAGCTTTGAATTGGATTTTGGTGTCTATATATTGCCCACTCTACCTGCCTTCCAAATAGTCCAGTTAGTGGGGTATTATTTAAGGAAGAGAAATATGGAACCCCTTAGCCATCAGTTCACTGCATTAGGCCATTTATCGCTGGTGTATATTGACTACTGATCTATGTTGAAAAATCAGAGAATCCTTGGTCAATGTAGTATGATGAATCATTGTGGGTGGCTGGGAAAAGGACTCTCAGTGCCTGAAAAAGTGAAATGGAATCTGGGACATGGACATTTGTTGTGTCAGCCGGACTTCTGGGAAGGCAAATTTTTAGAAACTACTTAAGACATTGAGAGAAACTCCTAGATAAGATCCCTGGGTGATGGTTGGTATAGTTTATCTCCTTAGACTCTCTAAAACAGTGTGGAGGTTCCTCAAAAAGTTAAAAATAGAGCTACCCAATGACCTATCAATTGCACTACTCGATATTTACCCCAAAGATACAGATGTAGTGAAAAGAAGGGCCACATGCACTCAAATGTTCGTAGCAGCAATGTCCACAATAGCCAAACTGGAAGGAGCCGAGATGCCTTCAACAGACAAATGGGTAAAGAAGACGTAGTCTATATATACAATGGAATATTACTTAGTTATCAGAAAGGATGAATACCCACAATTTGCATCAACATGGATGGAACTGGAGGAGATTATGCTAAGTGAAATGTCAAGCAGAGAAAGAAAATTATCATATGGTTTCACTTACACGTAGAACATAAGGAATAGCATAGAGGACATTAGGAGAAGGAAGGGAAAAATGAAGGAGGAGAAATCAGAGTGGGAGATGAACCATGAGAGACTATGGACTATGGGAAACAAATTGAGGGTTTCAGAGGCGAGTAGAATAGGGGGAGGAGTTAGCCTGGTGATGGTATTAAGGAGGGCGTGTATTGCATGGAGCAGTGGGTGTTATACACAAACAATGAATCGTGGAACAGTACATCAAAAGTAATGATGTACTGTATGGTGACTACCATACCTTAAAAAAAAACTAAATGTTGAAAAGCATGAGAATTGTGTAACTTAAGGAGCACTTGATAGAGGTGCTTTGAGTCTAGATGAGAAGTCCAGCATTCTCCTTGGAATCCAAAAGCACAGTACCTGTGTGCAAGTAAAATATCATGCTGCAGGTTAACTATCTGCCATCCTCCTACCCATTACTCTATTTCTTGGATCGACTCCACTGTCTTTGAGGGCATTCCTGGTGCTTCACAGTCAGATTCAATTAATTCATTTTATTCCTATATTCAGATTTGTTTAGCTACGTTTGTCAACTGAATTGTGACATAGGCTTCTTAGGTTTGGTTTTAATTCATTTCACTATTTGGGGGGTCTCTATCCTGTGCTCAGACACAGCTTGCAGCTATGGAGGGCATAGACATATAGAATGTACTTCCAAATTACAACGAAGTTGCAGGGCTATTAACCTTGAAATATAAGTACTAAGAATCCCTCACATTTGCATAATATTTGGCAATTTGCAAAATGTACGTAATTCTCTCTCAGTTATCATGGAGAGCTGTATAGTCTTTGTTAACTACTATGTAGAATTTGTAGGTGAAGACTGAAGCTTGAAGAGGAGAAATGTGTCCACCAGGTCATAGCACACCTCTAATAAATGACAGACTAAAACATGAACCCATTTTTTTCTGCCTCCAAGTGAAAGCTCATTCAATTATGCCTCAGGTACCTCCATGGATATCTTGTAAGTACTTAAAAAACAAATATAATACTCTAAGAGTTAAGTCATATCAAGTTAGTATATGGTATGTACCTATGTTATAAACAGTAGGTTCTATTGTAGTCTGGAATGATCATGGATTGTAATGATTAGGGAAGACTTTATAGAATAGATAAGATTTGAGTTGGGCCTTAAATGAATGGAGGGATTGTGAAGGGGTTTTTTTGGTGTCTGTTCTTCTGAGTGACGGGGTTTTCTTGTACAGAGGTCTTTGTGCAAGTTCTAAACTCTGTGGTGGTGATCTTTGTCTGTCATCCTTAAAAACCATTTCACCCTCCTTTCTAATCCACTCTCTAGAAATAATTGTGGCCCAGATCAGCATCCTAGTTTTGTGTATTGATATCTTTATGCAGTATTTTTTTCACCAAAGTATTCCTGTGGAGAAGAGAGTACATATTATAACCCAAATAGCCGCTGGCATTAACTTGAAGTATTTTAAGTCTAATGTTTTGATTTTTAAGTGTATGTAAAATTTACATTCTATTCCATAGTATTCATAATTGTTTGAGGTAAAAACCTTTGAAAGGAAAAAGGAAAAAAATTAAGTACAAACAATGCTTCAAGAAGACAGGCCATATTTACCTTCCTTCATTTTTATTTTTATTTCTTCAAAAATTTTATTTATTTATTTGAGAGTGAGAGAGAGTGTGTGAGAGAGAGAGCACAAGCAGAGGGTGAGGGGCAGAGGGAGAGGGAGAAGGAGACTCCCCACTGAGCAGGGAACCTGACTCAGGACTCAGTCTCAGGACCCTGGGATCATGACCTGAGCCGAAGGCAGATGCTTAACTGACTGAGCCACCCAGGTGCCTCTACCTTCTGTCTTTTTTTAAAAATTGTGGTATAATGAACAAAATGTAAAGTTCACCATTTTAACTATTCTGAGGTATACAGTTCTATTCTTGGTATGCTAAGTGGCATTTAGTACATTCACAGTGTTTTGCAACCATCACCACTATCTAATTCCAAAACATTTTCATCTCCCCAAAAGGAAACTCTGTACTTACTAAGCATTCACTCCCATCCCACATCCTGGACAACTACTATTCTACTTTCTGTTCCTATGGATTTGTTTATTCTGAGTATTTAATATAAATGAAATCATATGATGTGGTCTTTTGTGCCTGACTTCTTTCACTTAGCGTGTTTTTAAGGTTCTTTCACGTTGTATCAGTACTTCGTTTCTTTTTATGACTGAATTTTTTTTTATTCATCAGTTGATAGGCATTTAGGTTGTTTCTGTTTTTTCCCGATTAGAAATAGTGCTGCTGTGAACATTCTTGTAAAAGGTTTGAACATTTGCTTTCAATTTGGGGTTATATTCTAAGGGGTGGAATTGCTGAGTCATGTTAACTCTATGTTTAACTTTTTGAGGAACTGCCATATTATTTCTACAGAGATGCACTAATTTATATTACCCCAAGCAATGTATGGGAATTTCTATTTCTCCACAAGCTCACCAACATTTATTGTCCATTTTGTTTTATTACAGCCATCCTAGTGGGTGTGAAGTAATATCTTATTGTGGTTTTGATTTGCATCCCCCTAATGACTAATAATGTTGAGCGTCTTTTCATGTGCTTGTTGGCTATTTTTATGTATTCTTAGAAAAGTGTCTATTCAGGTTCCTTACCCATTTAAGAAACTGGGCTGTTTGTCTTTTTGTTGTTAAATTGTAAGGGTTCTTTATATATTCTGGGTATTAGACCTTTATCAGAAATATGATTTGCAAATATTTTCTTCTACTCTGGGGGTTGTCTTTTTATTTCCTGATGGTATCCTATGATGCACAAAAGATCTTTATGAAGTCTAATTTTTTTATGTGTATCTAAAAAACATTGCCTAATCCAAAGTCATGAAGATTTATTCCTGTTTTTTTAACATTTTTATCATTTCATATCTTATACTTAAGGCTATGATCCATTTTGAGTTAATATTTGTATATAATGTGAAGTAACGGCCCAAATTTACTCTTTTGCATGTGGATATCCAGTTGTCCCAGCACCATTTATTGAAAAGGCTGTTTTTTTACCCATAATCTTAGCAACATTGTCAAAAATCAGTTAGCCAGGGGTGCCTGGGTGGCTCAGTCGGTTGGGCATCTCCCTTCAGCTAGGGTCATGATCCCAGGGTCCTGGGATCTAGCCTTGTGTTGCCTGCTTCTCCCTTTCCCCCCTGCTCATGCTCTCTCTCTCTCTAGTAAATAAAATCTTTAAAAAAATCAGTTAGCCATAGATATATGGGTTTATTTCTGGACTCTTCAGTCTAGTAAACTGATCTATATGTCTATCCTTACGCCAGTAACACATTGTCTTGATTTCTGTGACTTTATAGTAGGTTGGAATGTGAATGAGTCCTCCAACTCTGTTCATTTTCAATATTGTTTTAGCTAATCTCAGTCCCTTGAAATTCCATGTACATATTTGCATCAATGCTTTCGCTTCTGCAAAAAGGCCATTAAGTTTTTGGTACAAATTACACTGAAATTATAGAGCACTTTGGGGAATATAGCTATCTTAACAATATTATGTCTTTCCTTTTGTTTAGGTCATCTTTAATTTCTTTTAGCAATGTTTTATAGTTTTTATTATACAGATCTTTCACTCCATTAATTATTTATTCCTAAGTATTTTATTTGTTGCTATTAAAAATAGAATTGTTTTCTTAATTTTCCTGTCAGATTAATTGTTAGTGTGTAGAATATAGCTGTTTGTTGTATGTTGATCATATATCCTTCAATTTTGCTGAATTCATTGATTAGCTCTAGTTTTTGTGTGTATGTGTATGTATTCTTTAATTTCATTTATAATGTGTGAATTACTTTCTTCCCCATTTTAAAAGATACATTACCCATTGCATACTACTTCACTTTGCCGTGAGTACACATTACCCCAACATGAGAAAATAGTCTGACATATTTCTTTTGTTTTCACTTTACAATTTACAAAGTGCTTTTAACATCTAATTTTATTCTTTTAATAATAAGATGACCAATAATATTTCTTTATATAGATAAGAACACTGAGGCTCTCAGAGTTTAATGGTTGATTGTAGGCTCACATGGCTTCAGTTAGAGCTGAGGTCTTCTCACTATAGCCCCAGCATTCTTTTGATTGAACTCTAATTCCTTCATATATTTGCTATGAGTAGAACTTGGGCCACAGCAATTTTCTTATGAACTTGAGAAACCAGTTTTGTAGCTAGGATCAGGATGCAGTAAAATAAAAAATGAAACCAACATTTGTTCTCAAAAAGACTCATAGAAGAATGTTTATAGCTCTTTAATCATAATAGCTCCAAATTAGAAACATCCCAGGAGTCCATCACAGAGGCTAAACAAACAAATTGTTATACTCATGTACTGGAATACTACTCAGCAATAAAAGAGACAAGTTACTGAGCATAGAGCACATGAATAATCTTTAAAACATTATGCTGAATGAAAAAAGCCTTACAGGGTGCCTGAGTGGCTCAGTCGGTTAAGTGTCTGCCCTTGGCTCAGGTCATGATCCAACGGTCCTGGGATGAAGTACCGCATTTAGGGAGCGTGCTTCTCCCTCTCCTTCCCGTTCATGCTCTCTGTGACTATCGGTCTCTCTCAAATAAATAAATAATTTTTTTTTTTTTAAAGAAAAAAACCTTACTGTATGATTTCATTTATATAAACTTCTAGAAGAGGGGTGCCTGGGTGGCTCCACAGGTTAAGCCTCTGCATTTGGCTTGGGTCATCATCTCGGGGTCCTGGGATCAAGCCCCACATCAGGCTGGCTGCTCAGCGGGAAGCCTGCTTCCTCCTCTCTGCCTGCTTGTGATCTTTCTCTCTCTCTCTCTTTCTCTCTGTCAAATAAATAAATAAATAAAATTTTACCAAAAAAAAACTTCTAGAAGAGGCAAAAACTAGTCTATCATGGAAAAAATCATATCAGCAATGGCTTCTAGAAGTGTTGGGGAGGGGATTGATGGGAAAGAGGTATGAGGAAGTTTTCTGGGTTGATAGTAATGTTCTATATACTTATAGGGGTTTGGATTACATAGGGTGTGCTCTTGTCAAAACATAGCAAATGTACTTAATATATGGACATTTCACTGTAGGTAAATGTTATCTCAAAAGAATAAAAGAATCAAGTATTAAACTTATTTAAAGTTATGCATGCTTAAGTATTTAAGGGGGTATATTGATGTTTGTAGTTTACTTTGGCATTGATCAAAAAAATAAGATGGATTAATGGATGGTTAGAGGTATAGATAATTGGACAGATATGTCATAAAGCAAGTATGGTACAGTAGTTTTTCCTTATTCACAATTTTAGTTACCTGTGGTCAACCATGGTCTGAAAACAGATGGTCCTCCTGACATATATTTAAAGGATCAATAGTAGCCTAATACTCCATCACTATGCCAACATCATTCACCTCACTTCATCTCATCACATAGGCATTTTATCGTCTCACATCATCACAAGAAGAAGGGTGAATACAGCACAGTAAGATATTTTAAGAGAGAGATCACTTTCACATAACTTTTATAACAGTATATCATTATAGTTGTTCTATTTTATTATTAGTTGTTAATTCCTTATTGTGCCTAACTTATAAATCTTTATCATAGGTATGTACGTACAGGAAAAAATAGTACATATAGGGTTTAGTACTATCCACAGTTTAAGGCATCCACTGGGGATCTTGGAATGTATCCCCCTCAAATAAGTAGAGACCTACTATATAATGTTAATGGTAAAATCTAGGTAGTAGATTCTCTATAAAATTCTTTCAAGTCTAAACTTTGCTCTTTGTTTGAAATTCTCCATAATAAAATATTGAGGGAGGAAAGGAAACCAAATTTGGAAACAAGTTCCTCTTCAAGCACCCTCTCCTACCCACCTTCTCCTCAGCTTCATAAGATGGCCATAATGTTACATAAATGCTGGGCAAGATGAGAGTAGCAAGAGTTCACTCACCAGGCAGGCTCCTAGCTGGCATGACAACTTTCTGTTATCCCTAACTCCTTTCTTAGCCTGGGACTCTTTCTGTGTTGTTACCCAGAATCTGTCTACCACCACATATGTTCCCAAGAAACTTGCCTATCAGTCTTTAATTTTATCCCTAATAATGAAACTTGTTTCTGTTGGAGAAATATCTTACTACCTTGAAAAGATTTCACTAATGGTATTCCAAAGAATCAGGTGATTTGTATTCTAGAGTAGATTCAGGTAAATGACTTGTGCAAAGTCAAACAACTGGTAAATAGTAGATCCAGATTTTGATCCAGAAGTGCCTAATTCCAATATGTCATACTGTTCCTCTTTAAGACCTAAAGGAATGTGTGGTGGAGTTTCAGAAGGCAGACATTTTTTACTCTTTAAGTTCTGCTGTATAGATAGCTACTACTTTCGAACCTAGCCCTGGAAGTAAATCAACTTTTGTGGGGGAGAGAGCTTATAGCCAGCTCTTAGTAGCAGCATAAAAAGTTTCAATCTTCATATCCTTAAATTATTTTCCTACTTCACTTACAAAAAGCTCTCCTAGAAAATTGGCTGTGAAAAACATGAATTTTTGTGCCATATGTCAGATGAAACACTTCGGGGTTCAGGAATTCCTAGTGTTTAAGATCTCTTTAATCCTTTTTCATTCTGTATTTGTAATAACCTGTTCAAGGTCTTTCTTAAATAACCAGTTCCTGGGAAAAGGTGTACAAGGGCCTTAGAGTTCCAATTTACATAGAAACCTAAATCCCAAGAGCTTCTGGTTTAGGGTCTTTGATGTTTGCCTCCCTAACTTTACATTATGGCAAAAGGTTATGTTTTGGGGATATTATTTTACTCCCCAGAATACCATTAATTTTCCTTAGTACTTAAACAGTAGTACATAGTAGGCATTATCTGAACTTAGGATGAATTGGGGTAACTATTGGTTTCCTTGGAGCAAGGTCTGGACTTGTACATCTCCTAGTATAGTTCCTCCTAGCATAAAATAGATATTCAAGAATTTTTAAAGAATTAATTGAATTGAGATTTTATTTCCCCTTGAGAGAAGTGACTATTATTTTAACTAGACATTTCTCAGCTAAGAGTGTCAGGCCCCTGAATCAATCCTCAGTCAGGATCCGAGGGTTAACGATAGCCCAGAGAAGGTGGACTGAGCTTATAAGCTGATTCATGGAGCTGTATGTCAGCTCTTTTTGGAGAGCTGGCTTTTTGGAGTGGCCTAGATTAATCAAAGACTAACAATAATAAACCCATAGTGTCCAGATAGAAGAACTATGGATCTTCCTGAGTTCTTGGGAAAGGAAATGACAAACTCCTCCTTTATCAGATTTCTGGGCTTGAAACTAGGGATTTTTGCGAGGATGCTGTATTTCTGATTGCCTGTATGGAAAGGGAGAGCAGAGACAAAGATTGGGAGAAGAGGGGAAGAGAATGGGGACACAGCTGGGAGAGGGATCTGTAGCTAGTAATACAGAGAGAAAAATAAGATAACCTGAGAGAATAGTGGCTATGACCTCACCCTGGTTTTGTGATTGGTCAGTGATTGGTTGTAAATGAATTTTTGCTGGACAACTGTTTCCCCACAGTTGCCAGAATATCTACTGCATTGGGTTTGACTTTAGTAGTCACCATCCTCAAAACCCTTTTCTAGTCTTGTGGGACCTTGGGATTCAGAGTGAGCTTTACATGTTTTATAGAGCAAGAGGAGAGGAGGCTTTAAATAACAGCTCTCCTCCTCTACAATCAAGTCTCACACATCCTAGAGAGGTTCCCTTTTGTGATTACAGATGTTGCTGTAAACTTTAGAGTCTAGGGCATTCTTTTTTTTTTTAATTAAAAAATTTTTTTTAATTTTTTTATTAACATATAATGTATTATTTGCCCCAGGGTGCATGTCTGTGAATCATCAGGCTTACACATTTCACAGCACTTACCATAGCACATACCCTCCCCGATGTCCATAACCCAGCCACCCTATCCCTACCCCCCCACCCCCAAGCCACCCTCAGATTGTTTCATGAGTTTAGGATTCTCTTATGATTTGTCTCCTTCCTGATCCCATCTTCTTTCATTTCCCTCCATACTATGCAGCCATCAAGAGAAAAAAATCTTGCCATTTGCAATGATGTGGATGGAACTAGAGGGTATTATGCTAAGTGGAATAAATCAATCAGAGAAAGACAACTATCTAGGGCATTCTTGATTAGAGTTTAATCTCAGGGGGAAGTAAAGGTCATTGCAATTTCACCCAGGAATTTTCTGTAGGATAAACATATTTTATGAAAATTACATAAAATCAGTGCAATTACTTACAACCACATGTCCCTTTCCCTGCCTTCATAGATGCTAAAAAAAAAAACTCACTTAAGATGTACTATCGCTCTGACTTCTCCTTGCTTACAAAAGCTTCCAAATATAAGATCAATGGATCTAACCTTTATTCCTAGAGAAAACTGCAAAGCAATTTCTTCTAGTCATTCAGCATATATTTTTTGAGTGACAGCTTTGCTAGGTGCTTTAGTTTCAATGTTGAGATAGAGGAATTTAGTCCCTAAATTGTGCCTTAGAAATCTTAGAAAAAGGAATATCCAATTTTGTTTGAATCTGGTCTTAAAATCTACAAAGAAATGCTGGAAATTATTTAAACATACTGCCCTGAATTTTGTACCAATCAGTGCTGTTTCATATAATATCTCATCATTCATTGTTTATAAAGGGCCTAGGAGACAGAGAACTAACTATATCCCAGCCCACCCTCCCAAATAACATTGGGAACTGGAACTGACAGCACTCTGGATGATCTGAGTGGGTAGTGCCAGAAAATATTATATAACCTGCTAAAAATTCTGCCTTGAGGTTGCGGTTAGAGTTGTCAAGTTTTTAATCCTTTCCCCTATATTTTCTACCTTTTGCCCTTTTGGGAAGGGATAGAACATCCTACCCAGAAGTTAATGACATCTTCCCTAAAGGAAAGAGTCAGCCTTCCTGGAGGGAGTTGGAAAATGGGGATTCCTATCCTGGGGTCTTCCTATCCTGGTCCTCTGTGCCACATTCTGTTTAGTTTTAATTCTGAGCTGCTACTACATGAAGAATGTTAGAAGATATGTTGGTTATGGAGATGAATGTGGCATGGATATTGCATTCAAAAAATGTAGTCTGATTAGGGAGATAGGATATATACAGGAAGAGGTAAATGAAAAGTAAGAGCAGCAACTTTCAGGTGAGTGATGTTTGTACAGTAAGAGGTAGCATAGGGAAATGGAAAGAGCAGTGACCTTAACAGTTGGAAGACCTAGACTGAAAGGCTCAGTCTTATGTTCATAACCAAATAAACCTTTTTTGCCTTAGTTTACTCATCTGTAAAATGGAGATAGTGATCTTTGCCCTGCCTAACTCTCAAGGATGTATTAAGGGTCTATCATAGTAAGTAGATATCATAGTAGTAAGTGAGATATCATAGTATGTGAAACTTTGGAAAACACAGTTTAAAATACAAACACAGGTGAACAAGTAGAGAATGATCTTATCCTGTTTTACAGATAAGGAAACAGGCATAGAGAGATGAAAAACTTACTGAAAGTCCTACGTGCTTGTGATGAAACAGCCACCTGTAGTTTAGACACAAAACAGAATGACTTTTTCCATTTTCCCCTCCCTTATAGACCTTGTCTGCTGCAAGACTGTTAGGTAGCCAGTACACTGTTGCCCCCATATAAAGTATGTTTAAGAGTCCATATTTTATCCTGAGGATATTGGTTATAGCGATATACTGTCATCTTATTCATTTGGCTTGGCAAACATTTAACATAGCACTGACCAACAAAAATATAACGCAAATTATAAGTATATGCCTTGTGTGAAATAAATTTTTTGGTAGTCACATTTTTAAAAAAAGGAAACAGGTAAAAATATGTTTTTTTAGCACAGTATATATGAAATACTCTCATTTCAACATGTGATCAATATAAAACAAATCATTAAAGAGATTTTTACATTCTTTTTTTTTTTTCATAATAAGTCTTTGAAGCTGGAATGTGTATTTTGCCTCCCAGCATATCTCAACTTGTATTAGCCACATTTCAGGTGTTCAGTAGTCACCTGACTGGTGCCTACTCTAGTGGACAGTGTAGCATTATACAATCTCCTCTTTTCTTACAGTTATTTTCTCTACTAGCTACTATTTGAAATTACCCACTGTTCCTTATACAATGCCTTTCTTCTGTGAATATTCAGCTCTTTTGAACTGAGCTTTCCATCTCATGTTACTTATGTATCTGTCTTTTCTACTAAATTTTATACACCTTATGGACAAATATAGTGTTTTATTCATTTCTCTGATCCCAGCCACCTAGCACAATGACTGGCCCCTAGCAGAAATTCGTTAACTTTTTAGTAATTGAACAAATAAATCAGCCTTTCCTGGATACCTCCCCATCTCCTTCTTCCTCTTTGACAGTTATTTTTCTCTGTAACAGTAGTTTTTGTTACAGAGCTATACTTTTGCACATAAAGACCACCCTTGTTATTTGTGGTTTTAATTATTTTCGGGAAAACAGCCAGAATTTTAAACCATATTCTTTCCAGCGCCCCTTTCGTTAGTCGCTTTTTAGGTTGTCTCATTTTACCTGTGTTGGGAAAGCCTTCAGAGTCTATTAGACTTGGCTCTTTAACTGCCTGCTTGATTCCTAATGTTTCTCCCAGGTTCATTTCCCTATCCCTCTTGCCTTCATACCTGCGTTTACACTCTGTCCAGACTTTTCCTGTACTAGGAATTTCTTATGCACTCTCAGCCCCAGTGGACCTTAAGGAGGGAATTTCCTAACAGCAACTTAATGTGAAACTACAAAGTCATAGAACCCTGAAGTTAGAAATGATCTTACAAAAATAAAATAAAATAAGAAATGATCTTAGAGATTCACATCCAGGGGTATTCATATTTTCTAAAGTAGCTGGATTTTTTTTTTTAAACAAAGCTTTAGTCACAACTCTCTATAAAACTGGTGAAAATGGAGCTGCTTCAGTGAAATAGGGCTAGGGGTTCCTAGAGTGAGTTTGGGTTCCACAGGAATGGTTTCAGAACCACCAATATAGTTCAACTCCTTCACAGTACAAATGGGTAAACAGAGACCTAGAGATGTGAAAGAATTTGTCTAATCCACACAGCAAGTTAGTGACAGGATCTGGACTAGAACCTGGATTTTCTTCCAGGTCAGTGTGCTTTGAACCACAATTTACTGTTTGGAGCCTCATTTCCTAAGGGGAGAAAACAGTAACAATGAGTCTTTTATTTTAATGTTCTTGATGAGATCTGACAGGGTCCACCTCTTCTTCTCCTCTAGTAAGTCAGGTTGGCCCCCTTCTGTTATTGTTTTTCTCTAGAACCCAGGCTGGGGCTTGCCTTAGCCTTTGTTCTGTTCCCAGTTTTTGTAGTGCCAAGAAGAATAGGGAGAGAGCGGATTCAGGCAGGTCACGGTGGCACAGATGTTTCCTGTCCCTTGGCTAGTCTGGCTGTGTCTTTCAGAGGCAGCTGAATGCCACAGCCAGGTGTGTCTTTCAGGGCCTTCCAAGCCCTTGGAGGTGGTAGGTGTTTATAACCGCAATTTCCTCACTAGCTTCTGTTTTTCACAGACCATTAGCCACTACCTGAGGGAATACATCTATCTATCTATAGTGAGAGGTATATATTTTAAGATTTTATTTATTTATTTATTTATTTATTTATTTATTTATTTATTTATTTATTTGATAGAGAGAGAGAGCGCGCACAAGCAAGGGGAGCTGCAGGCAGAGGGAGAAGCAGGCTCCCTGCTAGCAAGGAGCCCAATGCCGGACTTGATCCTAGGACCCTGGGATCATGACCCAAGCTGAAGGCAGATGTTTAACCAACTGAGCTACCCAGGCATCCCTATATCTATCTATCTCTCTATATATTTTTAAAGATTTTATTTATTTATTTGAGAGAGAGAGAGCGAGAGAGAGCACATGGGTAGGGGGGAAGGGGTAGAAGCAGAGGGAGAAGCTTAGGGCTTGATCCCAGGACCCCAGGGATCGTGACCTGAGCTGAAGGCAGATGCTTAACTGAGCCATCCAGGTGGCGGCACCCCCCCACACACTTTTTTTTTTTTTTTCAGAGATGGAGGGAATACATCCAAACTTCTACTTCAGGAGTCATCAGTTATTCAGAGCTCTCTGTGTCTGGCCATAGTTTACCTCTGTAGTCTTATTTTACAGTGTCCCTTTCATGCAGTCTATGGTTTCTCCCAGAGTATTGTGTTTTCTTCCCTTCCTCCTCATCTTTACCCATGAAACTATTATTCATCCTTCCAGATCAAACTTAAAGGCAACCTATTTATTTATTTATTTATTTGTTTGTTTGTTTATTTAACATATAATGTATTGTTTGCCCCAGGGTACATAAAGGCCACCTTCTTTAAGAAGATTTTCTCAAAAGGGGTGCCTAGGTGGCTCAGTCTGTTATGCATCTGCCTTTGGCTCAAGTAGTGATCCCAGAATCCCTGCTCAATGGGGAATCTGCTTCTCTCTCTACCTCTACTCCTCCCCTGTTTGTGCTCCCTCTCTTGCTCACTCTCTCTCTCAAATAAATAAATAAAATCTTAAAAAAACCCAAGTCTTTCTTAATTTCCAACCTTATGCAGCCTCCCTCTGTTGTAGTTTTACAAGTTTAGCCACAACTCCCATCATTCCCTGCCTCATATTTTATGTACAGCAACTTGTACATACCATGTTGTTCTCACTTTCGTGGCTTTTCTTATACTGTCCATTTACCTACAATTCCCTACCCTAACTTTTACTTCACTTTTGCCTGGCTAACTCTCATTTAAATTTTGGATGGGGACAGGCATCACTTTTTTCAGGACGGCTCTCTTGACCCTTCCAAGCTGAGTTAGGCTTCTCCCATAATAGAATATACCTATCTCTCTCTTTGTACTTACACACTGTATTTTATCTATCTGTATCTGACTCCCACACCAGAGAGTGTTCCAAGAGAGCTATCTAATGATTTACATTTTCTATTTCCAGCATTTAGCAATATCTTACTAATAGTAGACGCTTAATAAATATTTGTGGGATAGATGGATAAATAATTTTATACTATTTTAATACTTTTATACTATTACATTTAAAAAAAACTCTACCACTAGACTACAAGTTGTGTGACAGCAGGGATAGGGTTTGAGTCTTACTCACATTTTTGTCCCTCACAGGGCCTAATTCATAATAGGTATATCAGCTAGAGTTTTCCAGAGAAACAGAACCAATAGGAATTATATAGATACATAGATTTATTTTAAGGAATTGGATCAAATGTAATTTAATGAATTTTAAGGAACTCAGGCAAGAATTGTACTGCAGACTTTAGTGAAATCTGTAAGGCAGGCCATCAGGCTGGAAACTCAGGCAAGGTTTCTGTGTTTGTCTTGAGGCAGAATTCCTTCTCTGAGAAACCTCAGTTTTTGCTTTTAAGCTCTTGTACTAATTGGGTGAGGCCCACGCACAATTATCAAGGATAATCTCCTTTATCTGAAGTCAACTGGTTGTGGGTATTAATCACATCTACAAATTACCTTCACAGCAACATCTAGGCTAGCATTTGACTAAATAATGGGGCACCACAGCACAACCTAGCCAAGCTGACACATAAAATTTAATCATCACAGTAAATGACCAATAAATGTTTGCTGAATTGAAATATGCTTTTGAGCTTCCTATCTGAAGCTCAGAAAAAGAGAATAATCTTATTTCTGTTTCCAGCAATAATTTGAGCTCAGTATAATGAAAATCTTCCATCTACTAAACTCCTAACAGCTCTGGATAAAAAAAAAACAGTAACATTCCTTAAAATATGCAACTAAATTTGCAAGAAAGTAAGGGATTTTTTGGAGGCTAAAAAAGGAGATAGACTGACTGGTAAGTCTATAAGGTGATGTCCTATCAGGCCTCTTGGGTTATCTGTCTTGGTAACCTTGGGACTTGGATTTTAATACCCACACAAGAACAGGAAATGTGGATCTTCATGAGACAGGCATTAAAGCTGAGACCTACAAGTGAGCCTTGGATTTCAGTAAAATGATGGATAGAAAAAAATCTCATTAACACATGGACACAAGAAGTTGTCTATCTCAGCCTATACTCTAGAAACAACAACAAAAGGGAGTCTCTCTGTGAGAATTCAAAACCATAGGTCTATCTTAAATTGGGTTTGGAGTTTGGATTTATACTGCCTGTGTAGTCTGAGGTTCTCCAAGTTGATTAAATAACAAAAAAGTATGCCCAACCAACAATAGCAGGTGTCTAGCAGAAGAAAACACGAACTTTCTTAAGATGACATGAGATCTATAAGATGATAAAAATATCTATAAAATTAATATATTTAAAATTATTAAGGGAGCGCCCACGTGGCTCAGTTGGTTGAGCGTATGCCTTTGGCTCGGGTCATGATCCTGAGCCCAAGTTGGGCTCCCTGCTCAGGGGGAGCCTGCTTCTCCTTCTCCCTCTGCCTGCTGCTCCCCGTGCTTGTGCTTTCTCTCTCTCTGTCAAATAAATAAATAAAATCTTTAAAAAATAAAATTATTAATGACAAAACAATTTAAAATATGATATGAGGCATATATGACAAATAGTTTCTAAAAATAAAAAGGACATAAACATAGTAATTGAAATTAAAAACATACTGTTTAAACAGGAGATTACATATTGCTGAAGAAAAAATGGTGAATTGGAAATTAAGGCAGAAACTACCCATGATACCCTTCACAGAGACAAAGAGAAGAAAAATATGAAAACAAAGTTAAGAGACAAGGAAGATAAAATGTGAAGATCCAATATATGTTTAATAATAGTTCTAGAAGGAGAGAATAGAGAAAATGGAAAGAGGTAGTATTCAGAAGTAATGGTTGATATTTTTCCAAAATTGATAAAAGATATCAATTAGGTCTTTCAATTCCAAAGAATAAATTAAAATAAAGCCATTTCTAGACATTTTTTAGTGAACCTGCATAACAGCAAAGATAAAAAGAAGATCTTGAGGGCATCCAAAGATAGAAGAGATAACCTACTAGAAATCACAAACTGAGAATAGTAACAAAACAAACAAAGGAGTGATGTCCTCAAAAACTTAGAGGGAGTAAAAAACCCACTCAATCTAGAATTTTCCACCTACTTAAGCCTTAACTCAAGAATAAAGGGAAAATGGAGATAAATTTAGACAGATAAAGACATCGAGTTTACGACTCAGAGACCATTTCTGAAAGGAGTACTGAAAAAGAATAGTCTTCAGAAAGCAGAAAATAGAATCCAAAAGGAAGTAGTAACATGAGAAAAGCAACAGTGAGCAGAAAAATTGGTAAACATAAGAGTAAATCAAAAACAAAACAACAGAAATACTTCATGATATGAACTAACAACAAATAATGACTAATTTAGGGAGTATGAAAATAAAGTGAAATTGAAATATTGGGCAATAGTAATAAGTGACATGGGAGGGGAGTAAAGAGAAAAGAGGAATGATCAGTCTTAAAGCACACTAAAACTTGGGAGGATAGTAGAGCTACTAATTAAAGTTATACTTTAAAAGTAAATTATACGTATTAAAAGAAGAATTAAGGGTAACCACATAATAGAAATAAAACATGCAATTGCCAAACTATTAAAGGGAAAAGACTTGCACCAGGGACCCCATACAAGAAAGATTAATTCTGCATACTTCATAATAGCAAACATTCAGAATAACCTAAGTGTCCATCATTGGGAGATAAGTTAAAATAAATTTGATACAGTTAAACAATGAAAATAAACGAACCAGGGTTTTTTATGTATTACCATGAATATACATAAAAATTGCAACATTGAGTGGAAAAAGGCTGCTTGCAGGCAGGTAGATAGAGAATAACACCATTTATATAAAACCCCCAAACAGAGGAGTACTACATATAGTGTACACATGTAGTAAAACTGTGTAAATATGTATATGGAAATAATACACATGAATTCAGAATAGTTATCCCTGAGGAGGAGAGGTAGGGGAATGAAACTGAGGGGGAAAGTGCAAGAAATTTCAAGACCAAATCTTGAAAAATTTCTTTTTTTAAAAAATCCGAGGGAAACTTAGAAAAATATTAAGATTGACAAAGCTTGGTAGTAGGATAAACAGATATTTGTTATAGCATTCTTTAAATATTTCTGTGTGCTTGAAATCTTTCTTCATTTAGACAAATAGTCAACTTAAATTTGGAGAAATGTGTATAGCTTTTAGAAAGGTGTATAGTTTTGTGTATAACTAATTCTAATTAGTTAAGTTTATTTTTCTCATAGTAAGGCATGATATAAAGTGATGGCAGAAATTTAGACAGATACTACTGCACCTGATTAAAATGTGTAACTTTAAAGAAATACACGGACTTAGCATTTTTCCAAAATCATTTTTTCTCTAAGTGGTAGTTTGCCAAGAGAAAACAACATTGAATAAAATCTCAGATTTGTCTAACTTCCAATATTTGTTGCTTAACTTAGGTTTGATCTGACCAATCCAGAGAATTTCATTATGTTATAGTCATCATGCCCTTATAACATAAACTGGAGCATTTTCAGAGAGGAGGCTTCAGGCTGATGCTGTTTGAGAGCATAGTGGCAGTGTAGCTTGAAGAGGTGAAGTCTCAAGAAAACCTGTTCACTGTCCCCAACAATGCAGACATGTACAAAAAAGGAACAGACTAGTTTTATGTGGGCAGAGCCAAAAGCAAACAGCAAAATCCAAGATTTGGTTCAGTTTGAAAATCAACTGACTGAAAATGAAAATAAAAACAAACCCCCTAAAAAATAGTAATTTTTCTGAGTCCCCTTGTTATGAACATTGTAGAGTCCATCCTTACATTAGGGTGGGAAGTGGGACTTGTTAATCTAGTATAAGCTTCCTACATATGAATGACAGACTATTAAGTCTGTAAGCCATTCAAGCAAACATAGATACCAGAATTGTCGATGCAAGGGGGAAAACTACTCTTGGTCTCAGGATTTCAGCTTTATCTTAGGAAAATCCCCGAAATACAGAAGCTGGAATCTGGGAAATAAACAATATTCAGGGAGAAATCTCCCTTGAAGGCAGTACTGTTAAGGTGTCTGTTTCATCATTCCCCAAATTCCAAATTATTGGATTCACAGTCTTCAGAGGCCCCTCTCCTGGTCATTGGCAAACCAGGAAGCAAGGAACTGGCTCCATCCTACCTTACAGCCTATCCCTATGCTCTGTCACTTCCTCTCTGACATATGCATATCCTGTATTATACTATAACCATACCACCACTTAGCAGGTTTTGTGAATTACACTTTCATGCTGCAACACTTTTGTTTAAGCCATTTCTTTACTTCAAATGCCCTTTCTGCATCACACATTGAAATCCTAATTGTTTAACTCCTGTGCTATCAGAACCTGAAAATTACTTTAGAAACCACCTGATTAAATTGCCACATTTACATATAAAGAAAATATAATTTAGATGAATTTGTAAATTACACAAAATTTCTCCCATTCACCCTATAATCAGAATTTATCACTCCTTTCTCTGTACTATAGCACAAACAGAAAATTATATAGAATGTTTAGGACTTTATCTGTTCTAAATTAACAATATCTATGAAGGCTAAGTATCTCGGCTTTAAAAGAACACAAGGAATTTTTAT
Source organism: Nasua narica (assembly GCA_028533885.1). Taxonomy (NCBI): domain Eukaryota; kingdom Metazoa; phylum Chordata; class Mammalia; order Carnivora; family Procyonidae; genus Nasua; species Nasua narica. The sequence continues at coordinate 47,044,597 of CM052799.1, forward strand.
TTTTAATTGTCATAAAATACACATAACATAAAATTTACTATCTTAACCATTTTTAAGTGTGCAGTTCAGGAGTGTTAAGTATATTCACATTGTTGTGCAACCAATCTCCAGAACAATTTTATCTGTAAAATTGAATATCTATATCCATCAAAAAGCAAATCCCCAATAACCACAAGGAATTTTAAAGAGATGTTTTATCATCTAAGTTGTGATGAAAGAAATAAAGGATTTTTTAAAGTATATATGTCATAACTAAAAAGAAACTGAAATCTTTAATTTCAAGAATAGGAGAATTATGTAGAAGCCTGATGAAGAAAAGTTTTTCACTTGAAATCTGCTATGGAAAAAAAGAAGAGAATTAATATTTAAAATGGTTGATTATTAGTGAGAAAGTTACCAAATTGTATCTAAAGGTGTTGGTTGTCTTTATTGTTTTGTATAAGTATTTTTAAAGCTGTATTTTTATTACAAAAGTCATACTTCTTAGGAAGACATTTTAAAATAATAATAGAGATTCTTATGCTCAATTGTTTTTATTACAAAATTTTATTTAGTCAAAAGTACAAGTTTTAAAAGGATGCATAAAACTGAATATCTTTGAGGCACCTGCGTGGCTTAGTCCATTAAGCGTCTGCCTTCAGCTCTAGATTGAGCCCCACATGGAGCCCCATGTTGAATTCCATGTTGTGCCCCATGTCAATTTCCCACTCAGCAGAGAGTTGGCTTCTCCCTCTGCCCCTCCGCCGAGCTTGTGTGTGCTCTCTCACAAATAAATAAAATCTTTTTTAAAAAAGTATCCTAGAAAATTATTAGTAAATTGTGAAATTTTCAAAAGTGACTACTCTTTAAAATTCTTTTTAAATAATTTCATATTTTAGAAGTCATGTGACGTGGTTAATAAGATCTGCTCTGGAATCATGGTCATAAACCCTGAATCTACCACTCAGTAGTTGTATGACTTGAACAAATTAATCTCTCTGTGCCTTAGTTATCTGTTAGATTGAGAGACAATTTATCTACCTTATATGATTGATATGAGGATTTATTCAATAGGGTATGTAAAGTCAGCACAGTAACTAGTGCTTACTAAGTACTTAATAAATATTAGCTATTATTAATTTCACTCTAGTTAATATAATTCTGGTGCTTGGACTCTGTGTTAAATAATCTACTCTACTGCTGTTAACACTAATTTTTATTCTTTGTGCCAGAGCTGGGTGAGGTTTATAGTCTTTCCTCTCCCTACCCCCACCCAGTGCTTTTCATATTGTTGGACAAATAGTAGGTACCTAATCTAATTAATCTTTGTTGAATGAATGATGAGAATATTTTTAAGGGTTTATAGAACATATTTCATTATAATAACACTGAATAATAAACTCCTTTTCAAAGGAATGTATCCAATGCTAAGTAAAAATGAACTGGGTTTTCAATCAGTTTGAGTTGATTTTTAAAACTACTGCTTTGAGCATTTGTTAAATGTGTTAAATGTGAGGAGCATTTAAATGTGAGGAGCATTTCAATCGATCGTGAGAGGTGGCTGAAAACAGACAAATTCATTGAGAAGAGAGCCAGGACAACACCCTATATCTTTGCGCTGCTATACCAAGGCATAAGCTTCTATCCAGATCCATTCTGGACAAAACTTGGCATAACAAGAAGAGTTTTGGGGCACCTGGGTGGCTCAGTGGGTTAAAGCCTCTGCCTTCGGCTCAGGTCATGATCTCAGGGTCCTGGGATCAAGCCCCGCATCAGGCTCTCTGCTCAGCAGGGAGCCTGCCTCCCCCCCCTCTATCTAGTTGCCTCCCCCCACCCTACCTGCCTCTCGGCCTACTTGTGATCTCTCTCTCTCTCTGTCAAATAAATAAATAAAATATTAAAAAAAAGAGAGAGCATTGGATTGAGAAGAGATGACCATTCCCACAGGGTTCTTGTGTATAGATTGGTGATATAGTAATGAGCATAGCTGTCTTCCATGGGGTTCCTACCACATATCCTTGGGCCACTGTTCCTCTTTAAGACTCAGTTTCTTTCCCTATATAAATGAGAGGATATGATTTAAAATTTAACATCTATTTCTCCATTCAGAATATGTGTGGTTCCATGTTGCTAAACTTGGGTGCATCTGGAAACCTATGGCATATCTCTTCCAGGACAGTGCCAGTTATTCTCCCATCCTGCCAAAATTCAGTTGTTAATGACTATTCTGGTGAGTGATATCTCCCACTGAATTGGTGCCAGATGGAAAATTGTAGAATGGAATGTGCCACCTGGGTTTGGATTTGGAAATCTAAAGTATTATTGCCTTGAGGTACAAGGATGTTTCTACTGAGCCATTGTGGTGAGTAGGCTGAAAATACCAGCCATGGCAGTTTCACTTGGACCAGGAAATGAGGGTCAAACCTCCTTTGCTAATGATAACAGAATGAAGAGAGCTCTTTTCTTATTTCCTTCCAGCAATTTGCTGTATGAACTGTTATGCAGTATCACAAACAGAATCAATGTATCGATAAAGTGAGAAAAATAAGTAAAATTTATGCTTCTGTAATGCATAGCTGTTTATATCCTATATCATACTTGATTTCACAAGCACTCTAAATTAAACTCTGGTCCTCAGTTTCCACATCTTATAATGTCACTTAGGGATCTCTGTTCAAATCCAGTGTTCCTTGATTTTGGGAAGAGTTGCCTTTCTTTTTTTTTTTTTTTAATATTTACTTATTTATTCATCGGAGAGAGAGGGAACACAAGCAGGGGGAGTGGGAAGGAGTTGCCTTTCTTGCTGTAAGGGGGCAGCATGGTGAAATGGAAAGGGAATGCAGTGTACCTATAACTAAGTGTATGACCTTGAATTAGTCAATATTTCCCCTCTCTGGGCCTCTGTTTCCTCCTAAACAAAAGGCCTCTAAGCAAAATTTTACCTCTTAGAAGGCTGAGTTATTATGTTATTAAAGTCTCATATGAGAGTAAAGTCTTATAAACACTTTAATAACTAGTATGTTGATTTGTACCTAAAACAGATCATTAAGACAGAGGATGGTCTCATCAAACAATAGAATAATGACCATATTTCTGTCAATAATTATAAATGCCTGATTGACATTCAAACAAAGGATCCATTTTGTTGAAATGCTCTCCATTTCAAAGGCCTCACGCAAGTACATTGTTTAACCCAGTGATTTTTACATAGAAAGGGGGAAGAAAAGTACCTACAGTGTGTGAATGGGTGCTGTGCTAGATACTTTACATACTTATAGTCATTCAACAAATATTATTTGGCACCTAGCATGTACCAGGTATTATAATAGAGATGGGTATGGGATTGATACAGTGGTTACCATGACAGCAGGTCACTGTTGTCTTGTAACTTACATTTTGATTGGGGAGGTAGGTAATAAACAAATAGTCAAGGAAAAAAATTTTTTAAAGATTTATTTATTTATTAGAGAGAGTCGGGGGTGGGGCAGAGGGGGCCCAGCAGGCTCCCGGCTCAACACAGAGCCTAACTCAGGGTTCCATCCCATGACCCATGAGATCATGACCTGACCAGAAACCAAACATTGGACACTGAACGGACTGAGCCACCCCGGCGCCCTTCAAGGAAATTTTTTTAAAAAAATAATGTCTTTGAAGGTAATATAGACAGAATGACTGGAAGGGGAGGAGACTACCTTAGCTTAGGTGGTCTGGAAAAACATAACGGAGGAGGTGATGTATAAGCTGAGATTCAGATAGTAAGGAGCAGCAGAATGTGCAAAGATCTAGGGGAAGGATGTATCCTGCAACAAATGCAGAAGCCCAAAAGAGATGATAAATTTAGCATGTTTGAGGAATACATTAAAGACAGTGTCCTTTAAATCTAACAAATTTTAGAAATAGGTATTACCTTTATCCTATAGATAAAGATACAGAGAAATAAAGAGCCCAAGTTCAGATAGTAAATTGAGGATCTGAGACTTAAACCCAGGTTAATCTGGCTCTAAAATCCATGCTCTTTCCACTGAGCCATAGCACTTGGCAACTGACTGAAATGCAAAATTTCTGAGTTGGCATGAATAACTTGTTTCTTTGTAACGCAGTGGAAAAGTTACTCTTTCTTCTTTGTGATTCAGGAAGTAATATATTCCAGCTGAAAGTTGTAAACGGCTATTTGCTTTTGACATTGATGAACATATAGTACCGTGTATTCTTGTATGATACTATTTTATATATTGTGGTTCCTCATTCCCTCAAGTTTCAGATGGGTGGGTGTCCTCTGCCAGGAATCAAGCAACTTTATATTTTATTAAGGATTTTGTTATGGTACGCAATGTGTGTGTGTCCCATCTCCCCCACCCATGCACCCCTGCCCAATTCATATGATGAAGTTCTAACTCCCAGTGTGATGGTATTTGGAGGTGGGGCCTTTGGGAGGTAGTTAGGTTTGGATGAGGTCATGAAGGTAAAGCCCCCGTGATAGGATTAGTGTCTTTATAAGAAGAAAACAGGGACCCTGGTGGCTCAGTCAGTTAAGCATCTGCCTTTCACTCATGGCATGATCCCAGGGTCCTGGGATGGAGCCTAGTGTGGGCTCCCCACTCAGCAGAGAGTCTGCTTCCCCCTCTTCCTTGGCTTCTCCCTCTGCTCCTCCATCTCCCTCTCCCCTCTCCCTTTGCCCCTCCCCCTGCTCTTGCTCTCTCTCTCTAATAAATAAATAAAATCTTAAAAAGAAGAAGAGGAAGAAGAAAACAGCCCTCTCTCTCTACCATATGAGAACACAGCTATGAGAACACAGCTAGAAGATGGGTCTCTGCAAGCCAGGAAGAGGGTCTTACTGAATAGGCTACTGCCTTGATCTAGAGTTCTCAGCAAAAATGTCTGTTGTTTAAGCACCCAGTCTATGGAATTTTGCTTCAGAAGCCCAAGGAGATAGATAACTGTATCTATATAGCTAATCTACATATGGATAACATAAATAGGTAATAAATACATAGATAATATATATTTCTTTTTTTCGCCCCAAATATGTTTATTTTAATTTTTCAGTGTTACAAGATTAATTGTTCATGCACCACACCCAGTGCTCCATGCAGTACGTGCCCTTCTCGATATTTCTATATATTATTTCTCTCTATATTTATCTGTATATCAGTAGAGTGAGTATATAGAGAGATACGTAGGTAGGTAGGTAGAGATTTATTATAAAGAGTTCACTAACACAGTTATGGAAACTGAGAAGTTCCAAGATTTGTCAGCAAACTGGATACCCTGGAGAGGTGGTGGTATAGTTCCAGTCCAAATCTGAAGGCCTAAGCACCAAGAAAACTGATGGTGTAAGTTTCAGTCTGAGTCCAAAGGCAGAAGAAGATGCCTTAGCTCAAAGACAGAGACAGTGAATTCTTCCCTACTCCATTTCTTCCTTCCTTCCTTCCTTCCTTCCTTCCTTCCTTCCTTCCTTCCTTTCTTTCTTTCTTTCTCTTTCTCTTTCTCTCTTTTTTCTTTCTTTCTCTCACTCTCTCTCTCTTTCTTTCTTTCAAGATTTTGTTTATTTGACAGAGAGAGTGCACCGAAGCAGGGGGAGCACAGGCAGAGAAAGAGGGAGAAGCAGGACCCCTGCTGAGCAAGAAGCCCAGTGTGGGGTTCAATCCCAGAGCTCTGGGATTGTGACTTGAGCTGATAGCAGATGCTTAACCGACTGAGCCACCCAGGCATCTCCACCATCTTTTTTTTCTATTCAGGCCTTCAGTGGATCGGATTAGGTGCACTTACATTGGGGAGGGCAATCTACTTCACTCAGTTCTGATTCAAAAGTTATTATCAGGGACACCTGGGTGGCTCAATTGGTTGGGCAGCTGCCTTTGGCTCAGGTCATGATCCCGGCATCTTGGGATCGAGTCCCGCATCGGGCTCCTTGCTCCGCAGGGAGCCTGCTCCTCTCTCTGCCTCTGCCTGCCTCTCTGCCTGCTTGTGTTCTCTCTCTGTTAAATGAATAAATAAAATCTTTAAAAAAAAAAAGTTATTATCATCCAGAAACACCTTCACAGACACACCCAGAATAATGTTTAGCCAAATATCTGGACACCTGTGGCTCTGTCAAGTTGACAGATAAAATTAACTATCCCAAGTGTGCTTTGTTTAAGGCAGATGTGAGTGTGAGAGTGAGTGGTTAGGGAGTAGGAAGGAAATAAAAGACAGTGTGCACCTTCAGAAGGCTCTGATACAGTAGGGAAAGGCATACATAAATGAAAAATCAGTGAATTATACAAAGCTATGGTCTTTGTAACGTGACAAGTGAATGGGTTTCATACTAAGCTTTCAGAGGAAAGAAAAACCACCACTGGAGAGGAAGATGGGGAAGATTTGTAAGGGAGGCAGAATTTGTTTTGGACTTTGAAGAATGAGGAGCAGTGATTGCTTTCTCTTTTTTTGACATTAATTTTCAAATAGTCTTTAATAAGTTTTAGGATACCTGCAAAGATAATTCATAAAATTTGTACCAAAAAAGAAAATAGGAGACTGTCCATCCAGTTTGGTTGAGGCTAAAATAAAATTAGCAATAATTTGGCTAAAAGCAAAGAGAAAATGATTTGTCTCATTACACTTAAAAATTTAGATACAATCATTCTTTGTAACATATTAATAGAATCCAATTAGGTATCAAAAGGGACATTATATAATAAAGTAAGACTTATTCCTAGATGTAAAGGCTGGAAAAAGTAGAAAGAGACTTCACAAGTGAATTTTCTTAAACATTTGTGGTAGAGATAATACAAGTTCCACAAACACTCTTACTCCCCAACTCATTCTGTGAAGCCATCATTATTACTCTGACATCAAACCAAAGTCAAAAACCAAAGTCCCCAATAAATATAGATTCAACAATACTTAACAACATTTTAGTGAATTGGATCCCATGATATATAAAAAGGATCATGCACGATGACCTAATGGGGTTCATCCCATGAACTCAAAGTTCATATAACATTTGAATATCTATCAGTATAAATCACCATGGCAGCAAGTGTAATAAGAAAAACATTATGATCTCAATAGATACATAAATATCCTTTGAGATTGCTCTGTGTGTGTGTGTGTGTGTGTGTGTGTTAGTTAAGAACTCTCAGCAGATTTTGGGTGCCTGGTAGCTCAGTTGGTTAGGCATCTTCTTCAGTTCAGGTCATGATTCCGGGGTCCTGGGATTGAGCCCCGAGTGTGGCTCCCTGCTCACTGGGGAGTCTGCTTCTCCCTCTGCTCCTCTTCCCCACACTTGTGCTCTCTCACTCACTTGCTTACTCTCTCAAATAAGTAAACAAAATCTTAAAAAAAAAAGTGAATTCTCAGCAGGTTTCAAGTATATAATACAGTATTGTTACCATAGTGTACATTAGACATGACGAACATCTCATTTTCCCCTCCCAAGCCCCTGGCAGCCACCATTCTACTCTCTGCTTCTGAGTTTGACTGTTTTATATTTCCACATGTAAGTGAGATCATGTAGTATTTACCTGTGTCTGGCTTATGTCCTCCAGGTTCATCCGTGTTGCAAATGGCAGGATTTCTTTTTTAAAGGCTGAATAATATTCCATTATATGTATACATCACATTTTCTTTATCCATTTGCCCATCAGTGGACATTTAGGTTGTTTCCATATCTTGGCCATTGTGAGAAAGGGGTGATCTATCTTTCTTTTCTTTTCTTTTTTCTCTTCTTTTCTTTTTTCTCTTCTTTTCTTTTTTCTCTTTCTTTCTTTCTTTCTTTCTTTCTTTCTTTCTTTCTTTCAAGATTCTATTTATTTCAGAGAGAGAGAGAGAGAGAAAGAGAGCACAAGTGAAGGGAGGAGCAGTGGGGGAAGAATAAGCAGAATCCGAGCCAAGTGCAGAGCCCAACACAGCTTGCTCTCACGACCCTGAGACCACAGCCCTGAGCAGAAACCAAGAGTTGGACATTTAGCCAACTGAGCCACCCAGGCACCCCCAAAGGAGTGATTTCTAAGCAGACCAAAGCACAGAGGTAGTAGTTTGATAAGAGGTAGTTGGGAAACAGTGTCTTAATGGTAGATTGATATAGTAGTACCATTCAGTGTCTGAATGGTGCTAGGACAGTGCTCCTACATACGCTTGTGCAGGTTTTTTACCATAGAAGGGCATTTGAATGAGGAAACTAGTGGGGAATGAAACTCCGCCCCATGTTCTTTTTGTCAAGGTAAGTACCCTAGTACAGGAGTGTATCCATCTGGAGGAAGGAGTGCCTTTTTCTAAATCATACAAAACTTTGCACCTATCTTGCATAGGGAAATAATAGGAGATAAATTAGAAATAGAACGGTGGCGGGGGGGGGAGTGCCTGAGTGGCTCAGTGGGTTAAAGCCTCTGCCTTCGGTTCGGGTCATGATCTCAGGGTTCTGGGATGGAGCCGTGCATCGGGCTCTCTGCTCGGCAGGGAACCTGCTTCCCCCTCTCTCTAATAAAATTAAAAAAAAAAAAAAGAAATAGAAGGGTGGGGCCAGATTATAAAGAACATTCCTCTGTATCTAGTCTGCTAAAAATGTATTGAAATGTGCATCTTTGATGGTAGTGGTGTTTGTGGGTATGATTTGTGACCCTACACTGGAGTTAAATCTAGAGATTTGTCAATGCTAGAAATCATGTTTATCTAGCATAAAATAAATCCATATCTTTTAAAAATTATATTTGCTTAATGTTTCTCTAAAGCAAACTTCATCACTGACCCATTTTGCTCCCAAATCAAATCAGCCTGATTTAATTTTATAAATCAGTCATGGAAAGAGAATCTGTCCCATGACTCCAAAGCATTCTGTTCTGTAGCTATGCTATAATTACAGACAAATGCATCTAATCGTCCCATCATGTGTTCTGAGTTATAGGATTCCTTTTTTTCCTTCTGTACTTGATAATATTATTATCTGGCTATACTGCATCATTTAATTATTCCCCAAAATAGAAATCTTCAGAAAACTCAGAAAAAGTGATTTGGTGTTTCCAAATCAAGTCACAACTGGGGTGTTTACTCAGAAATTAGTCATTTTCAGAGCTTTGAGATTGATATTTTTCTTAAGGGGTCTCATCTGCCATGTAAGGCTCTTAAAGTCTTCCCACAGATAACTTGAGGGAGTAACATAAACTCCAGAGAAATAGACTATGTAGGTATCCTCAGAAACTTACAAGTCCAGGGCTCTTTCACAATGAGCTTGGCTGCACTCTCACAATATTAACCTCCAAATGTCTAGCTCTATTCAATTCATTAATTCCATAAACATTGCCTGAGCATCTACTACATGTCAAATAGTACGACAGGTATTGGGAATGCAGAAATGAATAGAGCATAGTCCCCATCTGAGGAAGTAAACAGTCTCTAAATTTGATCATCAGAAGTCCTGAAATTTAATTTTACTAGCTCTGCCACCTATTATTAACTACTACCTTTAAGCAAGTCACTTAGTTTATCTAAGCCTTATTTTACTATAAACCAGTAACATTAAATGACTTCCCTATAAGGCATGAAATAGCATAAGATTAATAGGTTATTTGGGATGAATGACATATGTAGTCATTCAGTGTTCTCTTTCCCTCCCTTATACCTGTCTATCCCCTTTGGATCTTTACCTTTAAAGCCTCAAGAAGACATTATTTCTCAGTTGAAATAATGTCTTCTTCAGTCTTTCCTAAAATCCGAGCCTTCACATTTTGTTCCATTTTTCCCTGGGCCATTTTTACTTTCATTATATCATTTGTTTTTAGATAAGTGGACCTAATATGCTCAGTCAGAAATACGAAAGTACAACTTGTACAAGACTAGGTCAGAGTGTAAGAAAGCCTTTATGTTGGGTTTCTGATAAACTTTCTGATAATATCCAACATTTTTTAACCTTTCACTCTCAATCTTTTTATGTTTTGTCTGTGACAATGTACAGAACTGATGTCTTTTTTCCCCATCATTTCATTTTTCTTTACTGTGTGATCCTGTGATAAAAGCATTTCCCTTGAATGTGTTTTCTTACACTTAGTCACATTAAAACTCCTCTGCCACTTTTCTGCCCACGTCCACATCTTCTTTCAGTTTATCCCTAATCAGCTTGGCATTTTAATCCCTGGAAAAGCTGAATGCCATCTGCAAACTTGGCAGTTTCCCCTTGTACTCTCTTCCAGATCATTTATATGAATGTTAACTAAGACACTATGCAGCTTGCTTTCTATCTAAGAAGTTCCTTACTTTGCAGGGCTTTGATTGAACAGCTTAATCACTGAATTAATTATATCAAGGAGTAGCCACAGAACTCTTTATCCAGAGGAGTGTTCATTTATTCCTGTTGTTTGCTTCTTATTCCTAAACCAATTATCCATAACAGACATTTCTCCACATATTGAAAGCAAGTTTTATGGTTCATGAATTAGAAAGCAAGTCCAGATTTAAGTTAAGAACCCCTTTACCAATGTTGAGGCCCCACCTGACTGTTTTAGGTCTCATTTTCATTTATGTCTCTGTTCCAGAACATCTTTAGTAAGTGTCCTATACCACTTTCTATGACTTCATTAAATCCTCTTTGTTAATATCTTTTTTAAAACATCTTTTTAAATAACTGTCATTTTCCAGCCAGCCACAAAGTTCTGAGGCCTAATCAATCAAAGGATCAATTGAGTTGCCAGATGAGTGCTGTGTAGTAGCTATCAGTTTGTTATGTACCAGTAAAACCAAGTCCTGAAATCTGGTTACTGCACCAACTGCCCAAGTAATCTCAAGCCCTGGTTTGCTCCTTCCAGTCTTTCCCACAGTCCAGGTAAGATGGTCTCTAAGATTTTAGGCACAACTGATCATGTCACCTCCCTGCTTAGTATTTTTGATGGCATTCTGGAGACAGTTAGGAAAATTTTAATATAGACTCAGTAAAGATGTTTAAAATTATTATTAAATAGTTAATTATTAAAAAGTCATTACTCTAAGATAGGCAAATTCATAGATGGAAAGTAGATTAGAGGTTACCAGGGACTGGAACCATGGGTAAGTATGGGTGCTTATTGCATAATGGCTACAGAGTTTCTGTTTTGGAGGATGAAAAAGTTTTGGAAGTAGTTATGATGATTGCACAACAATGTGAATGTATTTAATGCCATTGAATTTTAGACTTAAAAATGGTTAAAATGGCAAATTTTGTTATATATATATTGTTACATTAAAAAAATAAACCAATGCCAGTTAGAGATAGTACTTAAAATTTTATAGAAGAAATAACATAATAATTATTTTAAAATGCTCAGACAATAGTCTCAACAACAGTGACGGTGATAGATGAAAAAGATTGGCAAAATGTTGATAACTATTGAAGGTAGTTTTTTCATAATAAAAAGTGTTAAAAAGAAAAAAAAAAGTTTTTTGGAAGCTAGCCATTAAGTCCCAACTCTTCAGCCTGACATCTGAACCCTATGCCAGTTCAGTGCTTCCCTTTCTCGGGACCTGCAGCTCCCACTGCTCAGCCTATTGTGTCCTTCCCTGCAGCGTGCTGTGTTCAAGTAACTTCTCTGCCCTTAACACTTAGCCAATTCTGCTCCTTCTTCTCATGTGGCAAATTCCTACTCATTCTTTAAGACCCAGCTCCCTCTCCGGAGCTTTCCCAGACTTCTACAGGCAAAGAGAACTCCCTCCTTTGACCTCCTAAAATGCCTTATTTGTAATCCTGCTACAGTTTATTCCCTATATTTATGCATATACCTTTTATTCATGCTTCTGTTCTCCACTAACCTGTGAGCTTCTTGAAGATAGAGGGAACTTACTTTTCACTGTACATGTTTCTGAGCTACAGGAAACTTCTGTTGTTTTAGTTGTGTGCTTTAAATATTTTTTAAAGAAAGATTGAAAGGTGGGAATGTGAATACTAGTTATAAATCTTAAGAGTCGCAAGGGACCTTAGCAATAATTGGTACCCATATTGGTAGTGGATAGCATTCTCCTTTTCTAGAATGTGCTTTCTCTACTTGGCAACTGCTAATGCATTTTTACAGTTCCAGCACCTACCATTGGATACTCAGTAAATTGTTGCTGAATTTACTGACAAATCACAGCCTTTCTTTCTAGAGATTGCAAAAAGCTTGGGGTATATGGACACACACTTTCTAGGAGAAACAGTGGGTTTTCAGGCATCGTTTGTCAAAGCAGCAAATAAGCACCTGGAGGGATATTCCTGAGCCAGTGGGGTTGGTGCCTCTTCAGCTGGCTAAGTGGTGAGCGGGGACCACAGCATGTCTGTAGTACGTATCTTGCCAGTGGGTGGCGGCAGGCCCTCACAAACTCTCCCCAAGACCAGCAGGCCCAATTTTACCATTGGGTGGGAAAAGGGAATCCTCTGGTATTTCTAGCTTACTTTCTAACTTCTTGATGCCTAGAAATGCTTGACTGAAGGAACGAGGCCAGTGAGACAGTGAGTGCCAGAAACAGCACCGTGTTAAAGATAAGTATCCAGACCAGTGCCAGGCACTTACTAGGTGCTTGGCTGGTTCCAGAGCTCTAAGAATGCTAGTTAGAGCTTTCATATTCTACCTTAAGGTACCTACAAACCTCAGGCACCTAGGGAGGATTTACACTATAAGCTGTTTTTAGGTCCTTTAGTTCCAGTGTGGATGGAGATTGAGAACAGATTATCCCATGACATCCTCAGATGTGCACATGTGAGAAGAAAGGAGGCTGGGCCTGCAGAGACAGGCTCAGTCGGCTCAGTCCTGAAGGTGACCTCTTCTGGTTTTCTACATCCAAAACCATCACTCCTAACATCTCCAGTCAATAAGCAAGCCCTGATTGTGAATCTAGGAAGTACATAACTCAGTGAAGGAGTTGGAAATTTATAGATACAGTGACTATGTTTATATAGGCCTTAGCTCAGATCATATAACCTGACAACAGGTCAAAATCATTATTTAAAATCTAAAATGTTCTGGAAGATCCAGGGCTCCCATGTGGATGGTCCTTACTCCAAGCATTATTACATAATCCAGTTGTCTGAGGCTGAGAGTGGGAGAGGGGTATCCCAGATTATTGGGAGTTTGAAAGTTGATATCATCATCTGATATCATGAGCAGACAATAAATGGGATGAAGGTTCAGAAGAGGAAGAGGCCATGTTGGCTGTGGTAATAATAAAACAGTAATAATACCTGGTATATAAATGTTTGTTGCATTTTGCTAATAGTACTTCATATTTACATAGCATTTCAGAGTTTTCCAGAACACTTTCATGTCAGTTATTTTCATCTGGCTTCATTAAGTCTTTACAACAACCTGTGAGTAAGGTATTAATAAATGAGATAAAATACATAAAATACTTGAAATAGTGGCCAGTGCATAGTGAATGCTTGCTATTAGTATTACAATTATTATTAACCCTATTTTACACATGAAGAAACTAGAGGCTGAGAGAGGTAATTACTTGCCCGAAGTCACACAGTTGAAAAGTGGTAGAATCCTGAATGCCTGAGCCCCACTCCACTGGCTCCTATTTCTAGACCTTTCTCCATTATCCCATGCATAACACAGGGAGAATTCAAGTTGGGCTTGCCTAAGTTGGACCAAGTTTTGCGGGAACCTTAGCAGAGAAGTGTCTGAAATCATGTTCCTCAGCCTCACAAGCCCTAGTTGGATAGGAATTAGTGAGCATATTCATTGCCTTGAGTAAGAAGAGTTAAATCTAGAAGCCTCTACTCATTTTAGCAATAAGGTGAGATGGTTCATTGCCTGGCTCATCAAGGAAGCTGAAAGCCATTAAGCTCACATAGATCCTCAGCTGCTAGGCTTGTTAAGAAAATGTTACAATAGGGGGAAATTGACAACACAGGCGCCATAGATATTTTTAGTCTGTGCTTTAAGGATGTACATCTTGGGTTCTGTTTAGGATTGAGCAAAGAAGGTGAATTTGGGCTGATTTGACAAGACAGCCAGTCAGAAAAACTCCTTCTCTGTGCCCAGTTTATGCAAGAAACTGGGGGTTAGGGAAAGGAGAAGGGAACTAGGGAGATGAAGTAACTTTCCCAATCTTTCAAACACTGAGAAAGAGTGGTATAGTTTCCCTATGGGGGGTGAGCAGTGTGGCAATATCAGTAAAAACTATAACTGTGTCTGTTCTTTGCACCAGCAATTCTGCAATAAATTATTTATCCTTCTAATGTGCAACATGGTGACTATAGTTAATAATACTGTACTGTATACTTGAAATTTTCTAAGAAAATAGATCTTATGTGTTCTCACCACATACATATAAAATGGTAACTATGCGAGGTGATAGATGTGTTAATTAACCTGAGTGTGGTAATCCCATTTCACAAAGTATAGGTGTATTGTCATCATAATGCACACTTTAAATATATACAATTTTGTCAATTATATCTCAGTATAGTTGGAAAAGATAAGTTATTAATCCTATGGATGTATTCTTTTTTTCCTATGGATGGATATATATGTGTGTGTATATATATATTCCTTAAAGGTATATAAATTTATATATTATATAATGTATATATTAAAGATATATATTTAAAGATATATGCATATATATATTTAAAGATCCCCGCTGAGCAAGGAGCCCAATGTGGGGCTCCATCCCAGGACCTCGTTATCTGAGCCGAAGGCAAATGCTTGACCAATTGAGCCACCCGGGCACCCCGGATATATATATATATATATATATATATATATATATATATTTTAAGATTTATTTATTTGTTTTAGAGAAGAGGGGAAGGGGCAGAGGGAGAGAAAAAGTAGATTCCACAGTCAGCATGGAGCCCAGTGTGGGTCTCAATTTCAGGACCCCAAGATGGTGACCTGAGCTAAAACCAAGAATCAGATGCTTAACTGACTGCACCATTCAGGATTCCCTCCTATGGATATATTCTTAAATGTTAGCCATTATAGCACTGTTTATAATGGTAAAAACAACCCAAAAACTGGAAATCTAAATACCAATATATATGGTGAAATTACTGTGTGACTTTCAAGTGGAATTTCATGCAACTATTAAAAAGAAAGAAGTCCATCCGTATGTGCTGAAAGCATATCACTAAGATGTATTTTTGAGTGCAATAAAAATCAAGGTTTAAAAAGAAAAGTGTGTGTAGCATGATGCTACTTGTATGTTTGAAGCATATATGTGTGCAGACATTTTCCCCACACTAGAAGGATATGCTCGCAACTGATAATGGGGATTATGTGTGACAAAAACGAAATGGGAAAGGAGAAACTTTTTTTTATCTTATTCTTTTATGTACTTTTGAAGGTAGATTGATTTCACCATATGACATAGTTATAATTTTTTTCTTTTTTAATTTAAGCCACTTGCTTAAGATCACAGAGCCAGGAAAGAGTACATCTAGGATTCCCACCCAGACTATGATTTCAAAGCCCTGTGATTCACAACTCCCCTGTATTCCAACACACTGCCGCCTAATAGTGCTCTCTTAATATCAGGAGGTACTTCTGTTACTTGCTTATAAATCACAAAATATTCCATGAAAATACCTGGAGCCCAAATTTCTAAAGGCTAGAGCTAGGAAAATGTGCTCATTCTCCAGAAGAAGGGTCTGTGCTCCATCTGCCTGCCATCTTTAGTTCCTTTTCCATAAGATTGTGCTCAGCCAACAGAGGTCAGTGACCTGGAGTCAGGAAACACAGACTAAGATTTTCAACAGGACAAATTACCTTAAGGAAAAGGCATTAAGATCATTGGAGAGGTGGGGGCTGGGAGAAGGCATGCAAACAGTATCATTAGCCAACTTGGTCAATGGGCAGGTGCAGGAAGTGGCAGATAAATCCAGCCAGAATCTATAAATATACTTCAATATCAGTGTTGTAAACTCACAAAATAAGTGAGTGAATTAAAATACTTGGCAACACATAAGCATCTAGTTGTAAATTCCTGGTTCTAATCTTTGCTCCTATGAACTTTTCTGTGGCTTGGGCATATTATTTCCCTGCTCTGGCTTTCAATTTCCTCATCAGTCAAATGAACAGTGCTGTCTGCCCTGGCTGCTTCACTAAACTGTAAGGAACAAATAAGGCAAGGAATGTGAACAAATAAGTGCAAGGTATCATATAGAATGAGAGGTTATTGTTAATGTCTCTGAGACTTACCTCACAGAACAAGAGCTATTTTGAGACAGGAAGATAGGAGGAAGCATCAGAAAAGCATTGCTGGTAATAAGGTAGACATAGCTCATCAATACAAGAAAGGAACCTCCAGGGTCATTTACTCCATTTCTCCTTTTTATAGTCCTAGATAAAGGCCTACAGAGTTTAAGATCTACAGAGCAGTGATAGTGCCATGTGTAGATTATCATTTAAGTCCATAAGTAAGTTAGAACAGTAGCCAAAGGGACAGGATATGGTACAGACCCCTTGCTGGAGGGGGTTGCTGAGCTATAAATGTTGAACACAGTTCTGGAAGCAAGCTGATGAAGCTTAGTGAATTATTGGGGCAAAGGTTGGGGAATAGGCTTCAGTGATCCAGCTCCAGGATGGCTGAATGCCTCTGAGAAACAATTTGAGGGTGGCCAGGGATTTGGATAGAATTAATGCCAACTTCCTAGAACGGACTGTTCCAGCAGAAAGGAAAGGAAATAGCCTGGCCTCATCCTGGGTAGTTCACAGGAACCAGGGTAGGAAGTATTTGTAGTAGAACTAGTGCTCACAACATCAAGTCCCTTTTGAACGGAAGAAGGAAAATGGGGAAAAAAAACATGCAATGCAGCACACATGACAAGTCAGTTTTCGTAATGGTGGGAGTGAAGATGGAGAGAATGAACAGCGGAGAGAGATGACTATACAGCCCAAGGAACACTGGATTCAGACTTGGGTGTGAATACTGGCTCTGTCAATAACTTGCCATGTGACCGTGAATACACTATTTTTCTACTCTGAGCCTTGGTTTCCTCATCTCAAAAATGAAGACCTTTCTCCCTATATCATAAATTGTTTTTAGGATTAAATGAGATGTTCTTGAAAGCAACTTGCACACAATTCCTAGAACATTGTGCCAAATAAATGTTAGTTTATCCCTTTATTTTGAAGAGGGACTTTTAGAAACCGCCAGTGAAACATACTAATTGGAAATTTCAAGCTCTGGGAAAGAACCACCTCACTAACGGGTATAGCATGGAAAGCCCCTTTATTCACAAAGAGAACTAACCTAAGTGGATAGGTAAGAAAATCTTTTTGGGGGGGTGGGGAGGGGGAGATTAAGGGCAAAGTAGGAATGGATATCAATATAAACATAAACACAGCCTGCTTACAAGGGGCTCTGAAGTCCCTGATGCAATAATGTGAGGTTCCTTTAGATCTGACAAGATAGGAAGATAATAAGTACTATATAACTCAGCCTGACTAGTTTTCTTGACTGAAATTCAGAAATACAGAATAGGTTTTGTGTTCAATTATAGTAGCTTTCCTCGGCCTCCTACCTTTTAATATTTATTTTTTGGTATAATTAATGCTCTGTCACTCACTGATGTCCTTTAATCCTTACTTTGCTGGTTACATTTGCCTTTTAAATTATTAATTCCTCAAATCCTTTTTGGAAGCGTAGGTATGAAGAGGTAAAATGATAACAGTTTCTTTAAAAACTAAAATTCCAAGGGTGGAACCCACATAGAAAATCAGAATGATGAGGGAAGATAAGCAAAGTATAGAGATGTGTGGTACACATCTTACTTGGTCTTTACCAGGAATCATATTAGGGAAATTCCTACTTCTAGACTTCTTTTGTATCCCAAAGAAAAAGGAGGATATTATAAAATCTCAAAACCTGGGAGTGAAAAGGTGCATTGGATTATTTTATGGATGGGTAAACTGAGTGTAAAGGAGAGAAAGTGGTTTGCTTAAGGCTCTCTTATGATGCTCTAGTAGTTGAGTTAGGGTCCAACCTTATCCCAGGTCTCATGACTCTAATTCTGGGGTTCTGTCTGCTGTAGTCCTCTTCTTTATAATAGTAAATTTCTGATCTCAGACACTTGTACAAAACTAATTTGTGTGTTTTTTGTTTTGTCTTGTTTTGGTTTGGTTTCGGTTTTGTTTTTGTTTTTGTTTTTGTTTTCATTTCCCAGGGCCAAGTGCTTCCGGGGTAAAAAAGTCCTTGGAGATTATGACATCAAAGTGGAACAGGTAATTACCCTGAAGCTCAAAGTTACGTCTGTGTCATCATTGTTCTCTCCTGACATCCCAAAGTGAATCATCTAGTCTTCAGAGTGGAGTACAGTGTTTGTCACTGGATTCCAGGCCCTCCATCTCCTCTCCCCCACCCTGTTCCCTGGGGCTTTTCTCTCTATGAGATATGACCGTGAAGGCTGCCTTTCAACCTCCCTGACTTTTTTTCATGGTGCTGGTGTCTATAAAGTAGTGAGGAATGTGGTTCTTAAGGGCTCTCCTGTAGTGTGTTCTCGGGCTGAGGAAAACCTTAAGGGAATGTCTTCCTGGGATACTGGCCACACCTCCATATTCTTGATGGCATATTATTCCTGGGTTGGCACACGTCTGCCCTTCAGTTGTGCAGCTTCCTATGGTGCCTACTCTGAGAGTGAAATTACACTTCAGAGAGAATTAAAACATACACACACACACACACACACACACACACACACACCCCTACCTATTTTTTTTTAATGTAGTGAAGTCCTGAAAGCCTCCCTTCCCTTTTTTTAAATCTTCTTCTACCCTTTGCTTCATGATAGATAAAGATTAAGTCCATTTGGGTGGAGAGGGGGATGTCCAGTTTAAACAATGCATATACTTTCTATGTAATTATAGAAGTTACTCATCATTCTTGACACAGTGTGCTGTGATTTACAGAGTACCTTCCTACCCATTATTGTATTCAGTTCTTAAAACAACTTGTTGGATAGTCAAGGTTGACTAAAAATTATTCCCTTTTTATAGATGAAAGAAACTCTCCATCACACACACCCCCAGGAGGACAATTGACTTGCCTAAAGTCCATGGAGCTAACTGGGGGCAGAACAGAAGTAAACAGTTGCCTAAACTAAAATCTAGTGTCTTGATGTTGAAAATGACAGAGGGCATGTTGCCCCAGTTGGCATTCCCATTCTGTAGAAAGGCAGCACAGAGTTGTCAGAAGACCTGAGCTTTGCTCCTGTCTCTGCCAAGAATAAATTTTGTTTGTCCAGAAAGTCACTTAACTGCTTCTTTGGTAAATGGGGAGAATTATCTCTGTCCTTCCTGCCTCACAGAGTTGCTATGAAAGTGTGATGAAACCAGTTTGTGAAAATGCTTTGGGAAACTGAATAAATGTTTGGTGGGAGGGCTGCTACTGTTCTGTGGAGAACTTGGCAAAAACAGGACTATGGGCTTATTTCTCTACAGGTTTTTTTATTAATTTATTTTTAATTTTTTTTTACAATTATAATTGTAGTAAAAAACATGTAACATGAACTCTACTCTCTTAATCCCCTGCTATTATTTTCCAGGCAGAATTTTCAGAGCTCAACCTTGTGGCCCATGCAGATGGGACTTATGCTGTGGATATGCAGGTGCTCCGGAATGGCACAAAAGTTGTCCGGTAAGGTCCTTTCTGTCCTCAGGGTCACTGTCACTGTCTTCAGAGTTATTGATTCTGGTTTGCATAGGTGGTTTCAAAGTCAAGTGTTGAAGTGGGATGGCAGTGCCATATATATAGTATAGAAGTTAATGACGTATGCTATGTAGATGTGGTAGAGGAAGGCAGAGAAGACCAGCTCCTGGCTCCTGCTCTCAGGGAGCTCTTAGTCCAATGGTAGACAAAAGACTCAGGATTCATTTAGAGGTAACCGGATTCCTATTAGAGGGGTTCTAGGATTCCAGCCCCACTTCCACCAGTGTGATTTTTGTGCTTTTATCTCTGCGTATATTTTCCCTGGAAAAGAGGATTCCATTCCTTAAAATAAAAAGTTTGAAAACCTCTGATCTAGTTCAACCTCCTACTTTACATTGATTTGCTTAGATTCACTCAGTGAGTTGGTAGCAGAGCCTTGTGTTTCTGTGTAAATTCTCTTAACTCCTGGCCCTGTACTCTTTCTATGTTCCTCAGTCCTGGGAATTCATAAGTCTGATAGGAAAGTCTAGGTTGGAAGGGACATTGTGGATAGAAGAAAATTTGCAGTTACAGGGCACTTACATGTCAGGTGGTGTGCTGGGTAACTTATAGATGTGGTCAAATTTAATAAAGCAGTTCTGTGAGGGAGGTAACAAGAATCCCAGGTGGGGGAAAATGGTTTCCACAGTGTCATTTTTCTCATGGGCTCAGCGTGGTGTCAGAATTTCAGATACAGAATCTTGCACCAGGAGGAATCTTTACTTCATCCTCTTCCCTACTTCAGTCTATAGCATCCTGACACTGAGGTCTCCGACATCCAATAGGAAATAGCTCAGTGACAAGGAAGGCAAAGCTCAGGTGTCTGGAACCTAACAATAGGAAAGGTAAACTCATCCATCTGAGAGATGAGGAGGACAGAAAAATAGATGTCCATCAAGGTGGGGAGTTAACTCAAGAGAGAATAATGGGCCCCTCCAACTGCAGGAAGACTGAGTCATAGGGATGCATGCACACAAGGAGGTGGTGACAGAAAGGTCCATAGCAGGGTGCCCAGGAGGGATCTGGCAAAACTAAGGCAGGCCTTCCAGGTACGCATGTAGGAACTTAAGAGCTGGCCAGTGTAGAAATCTAGGCTTCAGTTCCTTTAACTGGCATTTAAGGTTTGATCTCAAGCATAGAGTTGGAGCCAGTTTCCCAGAACTGGGGCACAGGGAGATCAGAACAGCTCCAGCACACGCCATACTGACTTGATGCTACATTCCCTGAGTGACTGAGCAGGAGGGCTTCTTCCACCTCCACTTGAAAAGACTGATCTCTGAGCCCAGGTGGTACTGGACTGTAGATGGGGGTTGAATGTGTGCCTGGGCAGAGGGCCAAGTGGATCATTGCATATGGTGTGAAACTGGCAAGCTCCAGAGCCTTGAGGGAGAATGCTGCTATAGAACTGATTCTCTGGGAAGGTGGGGTTCCCTTGGAGTCAGGACATGAAGATGGAGCAGCCGAGGAGCTTTGCTGGTTAGAGGGGAAACACAGGGAGCCTTCCCATGCATGGGAACATTCTGTACTCCCAGTGCTTCCTGTAGCCATTGCTCAACCTCAGTTCTTCAAAAAATATTTGCACCCCTCCCTAGTGTACAGTTTAGAAGAATAACATTGGGAAGTTTGGCGTCTGTTCTCAGCCAGCCAGGACCCTTGCTCTTCTAGGGGCCCGAAGAGGGCATTGCCTATTTTAAGGAGCAGCTTTAAGGAGTCAGAATAGGACACTGAGTTTAGGAATCTCTGTGGCAGAGTGGTGAAGTCAGGCAAATATGTCTTCAAAATCTACTGGGGCACTCTTGGAGCCTAAACTCTGAAGCCACAAGGAGCTTCTGCTCTTTTATTGCCCCATAAGGACCAGATAAATTCTTGTTCATTTAAGGTGTGAGGATCTGAAAGTGTTTCTTCCCTCCTGAGGGGATTTGTACCTTAGAAAAAGATAATGCTTAATCCAGAGGAATAAGGGAACTTCAGACATCTACTCCTTAAATCTCCTTTAGGAGGTGCCATAATACCTCACTTCCTAGTCCATAAAAGAATGTTAAAATAAGAAGCTTATGTCAGGTGACCCTTAATACCCTTTCTCTGTCTAGGGCTTTGGAAGATGATATATGACCTGATGATATATACAAGATGATATGTGACCTGAGGGGCTGGTTGATGGGAAACTTGCCTCTACATTTTTACCAGGTCCTTCCGGCCAGACTTTGTGCTTATCCGGCAGCATGCATTCGGCATGGCAGAGAATGAGGACTTCCGCCACCTTGTCATTGGCATGCAGTACGCAGGCCTCCCCAGCATCAACTCACTGGAATCCATTTATAACTTCTGTGACAAGCCATGGGTGGTGAGTGAGGCCTCCTTCCCCCCACGTAAAAGGGTGGGATCCAGGTCTTATATCTCCTAGTCCCACAGGAGGGACCACTCATTATCACGATGCACTAAGCACAGCTGAGAGGATGTGAGGAGCTTCAGGTGAAACCTGGGGTAGGGTGGGCTCTCGCAATAAACATTATCTTCAATGGCTGGGCTGCCTTTGATGTGGAGTGGACCTTTGGCCTCGCAACAAAGTCACACAAAGATTCTGTAAAGAAATCCTTATAGGTCTGCAAGCTGTGCCCTCAGCCATAAATGCAAGAATAAAAATACCTGTTTCTTGCGTCTGAATGGTCTATTGGAAAGGCCCGAGGCCAGTGGGGACCCAGCTCCTATAATGGCTGCTCCAGGCTGCGATCTTAGAAGGAAACACTTGCTCCCAATCACATCCTCTTCCTCTTATTTTTCAAAAATCACTTCAGCTATCACACTGGCCTGCCAAGGGTCACTGTGAAGTTCTCAAACCCAAGCCTCTTTACCACCCAGGTAGTTGGAGGGGATGCTTTTTAACCAGAGGGACCAATCACTTTTGCTCTTGATCTCTTCCTCACACTTGAATTCACAGTTTTCCCGTTCCTTTGGAAACCAGGGAGAACTGAGAGTGTAAGAGAAAGACCAATGGATAAGGAGTCAGGGAGCTGCTGTGGTTGAGGAGGGAGGGTTGGGTTCCTGATCACCACGCATGCAGATGCCTCTGGCCTGGGGCATCTTAAGAATCTTAAAGTTTTGCAGAAACAAGCTAAAAGAGTTGTATGATTTGAATGTGTTACTAATCACAGAAGAGCATATTTGAGGCCATAACCAAATTTCTTTTCTAGGGACTCCCCTTTTCCCCCTAGTCACACAACCTTCCCTACTACACATAAGCCCTAGCCCTTTCCTTCCCCGCCCTTTCAATACCTGCTAGAATTTGGCTTCCTCATAGCCACACCAGATGATTCTGCTATTGCTAGTTTTTTTTTCTTCTTCTTCTTCTTTTATTTTATTTTAAAGATTTTATTTATTTGACAGAGAAAGATCACAAGTAGGCAGAGAGGCAGGCAGAGAGAAAGGAGGAAGCATGCTCCCTGCTGAGCAGAGAGCCCCATGCTGGGGCTCCATCCCAGGACCCTAAGATCATGACCTGAGCCAAAGGCAGAGGCTTTAACCCACTAAGCCACCCAGGCACCCCGTAGTTTTTTTCTTCTAAGTAAACTTCTCTGTGCCTGGTTTCTTTGTCTGTCAACTGGGGATAATAGTAGTACTTGTCACCAGTTTGCCAGCCTGGTAGTTATAGTCCCCTAGTATTTAAGTTCTCTTAAAGAAAATAGTCCCCTCCTTTATGTTCTAAAACTATGCCAGAGGCCAGGGTGGGAGGATCAGAGAGCCCAAGCCTAGGGCTTTGCCCCTCCTAGGATCTGGGATCTGGTGAGGGTTCACATTCTCACCCATTCTCAATCCCAGCGCATTGCCTTTGGCACCACATGAGAACAGCCAGGCTCCCTGGCCAGACACCAAGTTCTCCCTTAATTTTCATTAAGCAGCTGCCACACTAATGGCATTTTATATATTGTTCTCTGCTTGTTAATGGGAGTGAACAAATTTGGTGACCATGAAGGGATGGTCCCTCTGAGATGATGACTTTTGTTCATATTCTCTATATTTCTTTATTGTGACTGCTCTTGGTGTGAGGGGAGACCTCAATTGGGTTGTTAAGGCTCTACCTTGCATCACTGTGTCTCTGAGCACATCTGCTATTATATATTGGTCAGAGCAGGCTGTGCCCTGGGATTTTGGAAGCAGAAGTAGCCCTATCAATGAAGGTAGCATTCCAGAGAAAGTAAGAATGCCACCATCCCATATTGCTGCAAATTTACCTAAAAATTCTATCACTCCATCTGGTGTTTTAGAGACAGAGGCACAGGAGTTGAATTAAAGCGTTTATTTCCAGGAGGGCAAGGATAACATATTAAACTCAGACTGATTCTGAAATCTCATTTCTTTCAAGAAGTCTTTCCTGATTCAATGAAGAAGTGGTGATAATGAACATTATCTTCCTATTCATTGCCAACACCACCCCCAGCTCCTAAATCTATTCTTTTGTCTATGCATAGAGGAAATAACCCTTATCAGATATTACATTTGTTTAATTGGTAACTGTGTGCTTGTGACTTAATCTAAGTTTCCAAGGAGGCAGGGGTTAGATGCCAAGCCCAGTACCTTGAGCAGACAAAGACTGCTGGAGATAAAGTGGAGGAGGCTAGGGTGAGCTCCGAGGGACCTAACTAGTGCCTGGGAACTGGCTGCCATTTTAGTCTTGCTGTCCCAGGACTCTGGGATTTTGCCGTGGGCCTTCCTGGCATTGCTGTGGTGTCTGTGTAACTCTCCCACATGCTGGAAAGATAAGGCCCCACATGCCTTGGTGCCATGCCAGGGCGTGGGCTGCAGCAGGACAGAGGTTGGTAGGCAGAGCTGGCATCAGCTTGTTGGCGATGCTGGAGAGCCTTGGGAGCTCAGGCAGGTATCCAGAGGCAGAACAGGAATCCAAGCTGGCCAAAGTGGGCAGGCAGGACTTAAAGGTCAGATGGGGTGATGGAGAGAATCAGAAAAGGCAAGAAAAGTCTGAGGAGTTTGTCTTGACAGTCAAAGCAAGTTGAAAAACCAAAGAATGACAAGGACAGCAGGGTACAGTGGAACATGCAGTGGGCAAGAGGAGACCTACCTGGTTGCTGTCCTAGTGCAGTCCCAATTCCAGGCATGATCTCTGAGCCTATGCTTTCCTTTATTTCTCTAGCCTCGGTATCCTTATGTGTAAAATGGGATGTCTGGTCTAGAGACTCTCTAAAGTCTCTCAATAATAAAATCTTGAGGGTTTGAGAGTCCCTGAATCATACTTTTAGTTTTAGAGGAGGCTTTCAAGATCTACAGTCACCAGCCATGTCACAAAGAGGAGTGACCCAGAAATTCCAACATTTTCCAACATTTTAAAAACAAAGAAATTCTCTTGATACCAACAAAAGGATCACAACATATGATCACTTAAACTGCGGTTTGATAATGGAGTTTGGGAGGAAATAAAATAAAATGATGTTCCTTTATGGTAAAAATTTTGAGGAACTGATCAAATTCACTCCTTTCATTTTATATATGAAGAAAATGAGGCCTGGAGAGGAGAAATCATTTGCTCAAGGACACCTAGCGAGTTCAAGGCAGAACAAGAACCAGAAAACCCAGTTTTCTAACAACCCAGTTCTAAATTTCTACTCCTACCCCCACACTCCCCTGTCCCCACTAGCTCATGTACTAACATCCCTAATAGAGAATAGGACCCGAGCTTTTGAAAAATGTTCTAGCTTTCCTTTCTCTGATAAATGGAAGGCAAGTTTGATCTGGCAACTTTTCCTTCTAGCAGTTCCAGATATCACTGGTTTAGAGTGTAAACTAACCTAAGTAGCACTAGAGGGAAGATGCTGGGTTACCCCTGCTGCCAGTGCACTGGAGATAGGTGTGTGGGTGGGTGTGTGTTTGAATGGATTGAGCAGAAAAGTCCTGTGTGTTTCCTACAGGAAAAGCATGGTCTCTGCAGAGTCTGAAAGGCAGCCATGTGAAGGAGTAGAAGAGTTATAGATTGGAAATAAATGGGCCTGGCTGTGACTCCAGTTCAACTATTTTGTGACCTTGAGCAAGTGATCTCTCTGGGCTTCAGTTTCTTCACTTATAAAATGTGGGGGCAGGGAACTCCAGGGGGTGCTAGATGATTGCCAGAGGCTTTTCAACCCTCACACTGTAAGTATGTATACCTCACCTCTTCTTCATAGAGTTGTTCTGGATTCTCCTAAGTGAAGGATCCAGTGAGTTCAGTTCTTAGATGAGTAGTAAGAGAGACTAGGTTTGTCTATCCTGCATACCATGAACATCAAAATCTTCCGAAAGAACAGCTTTATTCATGACCCCTGCTCAAATTCTTATGGCTCCATACTGTCTGCAGAAAACAGCTACCATTCCTTTGTTAGCATTTGAACTTTCAAGACTTCTCCCCATGTTATCTATCTAGCTTTATCAATTGTCATCTCTAGGGATGCGTGTATTTAAGGTTAGAGATCCAAATTTCAATCCCAGCTTCACCTTTTTGCAGCCCTGTGACTTCAGGCAACTATTCTACTATCTCTGAGCCTCATATGTAAAATAAAGATGATAAAATACCTAGTTCATCAATTTGATATGGGGAATGAATGAAATATGTTAAAATTGTCTAGATAATGAATGTTAGTGCATTCTCTCTCCCTTCCCCAACTAATGCATATGTTCTTTAAAAATAAGAATTGTACACCTCCTTTATATCCTCAGTGTTTTGTACTAAGTCCCCAACAGAGCAAATGCTCAATAAATATTTGTTTGATAGATTGATGTTTGCCTGTCTGAAGCACTATCTAGATAAGCTAAAACATTTGCTTCTCTTTTGCAGTTTGCCCAGCTGGTGGCCATCTATAAGACATTGGGAGGAGAAAAGTTCCCGCTCATTGAACAGACATACTACCCCAACCATAAAGAGATGGTAGGTGATTGAGTCGGGACTTTAGTTCCTCTGCTGTTTATATTCGGAGCCACATGGTGATAATGTGGCCCTAAAGAGGGCCTCAGCATTTCAACCCCAGAGACTCTGTTGGGATTGAACTGTGTGGCTAGAGCAGCTGAATTGATAACCCCTTCTTTCCAAAGTCTGGAGACCAAATAGGGAAGAGTAGAAATAAGGGCATTTTACCAAGTTGAGAAAGTAACAAATCTGTGGATCAACAATCAGAAGATCCTACTGTTTTGGGTTCTAGCCCTGGCCCTGCCACATATCACAGGACTAGTTAGATTCCCTGTGTGTGAGTTTCTCAATAGGAAAGTTAAATGGGCATAATTATTCCTGACCAGAATATCTAATATGGTACTTACAAAATATAACTGAGATTAAGTGATAGCCTTCTGGAAAAGTGTGAAGCACTCCTCAGTTGTAAGAGGTTGTTCCTATAATTATTCGCCAGCCCCTTCCATTCCTATGGCTTCCTCAAGATTGTGATAAGACTGAGTAAACACTATGCCTTCTCTGAGGCCATGCTAGGATGTCAAAAGGAGCAGAAAGATGGCATGATTGGTTGGTGCAGAGGCTACAGCTAATGTTTTTCCTTTATGACCACCTCTAGCTTAACTCCTTTCTTCCCGTTTGTCCCTACATCCTCTGCCCCAGGCCTGCATGGTCAGTTGGTGATCCTGCTTAACCCACCAATGGAGACTTTCTGCCACAGCATTCGAGTGTTGTACTGTGGGACAGAGATCCCTACTCCCAAAAGGATCTCCATCTGAACCATTTCTATGAATCAAGAACCTTCATTTGGCATATTGATCATGGCCCTGCTTATTAGCAAACCACACATAAAAGATGAATAGTAACCTTGAAAAGAACTATCTCTTTCATCTTTGCCAGGGAGAGGCTCTGGAACTTTAAGTTCTCATCCTTCATAAATCTTTGAGATGAACATAAGGGCTTTCTCTTTCAGGGCAAGCCAGGAAGACTTGCAGAATCTAAGGAACCCTGAGGGGTCTGTGCTTAGATTTCTCAGGGAGTCTAATACACAATGATGGAGGGGACTGACAGGGAACAAAGCTGGCTTTTTTCCTGCCATAAAGTCTAGCAGGGGTGACCACTGAGAACAGTTGTGACAGTTGGAAAATATGTTCCCCACCTACCATCTTTTCCCCCGAAGTGTCCTTGTGTTATTTCTCTCATGTCCTCTGTCCTGAAATTTGCCCTCCCAAGATCTCTCTGAAGTGTCAAAAGCTAAAGGGAAATTTCATCTCTCCAAGAGAAAGGCTTTTTTGGCTTAAAAAAGAATGCTGAATTAGGAATAAAGTCATTAGTAATCTAGTAGAGAAGGACTTTCTAAAAGAAACAGGAGAAGCTTTATGGACATCAATTGAGGGCATTAAAGATAGTTAACCTGGAGAGACAATACCTAAGTCTATTCTTGTCCAAAGAGGTATGTTAACTGGACCAGATTCTCTGCTAGGAATGAT
The DNA here is from genome assembly GCA_028533885.1 of Nasua narica. Taxonomy (NCBI): domain Eukaryota; kingdom Metazoa; phylum Chordata; class Mammalia; order Carnivora; family Procyonidae; genus Nasua; species Nasua narica. The sequence continues at coordinate 47,072,602 of CM052799.1, forward strand.
GGTATTGAGGGGATTATAGCATGTAGAATGAGGTTAAGCCATTGCAGGTCTCATAGTGAGTGACTCTATATTCCCCAAGTGTCTCCCCAAACAAATGAAAGTATATGAGAAGATTAGGATGAGTTGGGACATAAGTAGAGGACATACAGCCATAGTGGGCTGTTCTTTTCATTCCTCCAAATCAGCTTGTTTCTGATTCTGTCAGCCTACCTTCTAGTATTGTATATCACAAGGCTACATTATCATATGTATAATAATCACCATTTCTCCCTTATCAGATCAATTAAGGTAAGAAGAGAAAACACACTCTCCTGGGGAGAAAAGGGAATAGTTCTGGCTTTAGAAAACAAACTAAGCCAAAACTAAAACTTTCAGTAACAGGTTTCAGCTAGCCTAAAAGGGTTTGGGAAACAGGGGAGATGGGCTGAAGGCTGGCTAGAAAAGTCATGTTATTTTCTGTGGCCCTTGACAGGTGCTGGGCTGGCATTTGGACACAAGCTGTAACATGCCCCATCCCTATCCTAACACTAGCCAGACCATCCACTTGGTACTTTCCATTGGCTGGCAGTGATGAGGCGTGTGGTGATAGCCAGAGCTCCACAGGGAAGGAGAACTGGCTTGGGCTTCAGGATGCTTGAAGGAGTGTGATCGTCACTGGCCCCTACTAGGGCTGTATGATGTCAACAAACTCCTTCCTGAGGGGCAGGCGGCCCTGGTACCAGCTGCAGGTGCCATCAGCATGCTTCATGCAGACATAATGCTGGGCCTGGTACCCATAGAGCTTCCGTTCCAACAGCCAGTCTGTCCAGAGGCACTCGTTGGGAGCTGAGATGGTACAGGGCACTGTATAGCAGGTGGTAATCTAGAGTCATAGCCACACAACATCAACATGAGTATGGTGTCCTTTTTCCATTATTGCCTTTCAGATTCCTACATATCCTTACAACCCAGCTCAAATGCCCCTGACTCCTAAAGCCTTTCCTAGTCCCCAAACTTCTTTCTGAGTTCCCTTTCCCCTATCTCCTAACATAGTATTGCCTCTCAAGTGATATCTCTGGAGTCAGACAGGCCTGAGGTCCTTGGTCTACCACTGACCTTGAGCAAATCACTTCACTTCCTGTAGCATTAATTTCTTCACCTTAAAATGGAAATCTTAACTCTTCATAAATTTGTTATAAAGACTAAATTAAATATTTTAAATAAATACACCATTACAGGGCCTGGCAAAAAGTAGACTCTCTCAATGGTAGTTATATTATCTCATTCTTTATATGATGGCCACCTTCCCAGCCAAAATGTAAGTACTTTGAGATCATGGACTCTGGGCCATGTTCCTTTCCCATCCCCAACTTCATACAATGCCTCCCCAGGGCAGATTTCAAATATAGTACAATAAGTGAGTAAATGCATGCACAAAGGAAGGAATACCTGAAGAGTAAGGCTGCAAGGCTCAAGACCCTTCCCCCAGCCCCCAAAGATGTTACAAATAGATATTCCCTTACTTGGCAGCCACAGTTCAGATGGTAGTGGTGATTCAGACTTTCTCTCTGCAAAAAGGACAGGTTCTCCCAAGGTTCGATGTAGTTGCACAGATGGATGAAGACTTTTCCATCACTGAGGACCTGACCTTCAAGGATAATGGAGGAAAACCTAGCATGAGGAATTTGCTCATGGAGCTCTAGGAACCCAGGTCCGCAAAGCCCAGGTCCCAGAACTGCAATTTCTTCAGTGGCTTCTTGGTGGCAGTGATGACATGGGGCTCAACAAAAGAACCAGAAAAACCTTTATAATTTTTATATCAAAGATATTAACAGATTATGTTTGTATGAGAGAGTTTGGGGATGAAGGCCTTTTCCTTTAGTGGTGTAGAGAGAAAAACATGGGCTTTAAAGTCAGACTGTTGGTGCAACTGCCTTCTTTTCTCTCATTTACAGCTGTGACCTTAAGAAAGTCACATAACTTATCAGCTCAAAGATGAAAGTAGTAAGTTGTTGTCAGGATTAAATGAGAGAATGTCTTTAAAGTTCCCAGCACAGCTTGGGCCCACAGAAGGTTCCATAAATAATAGGCCCCTTCCTCTTTCCAACTCTTCCCAGTATCTACACAGCCTAGTGTCCTGCTCCATTGATACTTATCTTGGTGAGTCTCTCTCTTTCCCCATAGGAAAGTTCCCCCTCTTTACTTATCAAACTCTTTCCCAGCTTCCAAAGGTCCTTTTCTTTACCACAGTGTTCTCAGAGCCATCTCTGACCACCCTAGCCCACACCGCTCTTAGAACCTCAATCACTCAATTACTCACTGAGCAACTACTATGACTTGGTACCAGAAATCCAGAAATAAATATGACAGAATCTCTTCCCCAAAGAGCTTAATAACCAGTAGGGCAGATAGATAAGTAGGTAAAAATTATACTGTTGTGTGATTATATATAAGATGCAGTATAAGAATGAACAAAGCATAATTATCTCCATCTGTGGAAGGGGTGTGGGGCAAGGAAGGTGTCTCAGAGGAGCCGATGCTTGTATTGGGCTTTGAAGGCATGGGTAGGAGTTCCCCTGTGAGACAAATGAGGAAAGGACTTCTGGACATTCGGACTACCCTGTGCAGGGTAGAGGGGTGCAGCCCCAGAACACCTTCTGCAACTGCAAGTAGTTTAGTTCAGCTCTGGGAGATATGAGGATCTGGGAGCTGTCACTCACACATGGCTGGAGACAAAGCTAGAGAGGTCAGCAGTGTTCTGGTTACATGGAATTTCAACATTAGACAAAAGAGTTTGTGCCTTCTCCTAAAGAACATGGGCACCATTGATGACTTCTTGGTAGACTTGTATTTTGTCATTTATTCCCACCCTCAGTTAGACTTGATGTTTTTGAGGGCAGAGAACATGTCTCCTCCTCCCCTGATGGACCACAGTGCCAGCAGAGGGCTAGGCACACAGAGGGAATGAGGTGGCTTTGTCTGCTAATCCTGGGACTTGAAGGGCTCAGTGGCATGCCCTCCCTCTGTCTCTCCTATCCAGAGGCTTCCAGATCAACACAATTCCACATCCTTAGATCTGGCAAGCCCCTACAGTGTGGCTTCTAATGGCTATGATTTCTCAAGAGCCAAGCTTGGACTGTGAGCTCTTTGAAGACTGTGGCTTGTCACTGAGTCTCCACCCTCCTGCCCAAGGCCTGGCAGTGATAGTAGGTGGTCAATATTGCTGAAATGGTTGGACAGATAGTGGAAATTCCTCCTGTTATCCCCACCTGCTGTGTTTTTCTTTTCCTTGTCTTCTTTCTAAATATTTTTCTTCCTTTAGGGGTAATTTAGGTCCCACTTATAGAGTGAAGCTTCCCTAATTATTTACAGTTACACAAATATCTCTTTTCCCTGAACTACAAAATAATTTAGTATTGCATTCATTCACTTACAGAGTCGTAATCTTGTGTGGTTTCTTAACTGTCCTGTCCCAACCAGTGGAGTATGGAGGCTTGCCTGGGCCCAAGTTCATAGCGACTTGTTAGACTTGTTAGACTGAAGGCTCCTGTTAGGGCCTGTGCTTCACTATACCCCGAGAATATGACCTGTGATGTGATTTAGCCACAGAGGCTCATAATGAGCCAAGATCATGACCCAATGTAGCTATCTAAAGTTAATGCCAATGTGACTATAATATGTGTGTTGGGGGGCAAGGTTGCACGTGCACAATCCTCATTTACTCTGTGAACCAAGACATCACCTGTAGTGCAGCATCCAGTTTAGGGCCCTGTGCTAGGGGAGAGACAGGCTATATCCCATTTGAGAAGATGGCCAGGATAGGAAGGGGTCTGGGAACCATGGGCAGCAGACCGAGAGCTAGAGCGCATATGTTTATGGTCCTTGGGCCTCTGAAGGATCATCATGGGCAGAGGGCAGAAATGAAGCTACAAGGGGAAGTTTCACAGGAGTGGATTTTTGGCTCAAGATATCAAACTTACATCAATTAAAAATGGGACCAGCTGCCCGAGCCTGGGAGAGCAGCCTGTCCTTAAAGTAGTGAAGCAGTGGCCAAGATCACTGTAATGAAGACTCCTGCATTGAAAGGAAGGTTACCACGGCTCCTCCCAACTCAGAGGCTGGCTTTTAGTAACACAGCTCTGTTTTCTGCCTAAGAAAATGCCATCTAGCTCAGCTTGCTGCCCAGGACAGCCCTGGCTCCTTCTCGACTGCTTTCCTTAGGACAGAGACTGTTAGGGTTGCTTATTGGTCTTCAACTTACCAGTCAAAAGATATTGCTTCTGACTATTAGCTTCTAGTTTCACACCACAGAGGGAGGAATCAAAAGGTGTATAGACATACTGAACATCCTTGACTTTCTCAAACCCTTTAAACATCTGAAAGGCAATTACAAAAAAAAGCAATGTTGGGTCAGTGAGTATACTTTATATATTAACAGGAAAAACTCGTTTTCTCAATCTAAAAGAATTTAAGCAAAAGTCTAGTTCAGGATTTGGTACACACAGATGGCCCAACTGGGTCATTTCTGTCTTTAGAAAAATCTAAACCTTGTTTTTTTTGGGTGAGAAAACCTCTAGTAGCCCCACGCACAGGCCGCTGTAGGACTGGATGGACACCAAGGGCCTGTGGGCCCTCCTCCCAACATGTCATCCACTTCCACTTCAGCATCAATATCCTAGAATCAATGAGCCAGGTTACCTGCCTACCAGCCCACTCCCAGTACACAGATCCCTCTCCTCCCAACAGCCCAAGGGGGTCAGTTCCCTGTCCTGTCCCCATGTACCTTTATCTGTTTGATTTCATACCGGATCATTTTTTGAGTGTCAGCAGGGTCTGCGCTGGCAGGAACTACCTTCTCACTGGAGATTTTGGCCCGTATGGCTGCATAAGAAGAGAAAAGAAGGAACCTTCAGCAACTGTGGGAGCAGTCCATCTGGGATCTGGATGACCTGGACCCCTGGAGAATTTTATAGGGGAATTCTGGGTTAAGGTCTTGTTGGATTGTAAGGGGAACCATGTGTGTATAAGTGGGGACCTGGAAACTCCTCCTCCACAATTGCTAGAAGGTCCAAACTCCTCAGGCCTACTGGATACTATGATCTCTGTAGTTCACCTCCTCATTTAGAGAGTCTAATTCTCCATAGCCAGACTGCAGTGGGTTAGAGGTGGACATCAGGGTAGAGGAGGAAGGAGGAACCCCTTGAGAACAGTCAGTTTGCGATCATCTACCTATATAGCCTGAGGCCTCAAGAGAGCCTACCCAAAGCTGATATTGGTAAATGTTTATTGAATTAATACATATGTTCTGACCCTGACAGAGGTAGTTTGTCTCTTGCCATTTGGACATTAATCAAAACCGGTTATAAAGTTCTATGTGCTTGGCCCAACACTAGGTACTAGGTCCATAAACATGATTAGGACAAGGTCCCCCATCCTACAGAACTCTTGGTCTAGTAGAGAATACACTTACAAAGAAAGCACAGTATACTGGGAGTACAAAAATTTTTGTTAGAGATACCGTGGAAGCACCAAGAAGTCAGGAAGTCTTCAGAGAAGAAGAGATACCTGAATAAGACCTTGAAGGATGAATAGGAGTCTGCCAGGGATTTAAGGGGAAGGGGAAGGTACACTTCAGGCAGAGGAAAGAGAAAGAACAAAAGATGTTGGGGGGGTGGGGCGGTGCATGGAGTAAACATCAGTTATAGGCTTGGACATAGTGGGATGTTTATAATGAAAGCCCAGTCCTCTGGCCCCTGGCTCCCCCTCCTTGCATCCAGTAGTTCAGAATATCCAGCCCCTGGATAGCTCCCGTGACTTTTTCAAGTTTGTAATTGCAGTAGGCAGAGGTGAGGGGGTCGCTATGGGGGTCTCTTACACTGTCTTTCATTTCCTTGCTCTATGCTTATAAGGTTGCTATGGCACCGGCCCTGCCCAACCCATCAGCCCCAGTGGGAGGCAGCTGGTGCAGTATTTGATCTCCCTTTGCCTCCAGACTCCAGGTCTACAGCTCAGCTCGGCTCCATACCAAACCCACACAACCACCCCCTGCTATGGACCTCTCCGGCCTCCCCGGACTCACCAAGCGCCGAGTGGCAGACGTGCTGCTGGGGGTGCGCAGGGGCGCAGCTGCACGCCTCACCCATACCCGGTGGCCGCAGCAGTGCCAGCAGCCGCAGCAACAGCGCCCAGCTCGGCGCGGTCCGGGGGCTCCGGGGCATGACACTGCAAAGCCCCGACTGCGCCTGCGGGGACTCTCTGACCAAACCAGCCCTCCGGGGCTCATCCAGAACGCCTCGCGCCCCTCGCCCCAGGCTTTTTGAGTGGACCTAGGGCCAATCCCGCCCAGATGGGCTCCTCCCTCTTTTGGCTGTAGGCCACCCATGGCTGCAGGACCCGCAGCCCTCCTGACTGGCAGGCTCAGTAAAAGGAAGAGGGAATCCAGGAGAGAGGCCCCTAGCCTCTGTTTCCCTGCCTAAGCAATTAAGCCTTATAGAAGTAGAGGGAAAGCACTGGGAAAGAGGATGGTGTCAAGGCTGAAGGACAGAAAGCACAACAAAGACAAATGCAAGAGGGCAGAAAGACCGATGGGCTGTGATTCACACTGAAAGAACAAGAGTGAGGAGAGGCACAAACAGAAAGTGAGACAGGCAGAGTCAGAGAGAGGCAGACAGAATTACAACAGGCAAAAGAGACAGTGACAGAGAGGACGGACCCCTTGCTGAGCTCCACACTGGGAATGAGACAAGCTACTCAGGGCTTCTTTCAGCTGCAGGAAGTGTTTTCAATGCCCTATTTATGAGGCTCCAAAGCAACAGCAAACAGTAATGGAATAGGACAGAAAAAGTTGGGGTGTGTGTGTGTCTTGGCGCTGTCAGCTGGGGGGTGGGGAGAGATGTCAGAGAAAGCAGCCTGTGCTTTAGAAACCCTTTCCCATATCCAGAGCCTCAGACTCTGCAGATGGCTGAGGACAGTGCCCTTGGTGGGGGGCTCAAACTACAGGATATCCCATCACTTAGGGCAAACCTGGTACTTCAAAGCCCTCTCCAGATCCTAGGCCACACTGGTTCCCATCTCATGTCATTACTCACTGGACTGACTATATCTTGTCATAGAAGTTGAGACAGCTCAGAAAACAAAGAAGCAAGGAACACGGGGTCACTGCAACCAGAGCCTTGTCTGCTGTTTGACAGAACGTGGTGCTCCAAGTCTCCAAATGCAAAGAGACCCATGAGATTATTATAGGATACTTCCACACAGTGCTGGACTAGAAGGTAGAAGGCTAGGTTCTGATTCTGTTACAAGGTAGCTTTGCAACCTTTGCCTCTCTGGGCCTCACTTTCATCTCCATTAAATAAGCTTGAACTACATGTTTCCAAGGCCCTTTAAAGCTCTTTGCCCCAACTTCAACTGGCCTCAGCCAGGAATACTAAAATCCTAAGGTCAACTATTCCCAGTATCTGGTCACACCTAGGATTCCCATGGGTATCTGACTTTTTATCAGAGTTTAATTTTTTCAAAAGACATCTTCTCATTTTGATGTGGTAGTGATGTTTGAAAAGAAGGAAATTGAGAGAGAGCTAAGTCTGATTGAGAAAGATGAGATTTGGTGACCAAGTTGATTCTTCATATAACACCCGAACCAAATAGAGCCTGATGTATTTATTATTGGACAGACCCTGAAAAGCATTCAGTCCAGTTTCTTCATTTGGCAAATGTGAAGACAAAGGCTCAGTGAGGTAAAGTGACTTGCAAAAAGGTAATGGCAGAGAGGACTAGAATGCAAGTCTCCTGACATATGGAGTAGTGCCTCTTCTACTCCACCTTAGTACTTCCTCCATCGCCACTTTGTAACCACTTGAAATCCTGCCTTTGGAGGGTAGTTCTTCTTTTAAGTTTCTATTGTCTCTCTGTTAAAATATGGCTACCTCAAGATAGAGTTTACACTCTTAAGGATGTCTTTCAAATGATAAAAATGTTTAATTCTTAAGTTGGCTCTCTTCCAAACCCCAAACTGGGCAGAAAGATCCTAAGCTGTATTTGGTGGTGAGTTTGAGATGTTGGTGAGGAGTGAAGACATTGTGAAAGTGAGGGAGAAAAGCCAGGTTCAGTATAGGAAGCTGGATGTTTGAAGGGGAAGGGGACGGTACTAAAAGGTACATGACAAAGGAGACATTAAGATTCCAAAGATACATATCTTTTTAAATTCAGGTTTACTAAGATACAATTTACATACAACAAAATTCACCCTTTCAAAAATGCTTTTTCTTTCTTTCCTTTCCCTTCTTCCTTTTCCCTTTTCCCTTCCCTTTTCCCATTCCCTTTTCCTTTTCCTCTCCTCTCCTCTCCTTAAGGACTGCTGCTACCCAGAATTTGTATAATATAGACAATATTGAAGCAATGCATTTTAAAGATGAAGAGAGTACTGAGTGGCAGAGCAGGGTTCTTACAGTTCTGCTACTAGTATGTTGTGACCTTAGGCAAGTCACTCTCACTCTGCAGGCCTCAGTTTTTTAATCTGTAAAGCAAGTAGGTTGTGCTAGTTCTTTAAAGGACCCTTCCAAGGGTATTACCAAGAATAAAATTGTACGATTCCACAAAGAGTGAGGCACAGTCTGATCAGTTCATTCCTTTCTCCTCTGCTTTCAGCTGACACTGCCCACATTCCCTGTGGTGGTGAAGATTGGCCATGCTCACTCAGGCATGGGCAAGGTAAGGCCATGGTAAGGGTTTGCTGTGCTTTGGGGTTGAGGCCAAGAAGGGCACTTTTTAGAGCCTGGTTTATGGACTGGTCTGCCTCCTTTTCCCATGAATTCTTTCCAAGGAGATGGTTGGTCCCCCTGAATCATGAGTGTTACCCAAACAGACCTCTTCCAACAAGCAGAGTACAGGCCACTTGCTTGGGCCCTTGGACTCTTTGCAGCAAGCGTGGCTCCTGAACTCTAGGAGGGGAAGCTAGAGAGAAAGGGTGTCCTAGGGAGATGTGGCATCCAGGTTTACATCTGGATGGATAACATCTTGTTGGGTGTAGAGGCTCAGAACTCTTGTGACTCTCAGTATATGTATTTGTATGTCTCCTTTTCTCCCTCTCTGCCTTGCTCCAATGTTAGGTCAAAGTGGAAAACCACTACGACTTCCAGGACATTGCTAGTGTGGTGGCCCTCACCCAGACGTATGCCACAGCAGAGCCTTTTATTGATGCCAAGTATGACATCCGGGTCCAGAAGATAGGCAACAACTACAAGGCTTATATGTGAGTGGGGCTGGGTGCCAGCCGATACTCTTCACTTTCTGCTCAGCCCAGTGGAAAATCTGAACCTCCAGGTAGCAGCCAACTCTCAGTTTAACCTCATCTGGCCCAAAAGACAGAGACCAGAGAGGGTGCCTTTCAAGACTCCCAGCCTGAGTTCCTTTCAAGTCCAACAAGAACCCATGAACTAAGATGAGAAATAAAATTAATATTTATTTTCACTAGCCTCTAAGTGAAATTTGATATCTACTCGGTTATAAACCATGGCAACAGGCTACAGTAGTAGCAACAGCACATGTGACTTAAACTAAAGGTAATCACAGATATTTTTGATTCACATTGTAGTTATGACCGATATCTCTACATACCAATTATTTTTATCACTATTCAAGAATCATGGTAGTTGTTAGACCTGTCACTGCATTTGTATCTGCAAATACTTTTGTTATTTACAAGGAGATGTATTTTTTACTAATCACAAGTTTAAGATTTTAATAACTATTTCGATAATTATTTTAAAAATTGAGTTTCTTTGTTATCTTATGTACTTTATACATTTACAAGTCTTACATATTTTTGTACATTGAAAGGAATCCATAGGATGCACCAGGTTGCCAGAATTCAGAAAAGGTTAAGAAACTCCTAATGAAAATATATCTCCCTGAAAACACTCCAGAGCATTAAAAACCTAGTGATTATAAGAGTAGGTGACTTCTCCACGTGACTGTGTCCATCTGCCAGAATAGAAAGTTAAAAGTTTCCTCCATTCGACTTTAGAGAAAAAAAAGATTTCTGGATGACCCATTCTTCTATAATATATATGCAAATAGCTTATAATTCTAATTTTGAAAATATGAGCCTCTCACTTTTTTAAAAACCGCAGGGCAGTATTTCCTTTATAAACAAGAACATTCTAATATATGAATTTGGTCTTGGCCACTCAACGCTTGAGTAGACTTTAAGACTGAGCAGATTCCCTTTCCCTTGCCCATTCATTTCCATTGTTCTTCTGTCTCCCCTTTCAGTGTTTGTATTCCCCACCTCTGGAATTAGTTAGGAGCCCTGCACCCCTCCCGTGCCACAACCCTGCACACACTCTAGTTTAGTCTCTGCACAAATGGCAATTTCTGTCACCCTCCTTTGAGCTCCCTGGGCAGGAACAGTGAAATCACCCCCATCAGCTTGTGCAGTAGCAGGCACAGAGTAAGCACCCGTTAAGTATTCAGGGAAGAGCCCTTGTATAGAACTGAAGCATAGAATCTTTTTTACTTTTTTACTGGATTACTACTTTTTAGAAGTTTGTAGTTTTTTATTTAAAATCTTGCTGCTTTAAAAAGGAATTTAGGATTGTTTTAAAATTGTACACAATAGACAAGATAATTTAAAGGACCATTATATAAAGCAGCTAAAAAAAGCAGAAAAATCAGTATGTGTAGGCACCTAGGAAAACAGATTTCCTATCCTTTACTTTTAAAATCCCCTAAATAATAATAATAATATAATGAAATAAATGAAGTCCCCTAAATAAACAAATGAAGTCCCCTAAATAAACACAAAATGTTTATGACAGTAAAACAAGAGCATCTTGGTCTTTAAAAGGAGACATCTCATTTTTAAAGGTTAGGATTTCTAAAAGCAATTTCAAAGAAGCATAAGAAAAGAGAATCCTCTAATACTGATGAGGGGTGGGCAACCAAAGAAGCTTTAGAAAACATTTATTTCCTTTTTAATTTGCAAGGGACAGTTATTTAGGGGAATATTCAGGTCCTCTTGGCTCCTCTTCCCCAAGCTTTTAGCTATCCCCCTTGCTTTCAGAAGAAATTGACCTGGTAATAGCCAAGATAAGGTTTGAGAGTCTTCCCTACTCCCTTAGCTCTCACTCTGGAGATCCAGAGACAGCCATATTTGATAGACAGAGGGTATTGTTCCTGCTCTACTCTCAGTAGGTAATAATGTACATCCCTCTGTGGAGGTCAGATGACCTCCAAGTTCTGAAAGGTAGTTGAGCTGTTACTGAGTGGCTTCTGGGTGCCCCTGATGCTCCCCCATGCACCAGTGGCCTATATGGATCTGTGCCCTTCATCTCATTGTTAGAGAAAGGTGTGAAGTGTGAAGGACATTATTATTATTCACTCAAAGTTTCCAAAACTCTGTTATATACCATGGCCCTATGCTGGGGACCTAGAAGTGAATGGTTCTCTGTCCCCATTCTTGACGAACCCAACCTGGTCACAGGGACATACTCATAAACGATCAGTGTTATTTTTTTTATGCTCTATCTTTGTGTCTCTACTCAGATTTTGCAAGTCACTCATCTGTTAGTTGTTTGTTTTTTTCTGAACTAGGTAGTGGGGTATAGGGGAAGCATAGCACAATGAGGGAATCAAGAGTCGGACTTTTTTTTATCTTATGTCTAATTTGACTGGATATACTACTTTGGGCAAGTCACTTAACCTTTCTGAGTTTTAATCTCCTTGTCTATAAAGTTGGGGCAAGGATGTCGGCCTGCTCAGAATAGGGGTTTGCACTGAGGCTCCGGTGAGGGGTTTGTGGGGGAAGAACACTAGCAAGCAGTCAGTACTATACAAGAGTGAGGAGTTGTTATTACCACATTGGTTGACTCACTGGGCTGCCTCAAGGCTCTAAAAACTAGCTGTATATCTAGTTTCTCAGTGTCTGGGATCAGACCTCTGGGGTAGGTACTCCTGGGAACTGCTGAGTGGAGACTACCACATGGATCCAGTCTACAAATGGTAGCAAGTGATAAGGACAGCACATGAACGGCTCTGTCAGTAGTGTGAACACCGCTTTTCTGTCCCCTAGGCCATCCTCTTCCTCTTGACTGTGTCTGAGTGAAGACTAATAATCAAGAAGTCCTGTTTTTGGTGTTTTACAATTGATTTAAAACTGTATCAATTGATCATCATGACAACCCTATGTTTACACAGGGATAAGAGGCTCAGAGAGGTAAAGTGATTCACCCATGGTCACCCAGCCAATTAAGAACAAATCCAGAACCAGAAACAAGGTCATCCACCTCCTATTTAGTCTAAGACTAGTTGACTCTAACACTTGCTCATGATCAGAGAGGCTGCAGAGGGCATAGCAGAGAAGAGGTTGGTGATTTGATTCCATCAACAGCAGTTGATGGACAAGGCAACTTAAGCCTGAAGAAGTTAATTGACTTGTCCAGAGTCACATTGTTAATACTGTACGCTTTCAGAAATTAACTGTTGAATGAGGGGCGCCTGAGTGGCTCAGTGGGTTAAAGCCTCTGCTTTCGGCTCAGGTCATGATCTCAGGGTCCTGGGATCAAGCCCCACATCGGGCTTTCCGCTCAGCAGGAAGCCCACTTCCCCCACTGTCTCTGTCTGCCTCTCTGCTTACTTGTGACCTCTCTCCCTCTGTCAAATAAATAAATAAAATCTTAAAAAAAGAAATTAACTGTTGAATGAATAAATAAATGAGCTAGTAAGGAAGCCATGAGGAGATACTCACAAGAATCCTGAGAGGGTTCCCAGGATCAATAGAATTCAGTCTATATATATCAAGTCAGCCCAGATACTAAGAGGGTAGGCTGCAAGTGGTTTAAGACTTAGCTCAAATAACTAATGTAAAAAATAGATATAGGACTGTAAGTATGGTTCAGGAGAGCAAGTGCTCATCTGGTTGAAAAGATTAGGGAAGCCTCCATGGAGCCACAGCAGTCTGGGCTGAACTATAAAAAGGACATTGAGGGTAGGGGTTGACAGGGCAGCCAGGTTCTCAGTTCAGTAGATAGGAGCACGGGCTACTTATGCAAGAAGCAGGTGGGGAAAGCAGCAGTTAGCTAAAATTCTGGAAAGTTTCATGCCCCCCTCTTGCTGGTGTGGCTCACTGCCTGTCCTGTCCTTGTGGGACCTTGTTGCAGGAGGACGTCAATCTCAGGGAACTGGAAAACAAACTCTGGCTCTGCAATGCTCGAGCAGATCGCCATGTCAGACAGGTGAGTGAGAGAAGGCGTCTACTCCCCAGCCCAGCTTCCATAGTTGAAGAGGTGTAAGAAATGAGCCCTGCCCAAAGGAAGCCTCTAATCAGGACAGAACACAAAGGCCCAAGCAACCCAGGTAACAAGATCAGGCAGGACTGGGTTATATGCTACATTATGAAGATAAAGACTGGACATGATGTAGAAGCTCCAAGAAAGGAGCAGTTAGTCTGCCCTGGAATAGCCAAGGAAGGCCACCTAGAGTATGTGAGACCTGCTTTGAGCCTGGATATGTGGGTGGAATCTGGAGATCAAGTGAGAGAGCATTGTAGAGAAGGCAATAGCTTGATGGGGAGAAGAAGGGGAGGTAGGAAGGGGTAGGATGGTAGAGGTGGAGGCACCAAGGAGATCATGAGTAGCAAGCAGGCTTGATAATGAGCTAACATCTCAGCCTCAGAACACCTTCCCATTCCTTCCAGATACAAGCTGTGGGTGGACATCTGCTCTGAGATGTTTGGTGGCCTGGACATCTGTGCTGTCAAAGCTGTACATGGCAAAGATGGAAAAGACTACATTTTTGAGGTAAGTCTAGCCCAAGGAGTATTTCAGTAAGAGACAACCCCCAAGGCTAGAGGCCAGGCTCTTAGCTTGAGAACTATGTGGGTGGCCCAAACTGCGTTTAGATTAGAGTCTCTTGGGCCAGGGGACAGTTCCCAAACAACACGACCAATGGATGTACATAGCGAAATACCTCCACCAGTGGGGAGCCATTGTTTCCAACCAGCTAGGCTGACCCATGCTTGGGTAAGAGATGCCAGATTTGGGTTCCTGGAGTCCTAGCCTAATACTCTTCCTCTGGGAAGACTGTAGTGATTTACCATTTTTGGTCTCAGAAAACTGGACTTGGGAATCATTCAGTTCAGTCTGCTCATTTTACAGATAAGAAAACTAAGGCCTAATGCCATAAGCATGTGCTCAAGGCCGTGGAGTGAATCAGTGTCTCAACCTGGGCTAGAGCTCAAGTTTCCTATAACCGATCTTCCTGGTTACAGGAGATTCTTGTTAGCATCTCTCTGAGCCTTGGAGATACTTTACTCAGCCTGGTCTTCTAACACAACTTTGCTGACTCCCTTTCCCCATATTAAAGGGAAAGTCAATAGCAGTATGAATCCTTCACACATGTTCATGCCCAGTTTTCCTGAGAGCAGGAAAGGATCCTTGCCAGGAGTTGGTGGTATTAGCAAAAGATTAGTGTCAGAAGCCCAAAGTGGGCTTCAGAATCTACTCCATGATCTACTTGGCACATAGCGTTCTAAATAATAATACCCCCCTCTCTCAGTGGGACTCAGTTTTCTCATCCATAAATGAGAATTGGATTACAGAGTCTATGATCCTTGTTCGCCAGCTACCCACTTCCCGAAGGAGGAAAACATTTACCTGAACTTTGAGGTACAGGAAGAATCAGGATAGTGGTGAAAAGGGAGGGCATCCCAGGTCCTGAGCAAAAGCAGAAATCTACTTGTTTAATGGGCAGACTATGTGTGAAGATAGAAACTGCATGGGTGAAAAGTCTCAGAGACGAAAACTGCCTACTCCCAACTAGAGCATTAAGGGAATGACCTCCATGTAGTCTTGCTTTCCCTGACTGCAAACCTCTAAGCCCTTGCTCTCTCCCTTTCCCTACTACCTTCAGCCACGAAGATTGCAGTCTTACTGAGCCCTGCCCTGGGTGAAATCTGGGGGGAAGATCCAAAGCAAAAGTTTGCTAGAGGGGGAGACTAAGGTCCTAATTCTGCAAAGGAATGTGCTTCTAACTCAAGACAAGAACACAAGTTTCATCCCCAACCTATCTCTGATGCCTTAAGTCCTATTCATTCTGAAAGTTTATATTACGTCTTTGATGTTTCCAGACCCTTTTCTAACCTGGACTGAATCTTCCACCAGGTCATGGACTGCAGTATGCCACTGATTGGTGAACACCAGGTGGAGGACAGACAACTTATCACCGAACTAGTCATTAGCAAGATGAACCAGCTGCTGTCCAGGACTCCTATCCTGTCCCCTCAAAGACCCTTAACCACCCAGCAGCCACAGGTGAGCAGCAGGAAGAGACACAGGAGAGCCAAGAACCATTCCCAAGCCCACTGCTGTAGACTATGGTGGCTCCAGGATAGAGGAGCCTTCTCATTAGCATTCTGCAGTATCAGCTATAGTTTTGTCCAGAAATGGAGTACTGGATCTCTTCTCTCTGAACTTGAAGTCTCTGGGGAAGCAGAGCCCATTTCCCTTGGGATACTCCCTCTTTTAAATGGGAGGTCTCTGAGGAAGGGCTGGGTCAGATATCAGCTGTTCACTGTCTGTGAGGGGTCTGCCACATTTGTGGAGAAAGAAGGGTGTTTATCAGAAATCTGCTGGTTTAGAGAGAAGAAAGGGTCAGATCCCTCATTCTGGAAGAGAGTGATGAGGTAAAACTCAAATTAGAAATCTGCTTTCCGGAACTGAGTGCAGTTAGTCTAAAATAAATTTTGAAGTCTCTGAAAAAAAGAAAAAATCTGCTTTCCTTCCTAAGGGAGAGGAGGCAGCTTTCTTCAGTTAACTATGGTGTTTGACTCATGGCCAATCATGTTCACAGCGGCAGTATCCCAGATGCAAGTCTGGTAGGAAATCCACATTGAAGTTTTGTGGCTCAGGCCCTGTGGCTCTAGAATGGGCCAAAGAAGGGCAGGGGTTGAGCGTCTTAAGTCCCCTCTAGGAGATAGCTCATTTTGCAAAAATGTCCCCCAACTTTCTTCTCACTGAACTTTTGCATAATGAAGTGATAAGAGCTTGGGACAAAGAATCCAAGAACTGGGTCCTAGTCTAGCTATTCCCCTAAACAACTGTGTGACTTTGGGGGGAAATTATTACCTTTTCTAGGGTTCAAGTTTAATCACTTGAACATAAAAATCACTCAGAAATCTTTCTTTCAAAATCCTACTTCAAACGGTTAAGGAGATAGAATAGAATAGTGATTTCAGAGTGTGGACTTTGAAAAGAGAACTGCCCAAGGTTGAATCCTGGACCCTCCATTTATTGGCTTTGATTTTGGATAAAGTACTTATATGTGGCTCAGGAGAGATGACAATGGCATCCCTCTCCTAGGGTTATTATGAGAATTAAATGAAGAACCTAAAATATAGCATATATATAGTATATCATAAATGCTCAAAAAAGGTTGCCTGTTGTTATTAAGTAAGTAAGCAGCCTCAGGGCTTGGGTTCCCTACAACCTCTGGCTTCGAGATCATTTTCTAAAGATTGAGCCTTGCTGCAATTATACTACAACCTCAGAAGTCAAGTTAATTGGATTCTAGAAATCCTTGTAAGATAGAAGAAAAAGAGTGGGGAGGGGAAAACAGTATAAACCAGCCTGGATTATGGTACAGAAGCAAATTACTTCTTATCATTTGAATGTCACAGAATCATAGCATAGGAGCATAGTTGATATTCATAACAATGGACCTGAACCATAAAGAAACATTTATATTTAAGTCAGTATTCTACATGTTGTTTAAGAAATCTAATAATATAATGTATAAGAACTATTTCTGTAGAAATGACTAAAATAGGGGTGCCTGGGTGGCTCAGTCAGTTTAGTGTGTAACTCTTGATTTCAACTCAGGTCATGATCTTGTGGTCTTGGGGAATCTGCTTTAGGATTCTCTTCCTCCCTCTGCCTTTCTTCCCTCCCCACCGAAATCAATAAATAAATCTTTTTTTTTTTTAAAGAAATGACTAAAATAAGACAGTATGACAATTGGTAGGTCAGTTCTTTCTCTAGATCTCAGTTTCTCCACCTATAATATGAGATATATCTAAATACCTTTTGAGCTCTGAAAATTTCTTTGAGTAGAATACTTACATCCTTACTCATGCTGGATAAATGGGAGCTTCTGGGCTAGTAGACTTACTGTGGGCATCCAAGTTGAGAGTAGCCCCCTGCTGTGGGATGCTATCATACATTAGCTCATTTGGGTGTCTTATACCTTCTGTAGCTGGCTTACATGTATCAAACCTCTGGGCAAGTATAAGAATATGTTTCTGTACATCAGGAATGTTAGTCACCAGAGAATTACAGTAGGGTAATTAAGAGAACAAAGATTAATTGCTTGTTAGAGATACAAGCCCATAATTTAAATGTTGTACTTAACAAGAGGTGATAAAAAAAGATTTTCCTGGTTAAAAAAATATCAGACCTATGGTTATATTTCATGATTTTGTAAAGCTTAGGGATTAGCAGATTGTTGCTTGTCCCTGCCCTAAAGGAAGAGTGACAGGTAGCCCTTTTCTTCCCTTTAGCCCTGAGAAATACAGAGAACATCTGGTTGCCCCTTAAAGAATTTATGGCAGAGTAAGACAGCCCAATGCTACCCAGGCGAAATAAAAATAGGTTGTTCTGGGATTCTGTGAGGATCTATTAAGTACTTTTATAAATAGAAGTGTGCAAAACTCTCTTGGCCTTCTACAGGAAAGTCATTTTGAACTAAGATGCAGAAGAGACCTGAGTTCAGCCTTGTCCTTGCCACTGACTTACCAAGTGACCTCCGGTAGATATCTTCCTGTTTCTGTGCCTCAGTATTTTCATGTGTAAAATGAAGGACTAAACAAAAAAACTACTAATATGTCTTTTAGCAATGAAATTTAGATTATGCAGAAATGATATCTGAAACATAAAAGTTCAGTAACAAAGAAATCATCAAAAAAACTTTTCCACCCCACAGAAAGCATTAGCTTTTCTTTGATACAATCCCCTTACTTAGCAAGCATTACGTATTGCAACTTAAATATTCTCAAGAAAAATCTAGAATGTATCAGAATCAGGTCAAGAAACGTAGTAAGGAATGAGCTTTCCTAAATATAGGAGCTCCTACAAAAATCCCTTGTAGTAAAGCTAGACTGACTCAAGGATAAGCTTCTCTATGCTCAGGATGACATGCAAAACTACAACAGGATATTGTGGAAAGCCCTCTGTGCTGGGAGTCAGGATACTCATGGGTCATTCTTAGTCATAACATTATGTGACCTTGGGTAAGTCGTTCCCTATTTCTAAACCTCTGGTTTCTCACTTATAGAATTAAGTTGAATCAGATGATATCTAGATCCCTTTCAATTCTAAGGTCACACAAAACCTGGTCTACCCAATTGCAAAGTCTGAGAGTACAGTCCTCTACAAGTCTGTCCTCACTCCTGGCATGAACAGAAAGTTCAGAGAGTTTCTAAGAATTCTCTGGAAAGACTCACATAATTTACCTCAAGCTGTTATATTTACAGGTACATTATAGGAAAGGATACAGATCAAAAATAAAACAAAAGAAGATGCACAGGGCAGAGTCTGGGAGAGTTCCAAACATGAAGATTCTATTGTCCTAACCTCCCAGCATCCATATATAACAGTACCCACGGTGCCAATCAGGGAAGCTCATCTGAGATTCAGTGTTCACAGTTTTCATTGGCTTTCATGTCGTAGGGATGCTTGATGGATTGATCACCTGCTTGAAATTGGTCTCCAGCTTTCCCATCCGTGAAAGTCAAGTTAATACTATGTGGCCCCAGGGACCACTGTGAGTCACTCATCAGCTTATATTATGTAGTGTGGTCCGAGGGGCTCTCACCCACAAAGAAAATACACTCCTATTACTCAGGAAATTCTAAGAATTTAGACTTATTTCCCAGAAGGTTGTGTGTGGGGGGGAGGCCAGATTTCACTTTGGGCAAGGCCAGATTCTTTACTATATACATGGTTAAATTAATTTAGCATATGTCTCTCAAATACTTTTAGCCCTTTGTGCGCAAGAGCTATGCCCTATTCAACCGTGTTTCTACTGACTAGCACAGGCTAGCTCAACTTTTGTGCTTAAAATTAGTTAATAGTCTTAGGGCTACAGTTATGAATGAGATACAGTCCCTGTCCAAAAATTGTTTATATTCTAAATTGAAATCATGACTGAATTCACAGTCATCACCATTTATCAGATACCTTCCTGTATGCTCTGTTAGTTTCCTCCTGAACCTTGCGTTTTGACCCTAGGCCATCCTAAAGACAGAAAATATACCACAGTCTGTCACATTTGGCAGAATGCTGCAACTTGGGCAGCAAATATGTACTGGTCATATTTCTACTTCCCATTTCTCCCTGGTGATAACCTATTTCCACTGGTTATGTTTGAGGAGACATTTCAGTCATCCTAGCTCCAGGCCTGTGGAGCTGTCAGACCAGATTACTTCCATATTCCCACTATTACATCTGCCAGTTTATCTGCACTTAAGCCACATGAATCTCTTCTAAGGCCCACCCTCCACAGGTGATCTGGGTCCCACCTCCTTTTTGCTCTCACATTATCCCTCTCTTCTCCATTATCGATTTCTTCTTTCCAAGAAGTTTATCACATCCATCCACAAACATCTTCCATTTAGAATAATAAAGTAAAAGCCAATCCCACTGAAATTGCTCATGTCAAAGTGACTTCATGTCACCTAGTTTTCATCTTTATCTTCCCATTTTTTTATCTTGTGTGATTCCTCAGTAGCCTTGATGCAGTTGCCCACACTCTCTCCTTCTTGAAACATTTTCCTTTCTAGGCCTCAGTGTCCTTGTCTGGTTTTCTTTTTCTTTCTTTCTTTCTTTTTTTTTTTTTTTCTGAAAGAATCTGTAATCTGCTTTATTTTTTTTCCCAAATATGTTTATTTTATTTTTTCAGTGTTACGAGATTGATTGTTCATGCACCACACCCAGTGCTCGATGCAATACGTGCCCTTCTCAATACCCACCACCAGGCTTGCCCACCCCCCCCACCCTCTCCCCTCCAAAACCCTCAGTTTGTTGCTCAGAGCCCACAGTCTCTCCTGGTTCATTGCCTCCTCGGATTTCCCCCCATTCACCCTTCCCTTCCTTCTCACAATGCCCTCCATGATTTTCTTTATGCTCCACACGAAAGTGAGACCATAAGATAGTTGACTCTCTCTGCCTCACTGATTTCACTCTGCACAATCTCTTCTAGTCCCGTCCATGTTGATACAAAAGTTGGATATTCATCCTTTCTGATGGAGGCATAATATTCCATTGTATAGATGTACCACATCTTCCTTATCCACTCATCTGTTGAAGGGCATTTTGGTTCTTTCCATAGTTTGGCTATTGTGGCCATTGCTGCTATGAACATTGGGGTACATGTGGCCCTTCTTTGGGGTAAATACCCAGTAGTGCAATTGCAGGGTCATAGGGTAGCTCTATTTTTAATTTCTTGAGGAATCTCCACACTGTTTTCCAAAGTGCTTGCCTGGTTTTCATTCCACCTCATTGGTTTCTTCTTCTCACTTCCTTTGCTGGCTCCTCCACTTCTGCTAAATCTGCACATGTCAGTGCCTTAGAACTTGGTCTGTGTACTTTCCCTAGTGATCTCAACTAACCCATACCTATCTCCTGCCCTGACCACTCCTTGAACTCCAGATTCACATTTCTAACTCTTGCTTGACATCTTTATTTGCATGTCTAAAGGCATCCTAATATAACATGGCCAAAGCAGAACTCTTTTTTCCCCCCTATAAATTTGTCCTCCTTTCAATTTCCCCCCAAGCAACTCATGTAGGTCCCTACCTGCCTCTTTGCCTTCATACCATCCTAGCTCTTCCTCACTGGTAAGGGCCTTTGTATGAGCCATGTCCTCTGTCTGAAATGCTCTTCCCCTGTTTTTGCCTGGCTGGCTCCTTCATGACGGTATAACTGAAATTTCCTCAACTATCCAATCGAAAGTTTCCATCTAATCACTGGCTACCACCCCTGCTTCTTTAATTTTCTGCATAGCACTCGCTATCAGCTACAATCATTCCTATCTGTTTATTTCTTTGTCTCTTCCAGTAGAATGTAAGCATCTGAAGAGTATGGGGTCTCCTCACTGCTGTATCTCTAGGGTCTGCAGAGTAGCTAACACCCAGTAGCATTGAATACATCATGGATGTACTAAGAAGGGTGCAGTCAGTCATACAATAATAACAACAATAACAAAACTGTGTCTTTCTGCTTTTTATTATGATCACGTGATAGCAATTCTATGCAAATGACAGTTATTAAAATACTCCTTCTACCCAAACTACTCCCCTTCTCCTCCCCTAGATATTATGGCATTGCAGTACATATTTGTTGAATGAGTTCCCAGATGGAATAGTTGTCTTTAACAGCCCTTGCAGCATATTGGAGTTGGTATTGGGATCCTATGAGCAATTTTGGTGGTGTACAAATGGAAGGGATACAAATGAAGGGATATTACCTGGCTCCCGGCTAGACCTCTGCATGGTGCACTGAGCCCTTAGCTGCTGTCACTCAGTCACATTCCATTCCTCACAATCAAGCCCCTCTTGCTGGCCTCTTTCTTCTGTGTCTTCAGCTCAGGCTGAACAAGCTTCTGGCCTGAGTCACAAGTCCTAAGAGCTATTCCTTGCCCAGTATTCTCAGTCGAGACCAGGATAGACAATGACTAGTTATTTATCTACCGTTCTCTTTCTCCCTCTCTATCCTTGTCTGCAGCTTCACCCTTACAGCTTTCATTTCTCTGACTCTAGGGGAGCCCCTTAGTGTTGGTTGAGGGGGAGATTAGTAGAGGGCACACCTTGCCTTGTTGTCAGCCAGTCCCCTAGCCTGAGATGGATTAATTATAGAAAACAAAGAGCAAAGTCATTGGAGTGGGCCCAGGCTAGCTGCTTGCCCAGTTCAAAGGGGTAAGAGTGGTGGCAGAGTTGGCAGGGGGTTGTGTAAGAGGCACTGGCTATGTAGCTGAAAGTAGGGAGGTGAGTGGCAAAGCCATATCTGGCTAATGACAACTTGGTCTCAGCCTAGCTGGACTGTCAGCTTTGGAGCTGCCCTAAGAGTTGGTCAGGGCACGTGACTCCATCAGCTCTGAAATGCTTCAGGGAGACTGTTCTCAAGGTGGCAGTGACACCTGGTGGCCAGTTATGGCCAAAGCCTCCAAGCTATATACCTTTGAAACTTCCCTATAGGTTCTGCTCTCCCATCCCCCACACACCTTGGGAGCTGTCTTCTAGGATCTGAGCTGGGTCTTATAACCCAGGGCTCTAGGGTGGTGTATGCTGCTCCTGAGACTCTTGGGAATCAGGGAGAGAACTTCAGGTAGACAAAGCTTTCAAGTCATGCCTATAGAGGTGCCATCCTGGTGCTCTCCTTCGTGTGGCTAATCTTTTTTCATTTCCCATTACACTGTTTCCAATTTTGTTATTTTCCTGTAAAGTCTTCCAGAGTCAAATGTCTGAATTGTTAATGCAGGGATTTCAGACACCAACGAACTTTCTATTTAGCTTGTGGATTATACCCATGAGGAGTGATTCTAAGACAGCCTTTGGAAGTATTAGTACACATGTGATGTCCAGGAGGAAGACAAGCCTCTTCTGCTACCTTGAACAGGTCAGACCACACCTGCAATGTTGTTTCCAGTCAGAGGGTCACAGTTTAACAAGGACAGCCTCTAACTCTAACTGCAGTGTGCTCAGAGGAAAGAACCAGGAGGCTGAGGCATTTGGCAGATCTTTGAGTAAAAGTTAAAGGGGTTCCAGATGAATAGCAATAGTCTCAAAAAGCCCATGACTTAGTACCTTCAGCTCTCTGGTGGCTGTCCTGGGAGAATACTGGTGCCAAAAGACAAACATGCTAGAAGACAGGAGTACACTCTAACACTAGGAGAGGAAATGGCTTTTCTGAGAAGTGGTGTGTGGCTGCCACATCTTCGCTGATGTTCATTCATGTGCAAGATGAGCCACTAGTCAGGGATATAGTAAAAAGGTAGGCTGGGGGCTAGGGCTGTTGAAGCAGGTAACTTAAAATCTCCTTCCAGATCTAAGATGCTGTATGCTAGCCACAGACCTGGAAAGGGCAGTGATGAGACTTCAGAATTGAAGGACTGAGTGAGGTCCATTAACCGGTAGCCTCTGGCATCTGGTGAGACATTCTACCCGTCCTTTTTACTGGTTCTCTGGGCTAAAGAGATACTCAAAACATTTCCAGACAGATCTTTTCAGCTGCAGAGGCTTGAAAAGACGAAGTCTCTTAAGTACAGGACACCAAGACTGAGAAGGGATTTCACTGGGGTCTAAAGTGCCATGCAGTTAGGGAAGGGACACAACTCAGATCCCAAATGTGGGACTAAGAAGAACTTACATGCTTAGAAGAAGTAAATTTAGGACAAATAAAAGGCCTTCCTGCTTCCCACAGCAAGACTGGCTTTAGGGAATTTGTTCCCCAGTGAGTGTAAGCTGAAAATGTAAGGAGATTTGAGGCAGGTTCAGATAAAGTCACTAGTGACCAGATCCCTTAACAGACTATTAAGGGAAACTGACTATTTTGGGGATGTCTTGACTTTTAAGGGACATGTTTAATCACTTGAAGCTGACATTCTGACCTCGAGTGACCCGGCCCTTAGTGCCCCCATAGGCCTCATGGAATGCCCCCATGGGACACTTCTTATGTCCTTAGGAAATATCTGATTATGGGAGGGCCTCAATCCAGGAGATGAGTTCTGCCATCAGAGTAGCAGTTGCCGTCATGATAGGAGGAGGAGGGAGGAACTCATCCTTGGGAACCTTTTATAACCTTTCAGGGAAAGAAGGTGGGCAGTGGTAACTGCTGGAGCAATCTCAGAAAAATCCCAAGGTGCCAGAAAACATGCTGTCCCCTTTGCTCTGACTGAACCTACAGCCTCCCGACCACATTCCTTCCTGCTGCCTCATTCCCCCTGGGGTCCTAGACCGGGAGAGCGGAGCCTGGGGGAGCTGATCAGAATAGCTCTGTGGCGTGTCCAGCAAGGAGCTTGGCCTGGCTTCTTTCCTGGGGCCAGACCCTGAGACCCTTT
This sequence comes from Nasua narica, assembly GCA_028533885.1. Classification (NCBI taxonomy): domain Eukaryota; kingdom Metazoa; phylum Chordata; class Mammalia; order Carnivora; family Procyonidae; genus Nasua; species Nasua narica. Next base: position 47,096,686 of record CM052799.1, read on the forward strand.
CCCAATTTCCTGTCTCAGATATGCTGAGCAAGCACAGGCCTTCCTCCTTGGTGGGGGCAGCTGGACTCAGGCCAGCAACTCTCAAAAGTTGAATCACTCAGTGTCTTTCCTTCCTCAGCTTTCCATCCTGCTAGGACCTCAGATAGGAGCTCCTGTCTCCCAGTTTGCCTTCTGAAAGCCACAGGATAGCAAATTAAAGTTGCCTTTGACAAAACCCCATAAACCCTCATCCATGGGCTTGGTTTCTTTCCTAAACAAGTGATTTCCTGTGCATTCACCTCAAGAGCTAATATTTATTGTTCCGAAATGACTCTTCGGCATCTTCAGAGGCCTCATTGGAATAAGTCAGTGATAATATAGAAGGCATGGTATAACTTAGCCCAGAATTCCCTACATACTGAGCTACTGTGTACCAGGTGACAGGAAGCCGCCCAATAATACTTTCTTCATCAATGCATTAAATTCTAGAGCTTTGCTGCATTCCTTTGGATTGATATTTGTTATTATCTAAATAATAGTAATGATGGTCACTTATATCATTGCTTTGCCTAGGACTGTATAGTTTCCAAAGCACAGACATGACTTTGAGTCTCACCATCCTTTCGTGAGATGGTTTGGGCTGGTGTATCTATCTCCATTTCATATATCAGCAAAGAGAATGCAAATGACTTGTCCAAAGTCATACAGTGTATAAGCAGGAGAGCTGCATCTTCTGGTCCCACGTTTAGGGAGTGGTCTACAATACTATGCACTATGCCTTTTTCATGTCCCCACCAGAGCACTGGGGAAGGCAAAAATGGAGAGAGCTGGGCCTTTGTGACCTTGTGTAAGGGAAACCCTTGCTTTCCTTCTCCTGCAAACCAAGTGCTAAACCTGCCAACCTAGAGGAGTTTCTGAACTACACCTACCTTTCCTGCCTCCCTGACTTCTCAGATTGCTAAAACCCAGTGGGTTCAGCAAAGTGGAATACCAGCCCAACTGGCTTTGATGGAAAGCAGTAGAACACCCTACTTGCCAAGCCCCTCAAAGCCTGTACCTGCAGACACCTCTGCTCAGGCTCAATAGCCCTAGGTCTTGCTGGTTTCAAGACTCTGCAGCTAACAAGGGCTTATCTCCTATCTCAGACACCTAAAGAACTGAAACATGCATGGAAAATTAATGGAAACCCAGAACCAGAGAGCCTCTAGAAGTCATCTGCCTGCAACTTCGTGACCTCCTCCATAGCATCTCTGACCAGTTTGTTGTGGCCCTGTTTAAATACCTCTAAGGCCAGGAAACCAAGAAGCTCTCTACTACCCAAGTCAGTCCTTGACCTTGATCAGATTTACATTTGACTAACTTTGATCTTCTGCTCAGTCCTAGGTGCTTCCACGATTACCTCACTTAATCCTTCCAATCGGTATGCTTGAGGAACTGAGATTCATAATTAAGTAACTTTCATTAAGACTCATAAATTAAATAACTTTCCCGAAGTCACATGAGGAAAGATGTAATTTCCATACTCTCACCATCCTATCTGTTTCAGGTACCCACTTTTCTCACATGTACCCATTTTAATTCCACTGGTGTCCCCCTTAAAGAAACACCCAGAACTGGTTGCAGTGCACTCTTGTGACGCTTATCAGCTGAAAGAGCAAAGGACCTGTGCTCTCCCCTCTTTGAGACAATGAAGCCCCTCTAGCTGCATCAAATTTTATGGTAGCAGCATTGTCATTCTATAAAGCCACAGTTGTTTGTTTGTTTTTTCCCCTTATGCTACTATAAAGGCCTTTTATTCCCCCTTCTTTTTTGGTGCAGCTGAACACAAGCATTGGACTACATATTCTTACCTGTTTGAGTCAACTCAATTTCCTGAGGAAAACTGCAGCTCAGTCTGGCTGTGGGCTCCTGCTGCAGGCTGGCTACAGGCCAGACTTTGGCAGTGACGCCAGAATGGCCAGACTTCTGTGGAATTCAGCATCTCAGGCAGTTCTTGGTGACTGGAGACAGATCCCATGGTAGCCAAACCCCACGGGAATAGCCCTCAGCCCCAACAGATGGATGGCTTGTGGGTGGAGCTTAAGAGTCTCGGTCTAGCAATGGACAGTCCTAAGGGACTCTTTCCCTACCCCTCATAGTCCCTGGGAAGTCTTCAGTCCACAACCTCCGCGGAGCCAGGAAAGGGTGAAGCTCCCTAGGCGCCAGACAAGGGTGGCCAAGGCATATTCCCAGGCTCCAGCTCAAAGGACTGCCTCTGGGAGCTCTTCCTCTGAAGCTTTTGGAAGGGAACCTTTGGGCTCAGTTTATCCATGTCTTATTTATATATTTCTGAGGTTGAGGAGAGCCAAGGCCAGCCTTCCTTGGTATAATTACCCCTGTCATATCTGGAGTTCTACCATTAGAGCTTAATCTATGGGATTTTAAAGGGTTCCCCCCACCCTCAGAATCATAAATTGTCAGGATAGAAGGATTGATAGTGTTCACTTAATCTATCTCATATTTAGTGAAGGAATAGTCTCTACAGTATCTTTGTCCTAATTCTCTAGCCTCTGCATGAACACACCCACCTCCCAAGATAGCATCTTCCACTAATTTTACTATCAAAAGTTCTTCCCATAACTAAAATTCTACCTTTCTGGAGCTTTTGCCCATTGGCCCTGGTTCTACTCTCTTGTTATGTGGTCTTTCATAACCCATCTAAAAATGACAATTCTCTTGGAGGATTATATTTTAAGTTGTTCCTGACCAACGTCTGAGGTAATTGGCAGCCATCAGTGGTAGGGGGTCAGGCCCCAGGAAAGGAGACTGGCAAGAGCCAGTCTAATGGCTCCACAAACTATATGAATTTTTCTGTCTTTCATCTGAGTATCCTTCTCAGGCAATGAGAAACCATAACACTGATAGCTTGTCAGGAAGACCAGAGGAGGCTTTACTATCACAATTAAATAAAGTTCTTTGAAGCCTAGGAATGGATCACTTTAGGGGATATTCCATCATGGGAGTAAGACTTGGGTGACAACAGAGTTTCAGAGGAAATTCCTCATCAATATCACCATCATCTCTTGCATTTTACTTAGCATCTACTGGGGCCGGATGCTTATAGATATCTAGATAGATGAATAGATAGACAATCTCACTTCACATCACAGAAACCTTGTGAAAAGAGGTGGGTACAGAGGGGTGAAATAACTTGCCCAGGATCACAAAGCTAATAAATGGCATATCTGGATTGAATCCAAGGTCTTACCAGCCCAAAGACCCAAATTCCTCAGTCACTCTGCTGCCCAATCTTAAAGACTTGCTGCTGGAGACCTAGGAAGCAGTGTATGTATATGTAATTGGGGATGAAGCTGATGGCCAGCCCAGTCTTAGCATGTCAGAAACCCAGGTAGAAATCCCATCCTGTTTTCTATGCACCTGTTATCAAGCACTATGTCCTGGCCCCAGACTTCACTAGTTGGCAACCAGGTCAAGAGAAAGAAGAGATCACAGTGAGAAAGAACTCTTGGGACTAGTGTCCCTGGGTTAGGCAGTCTTGATGGAAGCAATTTCTGCTTCTTTGAGGCTTGTTTTAACTTTACCTCTGCATCTGATATACAAGCACATAGAGCAGGCCTCAAGTTTAATTCCCTAAACTGAGCATTTTTAGAGCTGCTCTCTGGAGTTGATACCAAATACAATATGGCTGGCCTTCTATGATTTAACAACATTTCTCTCCTAAAGACTTATACTCTAGTCCTTTTTTGATTTTCATCATTATTGTACTACATGTTCATTTATTTAACAAGTGTTTATTTAGGACTTCTTATATACTCAGCCCTGTGCTTGATGGTATTGGTAAAATGATGGTAAGTCCTAAATTTTCCAAAATATTCCTAATTCCAACTGTTTTAACCATTTAAATAAATAGTTCCTGTTCTAGGCCATACGCATATCCCCATTTTTTTTAAAAAACAAATTTGTCAGGAATTCATGAAAAGATGAAGACATATAGTCTGTTCCCTGAAGGATCTATCAATCTTCTTGGGAGCATCATCCCAGTCTTTAGGATCACAACACAGCACTATGAAGACCCTCCTCAGTAGTATGAGTCTTCTAAGTGCTGTTTCAGGCTTTCAGAGAAGTGATCATAGTCAAAAGGGGCACTCAGAAGGGAAGATTTCATGGATGAGGTAGAAAGTGACTTAGACGTCTAGAATATATTGGATGGGATTGGTAAGACAGGTGAAAAGGTATTCCTGGAAGGTAACATGGCATTGCCTAGCCTAGATAATGAAGAGTGAGGGATTAGGCCTGGAGGGAGAAGGTGTGTTTCGGACATGAGTGAGAGAGAAGGCTAGGAAGGTCAATTTCAACCATGCTGAAGCAAGTTTTAGACGCCAGCCTGAGGGATATGGTTATCATCCTTTTGGCAATGGGAAGAAAATGGGACCATCAGGTTGCCTAGCCTCCAGCCCAGCTGCATCAGCCTCTACTGTGTAACCCTGGGCAAATTACCTGACTTAGTTGGACCTCAGTTTCTTTGTCTAAAGATTAGGGGTGTTGATAATAATAGCATCTACCTCATAGAAGTCTTATGAGGTTTATAATTCTTCACCAAAGTGTCGATCATGTTACCTGGCACATTTGTAGTGTTAGCTATAAGTTATTAGAGCAGTAAAGTGAAACAATTAGGGAAGGAATGTAGGAGGAAACTAGGTAGGCACAGAGAGGCTAGATTGGAGAGAGAGGAGACTAAAGCATGAGGAGACTATTCTGGTAGTAGTATAGTATAGTATAGTACTGTAGTATACTCTAATAGTAGTAGTAGTAATCTAGTAGTCTAAGCAGTATATAGTACAGGCTTGACCAGCAATGGTCAGGACAAGGTGGTGAATCTTAGATGTTGAGAGGGAAAAACTGACGGGTCTTGCTGCTAACCAGATGGTGTAGTCTCTAGCTGGTGTGTATTTTGGTGTCAGAGCTCAGACCAAGCACCATGACATTGCTTGGAAGGAGAGGGGAAGTATTGGTGTGCGTGCTGTGTTCCGTGAGAGGATGAGGATTGTAGGTAGAACAGCACCCTCTGATGTGGTGGCACTAAGGACATTTCAAAGATCCCCTACCTCCTACTGCCCTAATTCCTTTTAGTAGGATAGTTTTAGGTAATGTAAAAGACCAGGACACTGGAGAGGCGCTGTCCTTGAGTGGAGCTGAAAACAGGCCTTCTTAGGCGGGAGAGGAGACTGATGGTGAGAATGGAAGGCCCATAGGAAATAGGGAACAGGAGAAACAGTTTCCATGTGGGAGTAGGGCTGAGGGGCACATCACGAGGGAGAGACGCACTGAAAGAGGAAGTAGGAGAATGCTGAAGACATGCTCAGCCCATTTCACAGCCTTGCTCCTGCAACTCCCTCTGTGACATCACCATCGACACACTTGGCAACCCTTGGGCTTTATAGAGCATTTCCCTTGTACTGAATTTAAGCTCCAAATGCTCACTGCCTTTAATTCAAATGTTAGGCAAACTGAAGTCACATGCATCTTCGCTCCTGTCAGGGCAAAATCAGATAATAGCTGGGAGGAGAGGAAGCATGGGAGTGGAGCCATGTTGTTGGATAAAATATAATTATGCTATTTGAGAAGGAAAAATAGCTTGACCTTGAGCACTTTTACAAGCATTAACATTGTACTCTTTCCCTCTGGGGAAGGGGACTTTGGGGGAAACAGATGACTGCCCCCTCCCTCAAGTCCTTCCCTGTGGGAGTTCCAGCATAGCTCAAAGAGTGGATCTGACCCTAGAGCCACCCCCAGAGCTAATCCTACCCCAGAGTTAACTCCACAAGAGAAGTGAGGCAAGTCTGGACTCATCACCTAGTCCAGTCCCTGCTCTTGGAGCCCCTGGAGTCACCTATAGCCCAACCCCCTCTCTGGAGTTTGGTGTTGATCCTCCCTTTCCTTCAGGAAGCCAAGCCTGTGAGTATGACGGGGAACTGGACAGCAGGTAGCCACCGGAGAAGAAACCAGGTGCTGTTAGAAGACTTAAAGCTTCTAGACAGAACAAGTCTAAGAGGCAGGGAAATGAAAAGGGGGGCTAGGGGATCTCAGGCACTGCCTATCAGTGGGGGACTAAGCCCCAGACAGTCGAGACCTATGCTCCAGCAACACTCCAGAAGATTGAGAACACCTCTGAGGTGTTTCTGGAACAGCAGGAGCCAGATCCCATGGTCCCCATCAGTTCCCACTGCGCTCATGCCACGGAGCCACAGAGTTTCTCTTTGGAATCTGTTCGGAGTTTTGTTTTAATCTCTTTTGCATTTTGTCTTCCAGAGTGGAACACTTAAGGATCCAGACTCGAGCAAGACCCCGCCTCAGCGGCCAGCCCCTCAAGGTTGTTTACAGTATATTCTCGACTGTAATGGCATTGCAGTAGGGCCAAAACAAGTCCAAGCTTCTTAAAGTGATTGGTAGCTCATTTTTCAAAGCAGAAATTTTAAGCCAAAAACAAACAAGGGAAGAAAGGAAAGCGGGGAGGGGAGCAACAGACCCTCCCATTGGTGCCGTTTCTGCGTTCTTTCAATGCTGACTGGACTGTGTTTTCCTATGCAGTGTCAGCTCCTCTGTCTGGTTGTTTACCTGTTCCTGTTCGTGCTTGTAATGCTCACTTATGTTTCTCTGTATAACTCGTGATTCCAGGGCTGTTTGTCAACAGTGTACAAAAGAATTGTGCCTCTCCCAAGTCCAGTGTGACTCTATCTTCTGGGTGGTTTGATAGTATTTCTTAAAGTATTACATAATGTGGGGTGAAATAGGACTGGGGGGGATGGACAGGGAGAAATAAAGACCACAAAAATAAAACCCAACTCCTCTCCGTCTCCCCCCCTCCCAGGCTCAGATTAAGTCACCACCCCCACCCCCTGCTTACCTCCATGAGTGTGCTTGGGATCTTCAATGAATTGTGCTTTTTGCTGCCTTTCTGCATGACTAGGGTAAATAGATAGAAGTTTAAGAGATTTTCAAGGTCTAATTTCTATGGCTTTATTCGTTGAATCTGAAGGCATCCATCTTTTCTCCCTTTGCTAAAATTTGGTGCAGTTTGAGTTTATGTGAATAGGCTGGCTGTGCCTGTAGAGCTCTTGTGTTTTTAGTGATGACATGAAATATAAAGAACAAGCTATTTCCAGGAATGTGTTCTGTATTTGACATCCCAGTGTACCTTATTTTTTATTATTAACTAATTAGCTATGAGATTAGACAAAAAAAAAAAATGGGGCCGCTGATGTGCAATATCAAAGTGAACTTGTGAGTATTTTCTGTGTGTTGATCTCAGTCCCCTAAGTTGTTTCTTTTTTGTTGCTGTTTCTGAATTGGCCATATTATGTGCTTCTGTGGAACCGAGGCTGCTTTGTATTCCCCAAAGCCTGACCTATGTACAGAGATGATTCTTTAGCAATTTTGGACATAGGATGCAGGAAACTACTGAAAGTCTGAGAAGGAGTCGACCATTCTGCTCTTGGCCTCTCCCTAGGCAATCATGAGACCAAATCAGAAATGTCCCATTTCACAGAGGGGTATACTGCCTACAGAACGCTGAGGTGGACTCCTACTTTCATTTTCAGCTATTACAAGAGCCCTCTGGAGGCCAGAGAATGAGGAGTTTTATCTTTCCTTGGAAGAACTGTCTCTGATTTTAGCTCGTGTGTGTTTGGGGCAGAGGCTCCACAGCCATCTGGCTGTTGAAGAAACCTCACCAGTTTGTCCTCTTTCCTCTGACATGCAGTTACAGGGCAGTGATGAGGCAGTTAATGAAAGCAGTTCTCCGCCTCAGTGCTTCATCTTGCCATGTCCTAGCCATGTTGGGAGGGGCACTGAGTGGTCTCCTCTGGCACTGTGGTCCATGGGAGTTCATGACAGCAGTTTGGATTTTAAAGAAGTGCTTCTAGCTCTACTGTTACGTTCCTCTCACTTTCATACTGATATGTTACCGTTCTGGATTCCAGGTCTGAGGAATAAATAGTGTTGATAGTATGGTGTATGTGTCAAGGGCACGTGCCCTAGTTTCTCCTTTGGTTGCTGGCAAATTCTGAGGTTACAGGGAAATGCACTGAGTGTGAGTGTTCTCATCTGTGATCCCTCCCTGAGATGGTGATGGTGGTCGGTCTGTTGTAAATATATACATATATGCATTTATGCACTTCCAGATGGGTTGCATAAGAATCAGGTCCTTAAATACCTCCCAATCTGATGAAATGGTAGAAAGGAATAAAGCAACATTTTCCAGAATGGAGGAATACCTTTTTATTTATTTTTTTTTATTTTTTGTCCAAGTGGTGAGCTGATGGTGGTGTTGCTTCTCTGCATGTTATCAGTGTGACATCCAGGTGCTTTTCATGTGACATTTGTGAGCCACAAATACGAAGTTACCATTTGAATTCAGTCAGGCTCCAGGGTGGTGTTAGCCGAAGTTTCTCAGGTGGGGGAGAAACTAAGTAGGGCTCCTACTGCCAAATGCAAGCAGGCAGTATAACCTGACTATCATGTGCCCTCAGGCAGCATGCTAAGGGCCAACTCTGTGGCCTGGGGGACATCCATGTCACAGTATAGGATTGCTGTTCAGGTGTTTTGTATCCATTTCTTTTCTGATGTTGTCCCCTTTTTTTGTACCGATCCAGCTGGGAGAACCTCAGCCAATGCTGGAAGTGTGATTTAAGTACCTCTCTTTTGTGACTCTCTTGTACAGCTTAATGTGCAATAAAGGAAAAGTTATATCTGTCTTCAGTGTTAAGTTGTAAAGTTTCTGGCTATTCAAGCATCTCTGTACAAGTGGGAAAGAACTCAGGTTCCTGGTCTAAGAGACTGAGCCATCAACCTGCTGTACTTTACAAGAAAAGGCTGATACAGATGAAGCCAGACTTTGGAAGAGGCAAAAACTGGCTAACATGAAAGATGCTGATCTGTCATCTTCATCTTCACTGGTTATCTGATTTGAACTTGGAACTTCAAGTTTTCAATCCAAAATTCCATTTATGTATTTATGTAAAACTAACTCTGCTATTCATTTGTAATTGATACAGTGGAGCCCGTGCCATGTAGTAGGGAGATGGGCTGATAATCATGGGTGCACGGTGGTGTAGATGGATAATTATGCCTCTGCAGAGAGTATAGGTATTCTGGTGTTTCTAGGATACTAAGTTACAACACAACTCCTAGCTGCTCTTGAGTTTCTATAAAACCTACTCCTTCCAGCCGGCTCATGAATATGGACACAGAGAGTGAGACTTGAGAAATTGGATCTCTCAGGCCAATTATGCATTTCCACTAGTCAGTATGCACTGATGAGGACATCTTTTGACTTTTGATTAAGTCAAAAGATGGCTAAGGAACCCCCCCCCCCATCTTAGCAAAATCTGAGCAATCAGGTATCATACTTACTGCCTGAGAACCCCCAGAGGGAGGATTGCCTTTTCCCCCCTCCAGTCCACCAGATGGTTTTCTGTCTCCTGCTGAGAGAATGCTATCCTGGTCCTTTTGGGGGTGGGGTGGAGGTAGGGAGCTGCTTCTTTGTAGGATGTTGCCCACAACATCCCCAGAGGAGAATAGGACTTGGATTTCTGGAGAAGTTCACCACACACACCAGAGAGGGAGTAGAGCCCCCTGAGGATGGTACTAAGAGACAAAAGTGCACATGGAAACAAGATTCCTCCAGTCATGTGCTTGAGTTAATGTTAAAATGAAGCCCTGGTGGGGTGGGGCATGGCAATCAGACATGTGTAGGTCAGGAACCCGACAAGGCCCAGTTCTGTAAAAACAGTGCAAGTCTATGATCATTAATGATCATAAAGCACGCAATACTTTTTAAAGAACTTTCTTGTCCATTAACATCTTTGAAACACTATCTTCGTGAAAGACAACTAAGACTCAGGATTACTTTTGCATAGTTTTATGGTTGTAAACATGAAGGCCCAGAGAAGTTTGCTGACTTGCTCAGGGAGTCACTGAGAGACTGTGTCTTGACTTTCTGACTCCCAGACCTGTGCTCTTTCCACTGCCTTGTACTGCGTCCATAGTGTGGAACTTGAGACCTCCAAGTAAACCATGGATCAGGTTGCCCTCAACCTGAGGAACCTCTGAGGAAGTGGGGTGGGGTCCCTCTGGTCTGGGGAGCCTTCTGTAAAAGAGCTTGCTTCTGATCAGGGGCACTCATCCCATGGTTTCTTCCTTGTCCTGACTTCTGTGCCTGAGGTGCTGTGTCTCTGAGGAGGAGCAAGTAGATGTGTGAGGGAAACCGGGGGCTGGCTCTGGAGCCCAACAGAGCCTCGGGTGCCTTCTTGTAATAGAGCTTATCCTTTTGGTGATTAACTAACCTCACCCTTTAAGATATAGATTCTAATAAGGAAACCCTTCGATACAGTTAAATTATGAAGTTTTTCTTGTACTGAACCTAGGGGGCCCTGGGCAACCCCAAGGAATGCAGCCCCCAGGCAAGGTGATGCCTCCACGCCGGCCTCCCCCTGGACCATCACTGCCACCTTCTTCCTCTTCCTCCTCCTCCTCTTCTTCCTCCACCACCCACGGAGATGCACCCTCCAGCAGCAGCTCCCTGGCAGAGGCCCAGCCACCCCCGGCTGCTCCACCACAGAAGCCCCAGCCTCACCCACAGCTCAAGTAAGAGACAACTCAGCAGCTCCTTCCTCTCCCCTCTTCCTGCCCCTCCTCACAGGCCTTAGGCTCCAGAGCTGCTAGAAAGTACCCTCAATCAGGCTTTCTTCTACAGATATTTTTGTGGGGCTTTTTTGGGGTTTTGGTTTTGGTTTGGTTGTTTTTTTTTTTTTTTTTTTTTTTTTTTGGTTGGGGGCATGGTTGGGGGTTGATTAAGGAGGGTAGAAAAGAAGGAAGTGAAAGTCTAAGGTCTAGCTAGAAGCTCAAACCCTCCCCTTTCTTCCTGGGGAATGCCGATAAGGCAGAGTCACTGCCCCTTTCCTATTCTTATGTTAGCCTAGGGTTGTTTCTTTCTTTTTCAATCCTGTCTCCCACTCTTTTTCCATTCCTTTTCTGTGTGTGTGTGTGTGTGTGTGTGTGTGTGTGTGTGTGTGTGTTTCTCCTTCTCAAAATTAAAAAAAAAATCCTCTTTCCTGCCTCTGACTCACAGTTTAGGGTGTGCAGTCAGCAAGCCTGTCCAGAAGGAAAAGGGGGAAGTAGTTAAATCCGTTTCAACTTTTTACCTTCAGCTTTGTCAGAAGGAGGTCGGTTTCTGGTGTAGTCATCAGAGGAGGGACCAGATAGGTACCCTGAAGAACCCCATCTTCTTGGGCCTCCTCACTTCCTAGAAGTCCCCACCACACTGTCGTGCTTCAGAGGAAAAACTGAGGGCCCCTGGAAAACAGTAAAGCTGTACTTGGGATGGACAGCACCTGGATGTGGATGGTGGTCTCCCCTAGAACTAGAGATGCCTCTCTCCACCATCCCCAGACTTCTGTCATCACTGTCAGCAGAGATGGGAATATGGGAGTGACCTTTCAGGGATGGGAATGACCCATCAGTGCTTCTCAGAGTGAGGTGATAGGACTCTTCAGGGAGGGAGAAAAGGAGGCCACTTAGACATGGTCTAGTCATTGTATAGATGAGTAAACTGCTCAGAGATTTGATTAATTTTCTTTCTCAAAACCACTCTGCTGTTGGTAGCAGAGCCAGGATTCAGGCTCAGGTAGTCCAGATGACCACTTTCTCTGGGTCTTCCAGCTCTCATGACTGGAGGGGCATCACCCACTCCTGCTCCCCAGCTCTGGCCAGTGGCACATTTCACATCTCACTGACCCATAACTTTCCCTCAATTCAATTGTTTTCTGCTACTAACTTAAAATCTCTCCCACCTTCTCATTAGCCAACCTTGGCCCCAGTCTGAGAGCAGATCTTTGGGTTGCCATTGCCTTTGGGCTGAAGTTGTTGAATAGAGCCATCATCTGACAACAAGCAGGAGGCTTATATCCAGTGCCCCTGGCTATACATGCAGAGGGAGCTCTCCCTCCCAAAGACTAGCATATTGGGGCCCATCGCCAACCCTAATGGAAGGCAGGGCTTCTGTTCACAGCCACTGCAGGAGAGAAACTGCTCATACTCCTGTAGAAGGGAGTTTTGGGGGCTGCACCCTGAATGTAGGGAAGGGCTGGGAGCCCTAAGACATCAGGAGAAGAGTTCTACAACCAGAAACTATGAGGAAAGAGACACAGTGAAAGTCAAGGAGACATGGCAGACCACTGGAGACACCAGACCTTATTCTCAAGTACTTGGCTTGGCCTCCCCTCAACCTTCTTACCTTCACAGTTTTTCTCTCTGAATCCCTAGTCTTTTAGGGGAAAAGCTGGTTCCTAAAATGTGTGCGATTTGGGTTTTTAATTAGAAAACTGCCTAATGTTCTTGTGTGCACCAGATATGTATCTCTTTTGCCCCTAGTTACCCTGAACTGTATAGACCCCATATTAGGGCTCCTTTGAAGAAGGCTACAAAGTATGGTCATGTCCATTTTAAGAGGAAGTAACCTGAGGCCTTGGCTTATTCCAAGTTTATTTGGAATCAGAGAAAAAAAGCAGAATATAAGGACCTGAAAAGACCTGGGGAGTATTTTACCAAACATCTGCACATCACAAATGAGAAACCGAGACCCAGAGAAGCACAAGAATGAGTGAAGGGCAGATAGAAGACTTTGGTCTTCTGATGCTGGCTTTACTACTTGACATTTGATGGAAAAGAGAGTGCAAAGAGCCTGTGGTACCCTGGTTGTTATATTTCATCAGAAGGGAAGGATGTGAGACTCCTAGATCCTTACTTACCAGGTTGGGATCTCTGACATGTAGCCTGTGGGCCATTTAGTTTAGCATTAAGTATAAGAAACAGCCTTTGAGTCACTCCTTCTTTCCCTTTTCTCTTTTTTCCCTTCTCCCTCTTTCCCTTCTCTTTTTCCCCTTCTCCTTCTCTCCATCCTGCCCCCATCCTTTCCTGTTTTAGCAGCACTGAAGTGAGGATAATAGCACAGGGGCCTCCCTGGGGCCTGGCCTCCATTGCTGGCTTTCTCCTCCATCATCCTGGTCTCCCTGGGGTGGGAGTGGGCGTTCGGTTGTGTATCCTCATGTCACCGTCTTTCCCTGCCTCACTGGGAACACCCCCTCTCACGTTCTCTCTGGTTTTTATCTTCAAGCAAGTCGCAGTCCCTGACAAATGCCTTCAGCTTCTCTGAGTCCTCCTTCTTCCGGTCTTCAGCCAATGAGGATGAAGCCAAAGCGGAGACCATCCGGAGCTTGAGGAAGTCCTTTGCCAGCCTTTTTTCAGATTAGCTCTCCAGATACACGGGGGCACCTAGCCCAACCGGGAAAGGCATCTGAGACATTTGCCAATAGTCAGCCACGCTGGGTGATGTCCCATGACCTTGACGTGTGTGGTCCCTTCCTCTGCTCTGTTGTGCTAAGTGATATTGTGCAGCTCAGAAAAGACCATGTGAAAGTCTTAGGGCAGGTGCCTAACCAGCAAGGAGCACCTGACGTCAGAGAGGATAGAGCTGCTTTCCTGTAGTCCTGAGAGTTTCCTCTGAGGTCATTGTTAGCTGTGAGTATAGTGGCCTTATTGTGACAGCGCCCTCATGTCTTATTCTTCTTCATAAAACCAGGATTCCCTTCACTGAGGACTCTTGGTAGCTTAACCTAGCTCAGAGGCAGTGCTAAGCATGCCCCCGCTTTAGTCAGTGCTGCCTTTTGGGAAGCATATACTTACCCCAAAATGCTCTTGGCTCTAAGTGTTAGGAACCTACCGACACTTGGATCTCTTGTCATACCTGTTTAGCTATTTAAAACACACCTGCACAACACAAGAGATTCCTCTACTACTATCATGGTAAAGCACCTTTAGTCTGTTGATACTGGAGAGAACAAGGATCTGCAGTTAGCCCCTGCCCCACCTTTTCTCTCCTCTGGAGAGCAGTTCTTATATGCGTGCTGCAGTGATCTTGAGCTCTGAAGCTGCACTGTAGAGAATGCATGCCACTGTAATAGCAGTATGCCAAGTTTTGTGTTCATCTCCAAATAAATGTTAAAGACCTTTGGTGTAATAAAAGCAGCAGCATTAACCAGCATTTGATTCAGCCATGAGGTCTCCCCTAGGCCACCCTTTTGGCTGAGAGAGTATATGTGAGGCATATGTGTGTGCTTGCAAGTGTAGGGAAGAGAAATGTCTAGGAGAGTGATGCCGTTTGTGCCAGTATGTTTGGGAATGTGTTTATTTGTGAGTGGCTATTTGCAAGTGGTTGAGAGTATGGCTATCCTTTAGATGTCATTTATGCTGGGCCTCCTAACATCTCCCGGTGAATGCTTCTGGCAGGACAACTGAACTTCCTTTGGTGACTCAGCATTTCTACCAATTTTACTGTATTTGTAGCCTTTCTAATAAGCATAGCACCCTTGTTCCTGTGGCAGCCAAGTTAGACCTACTTGTCTGGTCCATCAGGCTCCTCAGCTAAAGCCACATGATGGTGCCAATGAGGCAGACCCACCTGCTCTGATGAGTGGAGTCCCACAAGCCTGGCCTAAGGCATCCTAAAAAGGTCTGCGATTGAGGGTGGGCTCTGAGGGACTTCGCTCTGGCTTCTTCACAGCTCACACAGGAGTAGGTTCCCAAAGACCACAAGTCCTGTGAAGATAAGCACCACATCTGCACTAATAAATGGAGACAAGCATATGAATGTTACATCTATATAATTTCCAACACATACCATCCTAACCCAACAAAATAACACTCAGCCAAATGCCACTATCTTGCTAACCTTCTCACAAGCATAAAAAAATGTTTACTAACACTTCATAGTTTCAGGCACCATTCTAAGCACTCAACAAATACCAATTCATTTATTCCCTCCAGAATCCTGTATTATAGGTACTAGTACTGTATTATAAACGAAGAAACGGAGGCATATCAAGATGCAATAACTTGCTCAAATTCACTCAGCTGGCATGCAGTGGAGCTGGGGTTTGAGCCCAAGCAATATAGCAGCATAACTCATGGCCTTGACAATTTTGCTATATTATTTTTATTTAATCTAGCAAAGGAAACAAGATATAATTTTATTAAATTGTACATAATGTGAAAGCAAAATAAGAAATATACACAAAAATTCTTCGCACTCATACCTTCCTCCTTCCTTTACCTTCTCTCTATCCATTGGTCCCAGGAAAGGAGCAGTGAGAGAAGGTCAGAGAACTTGTATCAGTGTTGACCCCTTGTCCTAGAACCATGAGTAACATACACAATGTATCTTATTCTGATTGAGTATAGTTCTGGTTCTTAAAAAATTACTCATTCTTCCACATGTGATGTCAGACCAAAAACCACAAGTGGCTTATTTAGAAAATGAGTCAGTCAGGAACTGCTAGGGTGACAAAAAGGGGAGGCATTTACCATAGGTCATGTAGCACCCTGGTCCAAAGGACACATGGATTCTATTCAACCCTTAGTAATGGGGTGGGGCCAGAGGTGGGGGAGTTCCATTTAGAAACACCCCTCTTGGTACATAATAAAGCTGGCCTCAGAGACTGGGAAATTTGCCACTCACAACAATCAATAAATATTTGATGAATATCATGATTAAAAAAAGTATCTAAACCTGGGAACTCCCAGGGTTGGTGATAGTCCACTATAGATCTTGAAACCTTCAGTCTGTAGGCCAGTCGTGACCCCACTGTAGTCCTCTAGGCACCTGAAGGGGATTCCCTATCCATATCTTTACCCTGGATTAATAGAGATAGAACACTTCATCTCTGCCCCACAGAACTCCCTATTTCCTTGGGTCAAGATTAATTAATTCTGCTTATTTTTTTGTTCACAACTCTTTATTGTATACTTATTAAGCTTGATAAATTTTGTGGGAAGAATATAGAAATGAGTTAAGTGAAGATTCTGCCCTCATAAAGTTTACTGTCCAGTAGGGACACTATATATAGCATATATACAAATATAAAGAAGAAAGTGGTCAGTGCTGTGAGACATATGGAGTCAAAATATTAGTTTGGAAAAAAATTAAGCTTGATAAGTATTGGTGAGGATATGGGAGACAGAACACTTACATATTGCGAGTGGAAACATGTTGGTACTACACTTTGGGGAACAATTTGGCAATATCTAATGCACAAACACTATGACTCAGTAATTCCATTTCTAGACATTCATTCTAGAGAATCTCTTTCACACGTACTCAAGAAGGCAAGTAAAAGAATATTAGTTTTAGCACCATTTGTGATAAATGGACACAACCAACTGTCTCTCATGGGGGAATTAGAATATAAATTGTGATTTACTCATAAATTAGAATACTATATAGAAGTTAAAAAAAAAATCAGGGCACCTGGGTGGTTCAGTCAGTTAAGTGTATGCCTTTGGCTCAGGTCATGACCCCGGGGTCCTTGTATCAAGCCCCACATCTGCCTCCCTGCTCAGTAGAGAGTCTGCTTCTCCCTCTGCCTCTCCCCTTGCTTCTTCTCTCCCTCTCTCTCTCAAATATATGAAATCTTTAAAAAAAAAAAAAAGAAAGAAAGAAAAATATATGAGGAATTTAGTTATTGAGTTAATTTAATAAGTTATTTTATTTTATAAATAAATAAGTTTTTAAAAAATAAGTTATTTTAATAAATAAAAATAAGTTATTTTATTTTAATTTAATAAGTTAATTTGGTTATTTAGTTTTTCTGTATCAGATAAGATACAGAAAGAGAATGAAAACGATGAGCCAAAAAAAGAGTAAAAGCAGTAGGTGTTGTGGGAGTGCAGCATATTTCTAGCTTGGGTGGCCAGAGAAGGGGGCACCCTACTAGTGAGTCGTGAGCAGCCCACAGGATGAGGAAACATGCCCACTGGGGAAATGGGATGAACACAGAGAATGCAGTCACCAAATTTTATAGCTGGAGGTTTCATCTGGTACTATCCTCTCTTTTACAGTTGAGAAAACTGAGTCCCAGGCAACTTAAGGAGCTGGCCAACGTCATGAAGGAAGTTAGTAATAACAGTAAATGAGTCTCAGTAGTAGGTGTCTGATGGGCCATTCAAGACACTGCCCTTCATGAGATAAGTGAATGGATTTCACTTCCAAGAGCCCTCCAGGGAGGGAGAGGCTTACGGGGCATTGCAGAAGCCAGAGAAGAAATGGGAAGAGACAGTGTTGGGCCACAGGAAGAGCCTGGAATCAAATCTGAATTTAAATCCTGACTTTGCTAATTATTAGCTAGTTGATTTTGATTATAGCTTTTCTGTGTCTCAATTTTCTTATCTATGAAATGAAAACAGTAGTACCTTGCTGAGGAGATTAATTTAAGAATTAAATGAGCTAAGCCTCTTTAGTAAATGGTGTTGGTAAAACTGGACAGCTACCTGCAAAAGAGTGAAACTACACCACTTTCTTATACCATACATAAAAATAAACTCAAAATGGATTAAAGGCTTAAGCATAAGAGCCAAAACTATAAAATTTCTAGAACAGGCAGTAATTTCTTTGATATTGGCTATTGAAACATTTTTCTAGATATGTCTCCTCTAGTAAGGGAAATGAAACAAAAGCAAAATTAAACAAATGGGACTACACCAAAATAAAAGCCTTCTGTATAACAAAGGAAACCATCAACAAAACAAAAAGGCAACCTATTGAATGGGAGAAGATATTTGCAAATGATATATCCTATAAGGGGTTAATATCCAGAATACATAAAGAACTTACACAACACACACACACACGTACACACACAAGTAATCCAATTAAAAAATGGGCAGAGGATCTGATTAGACATTTTCCCAAAGAAGCCATGCAAACGACAGTATGGAGTTCCCTCAAAAAGTTGAAAATAGAGCTACCCCTATGACCCAGCAATTGCATTACTGGGTATCTACCCTAAACATACAAATGTAGTGATCCAAAGGAGCACATGCACCCAAATGTTTATAGCAGCAATGTTCACAATAGCCAAACTATGGAAAGATGTCCATCAACAGATGAATGGATAAAGATGTGGTATATATACACAATTGAATATTAGACAGCCATCAAAAAACCCCCAATCTTGCCATTTGCAATGAGATGGATGGAACTAGAGGCTATTATACTAAGCAAAATAAGTCAATTAGAGAAAGACAATTGTCATATGATCTCATGGATGAGGAATTTGAGAAACAAGACAGCGGATCACAGGGGAAGGGAGGGGAAAATGAAACAAGACGAAACCGGAGAGGGAGACAAACCATAAGAGACTCTTAATCTCGGGAAGCAAAGTGAGGGTTGCTGGAGGGGAGGGGGGTAGAAGGGAAGGGGTGGCTGGGTTATGGACTTTGGGAAGGGTATGTGCTATAGTGAGTCCTGTGAATTGTATAAGGCTGATGAATCACAGACCTGTACCCCTGAAACAAGTAATACATTATATGTTAATAAAAAAAGACATGCAAACGGCCAAAACACATGAGGAGATGCTCAACATCACTAGTCATCAGGAGATTGCAGATTAAAACACAACGAAATGTCACTTTACACCTGTCAGAATTGCTAAAATTAAAAACACAAGAAATAGAAAGTGTTGGTGAGGATCTGGAGAAAAGGGAACCCTCGTGCACTGTTGGTGGGAATGCAAACTGGTATAGCCATTGTGGAAAATAGTATGGAGATTCCTCAAAAATTACAAATAGAACTACCATATGATCCAGTAATTCCACTACTGGGTATTTACCCAAGAATGAAAACACTAATTTGAAAAGGTATATGCACCCCTATGTTTATTGCAGCAGTGTTTACAATAGTCAAGATAAGAAACAACCCAAGCATCCACTGATAGATGAATGGATAAAGAAGATGGAAAGGATGTGGGAGATCTGATTGGCAGGTGCCTGACTTGCCACTAACTCCTAGCAGTCTATACCACCAAGCATCACTTGTGCAGGTCTCTGTCCTCTGTCTCAGGCCACAGTGAGAACACATGAATAGAGGAAAAAAATTTCTTCTTGCCTCAGTTCTTGCTCTCCAGTATTGTTCTTCATGTCAGAAGTACTTCTCTTGGATAATCCTAATCTCCAAAACCTAGATCAACATTCAACTATTTTGAACAACAAGGAAGACAATCTGAGGATTAAGAAAATGATCTGCACAGTTGGAGGGAGAGAATGTGGCAGATGTAAGACTTATTTTAACGAATCAAAGCACACCTACTTAAAGTTCCAAACACTCTGCACTACAGACAAGGAGGAACTCTGTAGAGGAAGGTCCAGTGGGAGAGAGCAGCCAAAACACAACAGCAAAGTGTACACAACATACACCAGAAACACTTCTTGAAATTTTTGTTGTTGCTGTTGCTGTTTTACCTGGGGTTCTCTCTCTCTCTCTCTCTCTCTCTCTCTCTCTCTCTCTCTCTCTCTCTCTCTCTCTTCCTTTACTTCTTTCTTTTCTGGACAAAATAACTATATTAGATGGAGACATTCACCCCAAAAGAACAGGAGGTAATACTCCC
Organism: Nasua narica; assembly: GCA_028533885.1. NCBI lineage: Eukaryota > Metazoa > Chordata > Mammalia > Carnivora > Procyonidae > Nasua > Nasua narica. The sequence continues at coordinate 47,116,158 of CM052799.1, forward strand.
TGCCAGGGATTTAATCAATCTGAATATAAGTAAAATATCTGAATTAGAATTTATAAAAAACAATTATAAGGATACTAGCTAGGCTTGAAAAAAAGCATAGAAGACACTAGAGAATCCCTTACTGTAGAAATAAAACAACTAAAATTTAACCGGGCTGAAATTAAAATGCTATTACTGAAATGCAGTCACAAATGGAAGCTTTAAGAGTGAGGTTAAATGAGGGAAAAGAGAGAGTCAGTGATATAGAAGACAAAATGATGGAAAACAATGAAGCTAAAAAGAAGAGAAAAAGACAACTAATGGATCATGAAGGGAGACTTCAAGAACTCAGTGATTCCATAAAGTGAAATAATATCCAGATAATAGGGGTCCTGGAAGATGAATAGCAGGAGAGAGGGACAGAAGGTTTATTTGAACAAATTATAGTTGAGAACTGCCCTAATCTGGGGAATGAAACAGGCATTCAAGACCAGGAGCCACAGAGAACCACCCCCTCAAAATCAATAAAAATAAGTCAACCCCTCTACATATAATAGTGAAACTTGCAAATTTCAAAGAGAAAGAGAAATTCCTGAAAGCAGGTCAGGACAAGAAGTCCTTAACCTACAAGGATAGAACATAGCTGGCAGCAAATCTGTCCACAGAGACCTGGCAGGCCAGAAAGAACTGGCATGATATGTTCAACATGCTGAATGGGAAAAATATGCAGCCAAGAATACTTTGTCCAGCAAGACTGTCACTCAGAATGGAAGGAGAAATAAAGAGTTTCCAGGAAAAACAAAAACTGAAAGAACTTTCCAACAGTAAACCAGCCTGGCAAGAAATATTAAAGGGGATGCTTTGAGCAAAGAGAGAGCCCAAAAGGAACAAAGACCAGAAAGGGGCAGAGACAATCTACAGGAAAAACAACTTTACAAAAGTAATAGAATGGCACTAATTTCATATCTTTCAATAATTATCCTGAATGTAAATGTACTAAATGCTCCAATCAAAACATGTAGGGTATCAGAATGGATAAAAAGACAAGATCCATTGATAATGTTGCTTATAAGAGACTCATTTTAGACCCAAAGACACATCCAGATTGAAAATGAGGGGATGGAGAACCATTTATCATTCTAATGGGCATCAAAAGAAAGCTAGAGTAGCCATCCTTAGACAAACTCAATGTTAAACCAAAAATGTTATAAAAGATGAAGAAGGACTCTGTATCATAATAAAAGTGTATATCCAACAAGAAGATCTAACAATTGTAAATATTTATGCCTTTAACTTGGGAGCAGCCAAATATATAAGCCAATTAATAACAAAATTAAAGAAACACATTGATAATAATACAATAATAATAGGGGATTTTAACACCCCACTCACGGCAATGGACAGATCATCTAAGCAGAAGATACACAAGGAAACAAGGGCTTTGAATGACAAACTAGGCCAGACGGATTTCACAGATATATTCAGAACATTCCATCCTAAAGCAACAGAATACACATTCTTCTCAAGTGCACATGGAACATTCTCCAGAATAGATCATATACTCAGTCACAAATCAGTTCTCAGATGGTACAAAAAGATTGAGATTATTCCATGCATATTTTCAGACACAATGCTTTAAAACTTGAAGTCAACTACAAGAAAAAAATTGGAAAGACCACAAATACATGGAAGTTAAAGAGCATCCTACTGAAGAATGAATGGGTCAACTGGAAATTAAAGAATTTAAAAGATATATAGAAGCAAGTAAAAAAAGAAAACACAGCAGTTCAGAATCTTTGGGATGCAACAAAGGTGGTCCTAAGAGGGCAGTATATAGCAATACAGGCCTTTCTCAAGAAAGAAGAAAAGTGTGCTCGCTTCGGCAGCACATATACTAAGAAAGAAGAAAAGTCTCAAATACACAACCTAACCTTACACCTAAAGGATCTGGAAAAAGAACAGCAAATAAAGCCTAAATCCAGCAGGAGAAGAGGACTAATAAAGATCAGAGTAGAAATCAATGATATAGAAATTAAAAAAAACAACAAACAAAAAACAACAACAACAACAAAAACCCAGAATAGATCAATGAAACTAGGAGCTGGTTCTTTGAAAGAGTAAGATCAATAAACCCCTAGTCAGACTTACCAAAAAGAAAAAGAGAAAGGATCCAAATAAATAAAATCATGAATGAAAGAGGAGACATCACAACCAATATTGAAGAAATAGAAACAATTCTAAGAGAATATTATAAGCAGTCATATGCCAACAAATTAGACAATCTGAAAGAAATGGATGCATTCCTAGAAATATACAAACTACCAAAACTGAAACAGGAAGAAATAGAAAACCTGAACAGACACATAACCAGCAAGGAAATTGAATCAGTAATCAAAAATCTCCCAACAGTGCCAGCTGGGTGGCTCAGTCAATAAAACATCTACTTTCAGCTCTAGTCATGATCTCAGTGTCCTGAGATCGAGCCCCATGTTGGGCTCCTTGTTCAGCAGGCAGTCCGCTTCTTCTGCTCCACCTGTGCTCACTCTCTCGCTCAGTCTCTCTCTCACTTTCTCTCACTCTCACTTTCAATAAATAAGTTAAATCTTTAAAAAAGAGTTTTATTTTTTTAACTCTCCTAATAAACAAGAGTCCAAGGCCAGATGGCTTCCCAGCAGAATTCTACCAAACATTTAATGAAGAATTAATAGCATTCTTCCGAAGTTGTTTCAAAAAACAGAAATGGAAGGAAAACCTCCAAACTCATTCTATGAGGCAACATAACCTGATCCCCAAACCAGATAAAGATCCCACCAAAAGGAAAGTTATAGACCAATATCCCTGATGAACATGGATGCAAAAATTCTCGCCAAGATACTAGCCAATAGGATCTAATATTATATTACAAGGATTATTCACCACGACCAGGTGGGATTTTTTCCTGGACTGCAAGAGTGGTTCAACATCCACAAATCAATCAGCACCATAAACTACATTAATAAAAGAAAGAATGAGAACCATTTGATCCTCTCAATAGATGCAGAAAAAGCATTTGACAAAGTACAGCATCCTTTCTTGATTAAAACTCTTCACAATGTAGGAATAGAGGCAATATACCTCAATATCATCAAAGCCATATATGAAAGACACAGCGAATATCATCCTCAATGGGAAAAAACTGAGCACTTTCGCCCTAAGGTCAGGAACATGACAGTAATGTCCAATATCACCACTGTTGTTCAACATAGTACTGGAAGTCCTAGCCTCAGCAATCAGACCACAAAAAGAAAGAAAAGGCATCCAAATTGGCAAAGAAGAAGTCAAACTCTCACTCTTTGTAGATGACGTGATACTCCATATGGAAAACCCAAAAGACTCCACCCCAAAATTGCTAGAACTCATACAGGAATTCAGCCCAGTGGCAGGATATCAAGTCAATGCACAGAAATCAGTGCATTTCTATACACTACCAATGAGACAGAAGAAAGAGAAATTAAGAAGTTGATCCTATTTATAGTTGCACCAAAAACCATAGGATACCCCAAATACTGAAGATATCTAACCAAAGACATAAAGGATCTGTACTCTATAGAAAACTCTAGAAAACTCATGAAAGAAATCAACGAAGACACAAAGATATGGAAAAACATTCCATGCTCATGGATTGGGAGAGCAATTAGTGTTAAAATGTCTATGCTACACAAAGCAATCTACACATTCAATGTAATCCCTATCAACATTTTTCACAGAGCTGGAACAAACAATCCTAAAATTTGTATGGAACCACAAAAGATTCCCGAATAGCCAAAGGAATGCTGACAAAGAAATCAAAGCTGGAGGCATCACAATTCTGGACTTCAAGCCGTATTACAAAGCTGTAATCATCAAGACAGTATGGTACTGGCACAGAAACAGATGTATAGATCAATGGAACACAAAAAGAGAACCCATAAATGGACCTTCAACTCTATGGTCAATTAATCTTTGACAAAGCAGGAAAGAATATCCAAAGGGGGAAAAAAACAACAACAACAGTGTCTTCAACAAATGATGTTGGGGAAGTTGGACAGCCACATGCAGAAGAGTGAAACTGGTCTGTTTTCTTACATCATACACAAAAATAAACTCCAAATGGATGAAAGACTTAAATGCGAGACAGAAATCCATCAAAATCTTAGAGGATAACACAGGCAGCAGCCTCTTTGATCTCAGCCACAGCAACTTCTTGCTAGACACATCTCTGAAGGCAAGAGAAACAAAAGCAAAAGTGAACTATTGGGACTTCATCGAGATAAAAAAAACTTCTGCACAGCAGAAGAAACAATCAACAAAACTAAAAGGCAACTACAGAATGGGAGAAGATATTTGCAAATGTCTTATCAGATAAAGGGTTAGTATCCAAAATCTATAAAGATCTTATCAAACTCAACACCCATAAAAACAAAAAAACCCAGCCAAGAAATGGGCAGAAGACATGAACAGACATTTCTCCAAAATAGACATTAAATGGCCAACAGATACATGAAAAAATGCTCAACATCACTCAGCATTAGGGAAATATAAATCAAAATCTCACAATGAGATTCCACCTCACACCAGTCAGAATGGCTAAAATTAACAACTCAGGAAACAACAGATGCTGGTGAGGATGTGCAGAAAGAGGAACCCTCCCCTCTTACGCTGTTGGTGGGAACGTAAACTGGTTGTGGCCATTCTGGAAAATAATATGGAGGTTACTCAAAAACTTAAAAATAGAGCTACCCTATGACCCAGCAATTGCACTACTAGGTATTTATCCAAAGGATACAAATGTAATTATTCAAAGGGGTACATGCACTCCAATGTTTATAGCAGCAATGTCCACAGTTGCCAAACTATGGAAAGAGCCCAGATGTCCATCAACAGATGAATGGATAAAGATGTGGTATATACATACAATGGAATGTATATACCATAGCCAACAAAAAGAATGAAATCTTGCCATTTGCAGTGATGTGGATGGAACTAGAGAATTTATTATGCTAAGCAAAATAAGTCTGTCAGAGAAAGACAAATACCATGTGATTTTGCTCATATGTGAACATAGGGGAAAGGAAGGAAAATAAGAGGAAAACAGAAAGGGAGACAAACCATAAGAAACTCCTAACTATACGGAACAAACTGAGGGTTGCTGGGGGGGGGAGGCCGATGGGGGCATGGGGCAACTGGGTGATGGGCATTAAAGAGGGCCCTTGAAGTAATGAACACTGGGTGTTGTATGCAACTGACGAATCACTGAATTATACCTCTGAAACTAATAATACAGTATATGTTAATTTAATTGAATTTAAATTTTAAAAATTTTTAGATTTTTTTAAAAAAGAAGTGGTATATATATACTACAGAATATTATTCAGCCATAAAAAGATTGAAATCTTGCCATTTGCAACAACATGAATGGACCTACATAGTACAGTGCAAAGTGAAATAAAAGCCAGAGAAAGATGAATACCATCTGATTTCACTCATGTGGAATTTAAGAAACAAAACAAATGAAAAAACAAAGAGAAAAAAGGAATAAACAAAAAACAGTCTCTTAAATACAGAAAACTAATTGGTGGTTGCCAAAAGGAGGGTGGCTGGGAAGATACATGAAATAGATAAAGGGAATTAAGAGTACACTTATCTTGATGGGCAGTGAAAAATGTATAGAATCATTGGATCATTATATTGTACATCTGAAAAATAACTTAACACTATGTTAATTATACTTGGATAAACAAATAGTTAAATGAATTAATTAATCTAAAATCTGTTCCTAACAGGGATTGGTGTGTGAGAGGAGCATAAGAAATCCTCTCTGTTTCATGAAGAGAACACCAGTGGAAGCCTGAAATCCCCCCTTGGCCAGGACTCCTCCAGGAACAGCTAAACAAATGCCAGTCATGTCTTTCTTCTTCTCCTGTAACCAGGTGGGTCTCTAGGGCAATTTTAACCCATTAGTTGCTTTTTCCTAGGGCTGTGACTCTTTTAGATTAAGTTGGTTAAATTGAGTTGAGGGTAGATACCTAGGGAGGCAGATGTTGCTGCCCACTAGCGAAGAGCATACATGTGCACATGCACACACACACACACATATCCACACACACAACAGAAACCATTGCAGCTATGGAAATGACAACACAAACTCTGTATGACTCTAATGGGATAATTTTTAGATACTCAGACCATGTGATCACTCCTGCACTGGTGTGGTTTCCTTCAAACAATTCCTTTTGGGAGCCTAAACATTTATTCCAACAAGCCTGCTGCTTATGCTCAGAAAATGATTGTCCTTAGATCTGTAACCCTCAAATTTAAATATCTGTAACTTGTGGAAGATCATGAGTTCTTTACCTGGGAAAACACAGATTCCCATGCAAACCATTCTGTGTATCATGCATTTTGACAGATCCTCAACACACAAAAGAGTGGTTCAGAGTTATTGTTTGAAGGAGTGAATTTTGATTTTTTCAAAAAACATAAAGTTCTTTTGGAGTCAACTCTCATGATTAAGCTAGATAATATGTAAGGCTCAAAACAAAATGTGACTATAAATTAATGAGATAATTTTGGGTGGTTTATAAACTGGTTCTGAAAGAAACTAATCCCATTAAAGGAGTCTCATATGTTTTGAATCGTTTCTCTTTGAAATAAATGTCAAGACCCATCAAGGTTATCGATTCTGAAAGAGAGAAGATGCATTTCAACAAGCAAGTTCTGTTGTTTGTTAAAAATAACCTTATTACTGTCTATTCTTAAGCCATAGACTATATTCAGAATAATGTTTTCCTCCTCAAATAATCATAATCATCATCCATACATTTGTGTAGTATTTTACAGTTTATATAGCACCTTGCAATTTAAAGGCACTTTACAGTTTATAAAGCACTGACTCATCTATCTTTTTGTTAGATTCTCACAACAGCCCTGTGAGGCTATCCCTCTTTACAGGTGATTTCTGAGTATCTGAGCTTTGGCTCCCGCTTGAATGGTACTCTTCCTTCTACAAATCTCCTTGGACTTCAAAACCTGTTGATTTTAAACATGTGGGGAAATAATGCAATTATTAATTCTGCTTGGTGTACCCTCCCTCTTCAACACCCTAACATTCTTTGAGAAGTTACTTTCTATCTTGTTTGGATATTGATACAGTCACACATGTGCATATATGCACCACATACACATTTGTGCTGGTTCACTGGTCTATATTTGCAGGAGTCTTTTCTTTTGTTTCACAGTCCATATTCACCAGCCTTTCACCTTTGTTAGGGAAATAATCTGAGAGAGAGAAAGGGAGGAAGGAACAACAAAGAGCTGTTTCAGGGACCTCATACCATGTGTAGATTCAGTGTTCCCCAGGGAACACCATCCCTTTCATTTTCATCCACCTCTATATCCATATATATCTCTTTTGATAAGAATGTCCTCCCTTCAGCTAACTCCTTCAGGAAGTTTGCAACAGAAAACCACAGCCTCATCCCAATGGATCGGGTTAAGTTCAGTGACTGCCTCACAAATTCTGGTTGTTCTAGATCCAATTCTAGGGGAGGGGATTAGCTCTGTTGGATTACTGATGGGATGACACAGGTTTGGATTCTTGGATCCACACTAGAGCTCATGGGTAGTGATAAGGAATTGAAAGACTAGATGCGAAGGAGTCCTGTGGATGGCTCAACCAATCCTGACCTATCAATACTCTAAAGACTTTGTAGGGGCACCTGGGTGGCTCAGTTGTTTAAGAGTCTGACTTTGTCTCAGGTCATGATCTTAGGGTCTTGGGATTGAGCCCCACATCCAGCTCCCTGCTCAGTGGAGCATCTGCTTCTCCCTCTCCCTCCACTCCTCCCCCTAGTCATGCTCTCTCTGTCTCTCTCTCTCTCAAATAAATAAATAAATAAATAATTTTTTTAATACTCTAAAGATTCTCAAACCCGCCCCGAGACTTGAGTAGCTAGGTGAGTGTACCGGAATGACATCTGGGCTGCTCATTTGCCTTTGGAGTTTCACTGAGCTAACACACTATAACTCCTAAAGACATTTTTGATTTGAATATTTAATACTAAAGCAATGAATTTCTCAATATAATATTAGGAAGAATTCAATAGATTATTTCTTCTTAAAGACTATTCCTTTATTCTGTCTCCATAGATATTATTCTGGGGTAAGATCTTTATTCACACCTTTTATTGTGACAGTCTCCTAATTATGCTTCCTGACTTCAGTCCTTCAATTTCTTCCTTATTTCTGCAAGGTACACTTCTTTTAAAATCTCTGATCATCAAAATCTTTCAGTGGATCTCCAGTTGGAAAGTGGAGTCCAAACTTCTTATCTTGAGGCCCACTAGAGTTTGGCCTCAATTTATCTGGGAGGTATTCTGTCTAATGGCTAAGTATTTGGGCTTTGGGGTTAGACAAACCTGGTTTCAGTAACAGCTCTACCACTTACTAGCTGTGTGATAGTGGGCAAATGACTACACCTCTATAAACCTCAGTTTCTTCACTCATATGATTGTAGTTGTAATATCTCTTATGATTGTTTTGGGGATTAAATGAGATAATGCATGGAAGGTGTGATGCACAGGTACCTCACACATATAAGGAAGATTATAACACATTTTATTTATCATTATCATTGCTTTTCCACCCTATCTCCCCCGTTTTAGTTACAGCTAAACTGATATAAAATTCACTGTCCTTGTTTTTGCATTCTTGCTCTACGCATATATTCACTTTATCTTTTTTAGCTATCCTCAGCTTCTTAAAAATTACTTTTCTTATCTTCATTACCCATCCAAATCATGTACATCCTTCAATACCCAGCTGAAATATCACCCTTTTTCATGGAGCACTTTTTTTCCATCTAGTAGTCTGCTGTGATTGTTGTCTCTCAAGTCTTACAATACAGTAAAACTCTTATAATACAGTAGTCTCTTACTTACTTACTATTTTAAATACTACTTACAAGACAGTAGTTTCCTGTGATTGTTGTCTCTCCTGTAAAGTCTTATAATACACTTATTTTTTCTTTAGTAGTTTATGAAATTTTATTAAAATGTATACATTTAATCTCTTAGTTCTATTCATAATCTTGAACTCTTGTTGATTATTTTTATATTGAATTATTTTCTTCAGCTTTTTTTTCCTATCAAAGTCTATGTTTTAGGCTATTCTAAACTACACATTTTCCCCAACATCTTATTTTGAAAAATTTGATACACAGAAAGTTAAAGTAACTATAAAATAAATACCCTTTTACTCACTACCTGTATTCCACAATTAACATCATAGTATGCTTGCTTTGTCCCATATCTATCCACCCCTCTATGCATCCAATAACCCATCTAACATTTTTAATGCATTTCATAGTAAGTTGCAGACATCAAAACACTTCGCAAATCATGACACAATTTAGCTCCATCTGCTAAGGATTGTGAGGATGATCTACTTTATCCCTTGGTTTTTTGGACAAAAAAAACTAAAGCCCTAAGATATTAAGCAATTAATTTAATATTGATCAGTTTATCTCCAAGTATATATTGTTCACCTACTATGTCCCTGGTATTCTGCCAGGTCGCAGAAATATAGTAATGAACAAAATAGATAACGGTTCTGTCATCATGGAGTTTTTCCCCACCATGCCAATGGGGAAGATAAAGGTTCTGTCATCATGGAGTTTTTCCCTACCATGCCAATGGGGAAGATAGACATTGAACAGATCATTACAAATAGTTGAATAATAAAGTACATGAGTATCCAACCAACTCTGGTAGTTTAGAAAAAGGATCCTGAGAGGAGTCAGTACTTACTGCTCTGATCTCCTGATCCTTACTACTGGTGATATCCAAACACTTTCACGTATAATAATAGTCTATTTTTTTCTGCATGAAGAAATGCAGAAAGACTGTAGTATAGAATTATTCTTGTTGTACATATAAGGGAAACCTCACAAATTCCTCCAGAGGAGACCAAATACTGTGAGACAGAGTTGAAAGTGTAGCCTCAGGCATCCAAATTGGCAAAGAAGAAGTCAAACTTTCACTCTTTGCAGATGATATGATACTTTATGTGGAAAACCCAAAAGACTCCACTCCAAGACTGCTAGAACTCATACAGGAATTCAGTCAAGTGTCAGGATATAAAATTAAT
>CM052799.1:47126800-47269321 GCA_028533885.1 Nasua narica
TTTCTTTCTTTCTTTCTTTCTTTCTTTCTTTCTTTCTTTCTTTCTTTCTTTCTTTCCATTCTTTTTAATACTTTTTTGGTTGAAGTATAACTGACTTTTAACATTATGTTAGTTTCAGGTGGACAACGTAATGATTTGGTATTTGTAAATATTGCAAAATGATCACCACCTTAAGTCTAGTTAACATCTATCACCACACAATTACAAGATTTTTTTTTCTTGTGATGAGAAAGATCTACTTTCTACTTTTTAGGATCTACTTTCTTAGCAACTTTCAAATATGCAATATGGTATTATTGACTGTGTATTATTGACTGTGACAGATATTACTGCCTGTGTTCTCCTCTAGGATTTTTATGGTTTCATATTTTACATTTAGGTCTCTCATTGATTTTGATATTTTTGTGTATGGTGTAAGAAAGCAGTCCAGTTTCATTCTTCTGTGTCAGGCTGTCCAGTTTTCCCAACACCATTTGTTGCAGATACTGTCCATTTTTTTTCCATTGGATATTCTTTCCCGTATTATCAAAGATTAGTTGACTATATAGTTTTAAGTCCATTTCTGGGTTTTCTACTCTGTTCCATTGATCTATGCATCTGTTTTTGTGCCAGTACCATACTGCCTTGATGATTACAGCTTTGAAATATAGCTTGAAGCCCAGAATTGTGATGCCTCCAGCTTTGCTTTTCTTTTTCAAGATTGCTTTGGCTATTCAGGTCTTTTGGGGTTCCCTATAAATTTTATTTATATTTATTTATATTGTTTGTTCTAGCTCTTTTAAAAATGCTGATGGTATTTTGATAGAGATTACTAAATATGTAGATTGCTTTGGGTAATATAGACATTTTTAACAATATTTGTTCTTCTAATCATGGAGAGCAAGTCTTAAAAGGCTGGGGGAATCTGTACATTCTCTAGAAAATTTATAAACTGTAAGTATTATTTTTAACCCATTAGTTTTGAAGCTTAATTTTTTTGTAATAGAACACATTTTATTTTCAAAAAAGTTTTGTACATGGAACCTTAATATATAAAACAGATCAAACTTATTCTGATTAAAGCCAGGCAACAGGTCAGACCCACCACTCAGTTGACCTACTGTACCTTTACCCCAAGGCAATCCTGCTTCCCTTCCGTGGAATGCCAAGTGTGCTGGTCTAGTCCAATTCTGCTATACAGTCTATAGCATCTCTAATGATTGTTCATCCAGACTTTTTTTTTAAGATTTTATTTATTTATTTGAGAGAGAGCATGTGCAAAAGAGAACTCAAGTGGGGGGAGGGGCAGAGAGAGAGGGAGAAGCAGGCTCCTTCCTGAGTCAGAAGCCAGATGATGTAGGGCTCGATACGGGCCTCCATCCCAGGACCCTGGGATCATGATCTGAGCCAAAGGCAGACACTTAACCAACTGAGCCACCCAGGCACCCCCATCCAGACTGTCTTTAAATCTAAGAGCTGAGACTTCATGTTTAGCTGAATCTGAGCTATAAGCTAATATTATAACCATTATCAAAATGGAGAAATAGCAGCTGCTCAAATAAAAATCCACCTGGGATGAACAGGTCAGGAACCTTCAACAGATAGCAACATGTGCTGTGCATGCCAAAGTGCTCAGATAGCAACAAGGGAAGAGATTCAATGTCAACCTCTGGATCAGAGCCAATCGCCTCCAGCCCAATGAAGAGAGCAGGAGCAGTCCTACAGAGTGTACCTTGGAAAATGTGATTGCGCTCTTTGGCACTATATTTATTCCTTACACTTGCTTCAAGCCTTAGGGCTGCTGGCTATTTGAAATACCATTTTAATTAAAACATTTACTCTAAATGACAGGATCAATCTAATGAAAGGTTACAATGACTAATGCTGGAGAACATTAAAAATGTACATCATGTTGCCATCTTTTTTCACTCACACCCATCCTAGGTCTCTCTCTTTCATAATGAAATCCAAGACCAATAGATGGCATCTTACAGGTTCACAAAATACATGTATTTTTCCTTTCATTGAAAAAGGAGCCTCTCAAAAACCAATAAACATTTAAATGGCATTGTGGGAATGATTCCTCATGCCAGGTTCCAACCAAATGAACTGAGGAAAAGTACTATGTGGCAGATAATCATGGATAAACACAAGTAGGAAGCTTAACTTCCTCCTGGTGGCTGTCCAGAGCCTCTTGGGGCTAAGCCAGTGTTCCCATTCCCACTCCTGAGTTAGGTGTTATTGCCTTCCAACGAACCTGCAAAGGTGCCATGGTTTTAAGATAGAAAGAAGAGAGGAAGACAGAACTCTGTATGAAAGGAAGTGATTCATTTTAAAATATACTGTATTTAAATACAATATTAAAATAAGTATAAGATTGTACACTCTATTGTGAGTAAGGGTATGTCTGTTGAGAGCCCAATTGGGAAAAAACAAAACAACCAAAGTTGGATTTTGGTAGATGTGCACCAGCCCATGGGTGAAATGTCAGCCAGTTGCCTACTGGGAGAATGTATATTGGAGAGCACAAAAGAGAAGGGTATTTCTGAGAAAACACCTGGCAAACCCTCAGAACACAGAATTCAGGCAATCAGACAGAACCTGAAACAAACACAACATAAAACCGGCCAATCAGTCACTTTGCTTCTTCTGAATTATGCTGAGAGTGGTAGCGTACTTCCAAATATAGATGGTATGTTATTTAATGGATAGTAACAAGCTGCCGGCATAGGGGTTTCATGTTGTCAGTGTATAAATAGGAGTCATTTGGGCTCCTTGCTGCACAATTGCCCTTGCTGGAGATAAATAGTGTGTGCAATTTCTGCTGTCAACAGAACACAGCGTAATAGGCCTTTAGTGCCATGAAGTAACCCTGGGCAGTGGCCCTGAGAACAGGGGGCCCTGGTTGGAAATGGCCAGAATTGTATTCAGTCTCCTGCACTTTCTCCACCTCCGCTTTATTTTAATTCACCTCCTTTAAGCAATATTCTACTTGGCTGCAGTCAGTCTAGGTGTGAGGCACAGAATGAAGATGTTTGTTTTTTCTCTGAGAGTCATGAAATCTTTCTGAGGAGAGGAACAACTATTTTTTAAAAAATAATTTTAAAGGGACACCTGGATGGTTCAGTTGGTTAAGCATCTGCCTTAGGCTCAGGTCGTGATCCTGGGGTTCTGGGATGAGCCCTGGGTTGGGCTTCCTGATTAGCAGGGTGTCTGCTTCTCCCTTTCTCTCTGCCCCTCCCCATGCCCCCCTCAAGCTTGTGTGTCCCCTCTCTCTTTTTTCTCAAATAAAAAAATAAAATCTTTAAAAAAAAAAGAATTTAAAAATCTGATCTGTATACATACATTTAGAATAATTGAATCTTAGAATTGGAAGGAATTTCAGAGGGGATCTAGCCCAAACTCATCTATCACAAACCTGGCATGGAGTGGTGCATGAAGTTTGCAAAGTACAAACAGATAAGCAGTAAAACTTCATGCTTTCAAGTTCTATTGTTTCAAATTTTGCAATATTTCATAAGGGGCATAGAAAAATAAAAAGGAAAATAAAAAACCCATGTTACTTATGATATTTGAAATATATATAATCAAAGAGCCCTAAAGTCAAAGGCAAAATGCAACATGATATTGCAGAATTTCTAGAAAATGCTGATATTGAGAACAGACATGTCAGAATTTCACCAATATAGCTAAGCAGTACTCAAAGAAAATTAATAGTATTAAATATCTATGTTGATAAATATTAAAATAAATGAATTAAATATACAACTAAAAAGTAGGAAAATAACAAAAATGGAAAGAGAGCAGAAGAAATTGACAAGGATAAAAGCAGAAATTAATGAGATTTAAAAACTGACTCTATCAATTATCTTATGGTCCCACAAGGTAAACATAGAGGGCATTGTGAGAAGGAAGGGAAGGGTGAATGGGGGGAAATCAGAGAGGGCGATGAACCATGAGAGACTGTGGACTCTGAGCAATAAACTGAGGGTTTTGGAGGGGCGGTGGTGGGGGGTTGGGTGAGCCTGGTGGTGGGTATTGAGGAGGGCACGTATTGCATGGAGCGCTGGGTGTGGTGCATGAACAATTAATCTTGTAACACTGAAAAAATAAAATAAACATATTTGGGGAAAAAATAAAACTGACTCTATTACATCAAAAAGCTGGTTCATTGAAAAAATTAACAAAAATAAATGATCCAATAACCAACCTAATTTTGAAAAACAGAGGGAGCCCAAAGACACAAAATAAGAAATGACAAGGGAACAGAAACCATCAAAAGAGAAGCGATTTTGGGGTCTCCTAAAAATTACAGAAAACCCGAAGAACTTTCATTCACGTGGGTTGTATCTATTACTATTTACCATATTTGATATTAAATTTGACAATTTAAACAATATTTACATATTAATTAAAATTTTAAATAACTAAAAACCCATTGCTGTTAACATGACAAAATTATGAGGAGAACAAAATTCTATTATTCTTTAAAAATTATTGACAGGAGTGGCTGGTTTACAATTTTGCAGATCTCTTTAATATCTGACTTGAGGGAAGACAGCTAGATTCTCACCCACTTCTCCCCTGAGTTTATTGTGATGTCACATGCTTTAGCCTCTGGATGCATCTACCATGTATTAGTTGAGACAATGAGGGAAAGACCTGAAGACTTGATGTTCTAGGAAAATATAATTTACAAAAAATATATGTAATTTACCAACAACAAAAAACTACAGACCAATCTTGCTTATGAATACTGATGCACAAATCTTCAATAGAATATTTGAAAATAGAACCCAACAGCATACTGAGCAAATGTCATTATCAAGCATGACTTGTTCCAGAATGCAAGAATGCTTGGAAATCATTAGTTATTACAAGTCAAATACATAAGTCATCGTATTAGCAGATCAAAGCATTTGACAAAATTAAAAATCCATTCCTAATAGAAGCACTCAATAAAATAGGAACCAATGGATACCTTCTTAAAATCACAAAGTACAAAAATTATCATGTTATTTCATTAACGTGAAATTATGTACACACTGCTTTTATGCTTTTAATTTTGTATATGATATAGATATAGATATGAAGATGGAGATAGAAATAGAGATCAGAGACAGAGATAGAGACAGAGATATCTTAGCTCCCAGACCAGCATCTCATTTCATGGGAAATCCTAAAGGCAGTCTCACTAAAGTCAGATTTAAGACAAGGGTGACCACAGTCACCATTTTTATTAACCTGATATTGGAAGTGTTAGTCCATGTTGTTCAATAAGTGAAAGCAATTAGGTAAGAATTGGAAAGGAAGGATAAAATTATTGTTTGGTGGAAATCTAAGAGAATTGATGGAAAACTACAAATAATTAAAGACTTTAGTTAAGAAGCAGGAAATTAGGGGCGCCTGGGTGGCTCAGTGGGTTAAAGCTTCTTCCTTCAGCTCAGGTCATGATCTCAGGGTCCCAGGATCGAGTCCTGCGTTGGGCTCTCTGCTCGGCATGGAGCCTGCTTCCCCCTCTCTCTCTGCCTGCCTCTCTGCCTACTTGTGATCTCTCTCTCTCTGTCAAATAAAAAAATAAAATCTTAAAAAAAAAAAAGAAGCAGGAAAATAGATCTCCCTACCACCACCACTTATTTAATATGCCACATTCCTGTTTACTCTCTGTTCTCTTCCATTAGTTTGTTTTTTCTATTTGTAGACCAGAATTATGCAATTTTAATTACTATAACGTTATCATATGTTTTTATTTTTAGGAAAATTCTAGCCTTTTCTCCCTTTCCAAAGTTGGCTTGATTATTTGATTGGGAAGGCACTGCATGTACATATTTATTTACCAGGAGAATTGACGTCACTACAATATAAGACTTCCCATCTTGGTAGCATATGCTGTCCCTCTAAGTAAGGCCTTCCCTACCACCCTATTTTAAATTGCAGCCCCTCCCCCAACACTCTCTATTCTCCTACCCTGCCTTATTTTTCTCCATAGCACTTGTCTCCATCTAACATACTTTATATTTTATTATTTTGTTTATCATCTCTCTCCCGTTACTAGAATGGAAGCTTCATGAGGACAAGTACCTTTGTTTTCTCTACTGCTGTAAAGAGCCCCAGTGCCTAGGATGGTGCCTGACGCTTAACAGGTGCTCAACAAATATTTGCTGATAAATGAATACAATTGAGTCTTCTTTTATCCTTAAATAACAATTTACAGTTTTCTTCATATATGATTTGCTAATTTCTTGAAAATTAGTTCAGTTATGTTTGTAGTTGTTGCTATTGCGGAAAGAATTTTATGCCATTTAACTTTCTGATTGGTTGGAAATTAGAAAATTCTAATAGTTTCTTACTTGACTGTCTTCGACTTTCTAGATCAACAATCATATAATTTGCAAATATTGTCTTTTCTTTTCTGGTATTATTACCTGAAATATTTCCCTGTTTTGTATTTTCATTGGCTGGGACCTCCAATAAAATGTTGAAAATTATGGGCAAGAAGCATCCTTGTTTTGTTTCTTAATTTTAGAAAATGCTCATCACAATAAATTACTAAATATGATTAAATATGATAGATGAACTTTATCTGATTAAGAAACTTTCCTTTTATTCCTAGGAAATAGGAAGCATGAAAGTTTTAAATTTTAATAAACTCAAATTATTAATATTTTCCCTATGGTTTGTATTGTCTGCATCTTATTTGAGAAATCCTTCTTTATCTCAAAGTCATAAAGATACTTTCCTACACCTCCTTTTATAAATCTGCCACTTCCATTTAGGTCTTTGGTGTACCTGAAATTAATATTTGTGGTATTGTGATATAGGAATACAGTTTCATTTTTCTCCTGTATAGATAACCATTATCCCAGAATCATGTCTTGAATAATCCTTATCTACTTGCAGTGATATTTCTATCATATATCAATGTGTGGGTCTATTTGGGCTCCTCCGATTTGTTCCATTAATTTATTCATCTGTCCTCACACAAATACTGCACTATCTCCCTGTAGTTAATAAATATTAATATTTGATAGGAAAAGTCCCTTACCACATTCTCTTTCAAAATTACCTTTGTGATTCTTGACTCTCTGCCTCTCCATAAAAATTTAGGATTAGTTTGTTAGGTTGACAAGTTGACTTTGTTGAGATATTTATTGTAATTGTATTAAATATATAGATGAATTTTTACATCTTTTTACATTTTACACATGAAATTTTTACAAACTGAGTCTTTTAGCCCATAAATGTAATATATCTCTCCATTTATTTAAGGTTTTTTAAATGTTTTTCAGTAGTGTTTTAAAATTATTTTCACATAATTATCTTTCATAAGCTTTCTTAGATTTATTTCTGCATAGCTTATAGTTTTTGTTATTATGCTAGACATTCTTTATTCTGTTGTACTTTCTAACTGACTTATTATTACTGGTGTATAGGAGTGCTATTGGTTTTTTTAAATGTCACTTTCTTCAGGGATCTTGCTGTATTCTCTCATTAGCCATATATTTAGAAATTTTGGGATTTTCTATGTAGACATTCATATTGTATACCAAGAAGGATTATTTTCAATCTCCCTTTATAATCTTTTAGCCTCTAATTTACTTTCCCTACCTCTTGAACAACAGAAGTTCTTAATTTTAATTAGGTCCTAAATATCAAGTTTTCCCTTCATTTTATTGCCTTCTGTTCCTATTTAAGAAATTGTTCTGGGGGCATCTGGGTGGCTCAGTGGGTTAAAGCCTCTGCCTTCAGCTCAGCTCATCATCTTAGGGTCCTAGGATTGAGCCCCGCATCGGGCTCTCTGCTCAGTGGAAAGTCTGTTTCCCCCCACCGCCCCCGCCTGCCTGCCTCTCTGCCTACTTGTGATCTCTCTCTCTCTGTCAAATAAATAAATAAAATCTTAAAAAAAGAGAAATTGTTCTGTATTCTCCTATATTCTAAAATCTTTATTGTTTTTCCTTTTTATATTTAGATCTACAAATCATCTGGAATTAGTGTATGGTAGGAGATGAAAGTCAAGATTTATTTATTTTTCCTATAGATATCAAATCAATTCAGCACCATTAAATGAAAAGACAACCTATGACCTACTAAATTATAGTGATTACTTTGTCATAAATGTCTGGAGGTCTGTTCTAGAACCCCCTATTACGTTTTAGTGATCTATACTTTTGTAAATAGCATTGTTTGAATTACTGTGTTTTTATGGTAAACCTTGTTATCAAGTTGCTCTAACACAAGATTCCATCAGAATTATCTTCGTATTCTTGTCATTTTCTACAAAAAGCCTTCTGAAATTGTTTTGTTTTGTATCCAGTTAGAAGACTTGACATGTTTACAATATTGAGCCTACAAATTCATGAATATGGTATATCTTTCTAGTTATTTAGGTCTTTTTTAATTCCTCTAAGTAATGTTTTGTAGTTTTCTGTTTAGAGTCTTCCACATTTTTTGCTAAATTTTTTTCCTGGATACTTGATTTTTCTCCTATTACAAATACATATATACCATGTATCATATTTATAAATATATATAAATAATTGTTTAAAAATTTATGTTGTCTAATTGTTTATTTCTGGTGTATGGAAATACCACTGATATTTTTGTTTGTGGATCTAGTATCTAGCAATTTTGCTAAATTCACTTATTTGTAATGGTTTGTAGACTTTTTTGGATTCTACTTAAATAATCATGTCATCTATGGATGATGATTGTTTATTTCTTTTCTGATCCTTATATCTTTTTTCTTTGTGACCTCCTATACTGGCTAGGACTTCCAATATAATGTTGACTGAAATGGTGATAGCATATAATCTTGTCTCTAATTTAAGGAGGAAAGCTTTTAATATTTCTCCATTAAATATATTTACCAGGTTTTTTTCTGCTGTTTATTTGGTTAGTTAATTCTTAACATACCCTTTATCAGATTAAGGAAGTTCCTTTATATTCTTAGCTTATTAAGAGTTTTTTTTAAATCAATAGTGAATGTTGAATTTTATCAAATGCTTTTTCTCCATTGATTAAGATGATCATATGTGGTTTCTTCGTGATTCTGTTAATGTGTAAATTATATCATTCAACGTTCAAATTTTAAGTCAACATTGTATTTCTGGAATAAACTAGACTTGATCATAATGTATTATCCTTATATATCAATAGATCTGATTTGCTAACTTTTTGTTTAAGGTTTTTTCCTATATGAGAAAGTTTGATCTGTAATTTTATTTATTTATTTATTTACTTATTTTAGGTTTTAGTTTTTTTTTTTAAGGATCCTATTTACTGATCAGAGAGAGAAAGAGAGAGTGCACGAGCACAAGCAGAGGGAGAAGCAGGCTCCCTGCTGAACAGGGAGCCTAATGCAGGACTCCATCCCAGGACCCCAGGATCATGACCTGACCCAAAGGCAGATGCCCAACCAATGGGGCCACCCAGGCACCCCATACCCTCCTCTTCTTATAAGAGAGACCAATCAGATTGGATTAGGGCCAATCCCAATGCCATCATTTTTAACTTAATTATATCTTGTAAGGCTCTATCTTCAAATATAGTCACATTTTGAGGTACTAGGGTTAGAACTTCACCATATGAATTCAAGGTGACATAGTTCAGTCAATAACAGTTAGCATAGCCTATCCCACCTGCCATCTTTCTGTGTCCTTATAATGAAGGTGGATATCTTAGAGACAATATATATATTTAGGTTATTTTAGACAGTCTCTGACCTTTAAATGGAGACATTGGCTCATTTTCTGTTAATGTAATTGTAGTATACTTGGCTCAAATCTACCATCTAATTTTTTTTCAATTTGTCTAATATGTTCTTCGTCCTTTTTTAATTCCTTTCATGTTTTCTTTTGGATCAACTAATAAATTTTTATTATTTCATTTTATCCCTTCCCTTAGCTTGTGTTTATTCAATTATTAGCCTTTCTTTCATTGTTACTCTAAAGACTACAATGTGCATTCCCTGAAAGCTTTATTTTAAGAGATTGAATTCACACCCCCAGGAATTCACCCACTTGAAAGGTCTAATTCAATGTTAGTTAGTATATTCATAGGTTTGTCCAACCATCACTACAGTCTGTTTGGAACATTCTTGCCATCCCCAGAAGAAACCATGTTAACAGTTACTCCTTACCTCTCCCTCAGCCCTAGGCAACAACTAATCTATTTTCTGTCCTTATAGATTTGCCTATGCTAAACTTTTCATATAAATGGATTCATACAAGATATAGTCTTTTGTGACTGACTTGTTTCACTAAGCATGATGTTCATATATCTTGTAGCATGCATGTATCAATACTTCATTTCTTTTAATTGCTAAATAATATTCCATTATATGAATATACCACATTTTATTTATCCATTCATTAATGATGGACATTTGTGTTGTCTCCATCTTTGGGCTATTATAAATACAAATACTTGTGTCCCAGTTTTTGCATGAACATGCATTTTAAATTCTTTTAGGTGTGTACTTCAAAGAGAAATTGTTGGTTCTTATGGTAACTGTTTAGTTTTTTGTTTTGTTTTGTTTTGCTTTTTTCGAGAAACTGCCAGACTTTTTCCAAAGAAGCTGCACAATTTTACATTCCTACCAGGAGCATATGAGGCTTCGTTTCTTGACATCTTTGCCAATGCTGGTCATAATCTGTCTTCAACATCTTTTCATATGCTTTTTTGCAATTTATATATCTTCTTTGGAAAAATGTCTATTTAGATCCTTTGTTTATTTTTAAATTGGGTGATTTAACTTTTTGTTGTTGCATTGTAAGGGTTCTCTATATATTTTGGATACTAGGCCATTAAGATATACAAAATTTCTCTCCCATTCTGTCATTTGTCTTTTCACTTTCTTGATAATATCCTTTGAAGCACAAAAGTTTTTAATTTTGATGAAGTCCAATTTATCTTTTTTTCTATGATTGCTTGTGTTTAGGTATTACATAGATTTATATCAATTTTTTTCTAAGAGTTTTTATAGTTTTAGTTCTTACAATTAGCTCCTTGATCTATTTTTAATTAGTTTTGTGTATGGTATGAGGTTAACAGTCCAACTTCATTCTTTCACATGTGTGTATCCAATTGTCCCAACACCATTTGCTGAAAAAACTACTTTCTTCCATTGAGTTGTTTTAGCTCCCTTTTTTGAAAATCAATTGACCATAAAAGTAAGGGCCTTTTGCGGTTTTGCTTTTTATATTTTGCAGACATTTCTATATGTTTGAAGCAGATAAGATATGTGAAAATGTGAACTTATTGCAGTATATTAATGAAAGTCACTAAATTTATTTCACACTCTTCTTCTGTTTGCTTGGGAATTAATGTCTTTATTGAGTTTAATGCTTCTGTTATCATGCTATTGATTTTATTCAAATATTTGGTGATTCTTTTTTGTATGCTTATCTTGTGTGAGATTTTTATGTGAATGCTTTTTCTGTTTGTCATTGTCTAATTTAGATGCTAAGTTAAGGACAGACCCCCTCCAAATGTGATATTACAGTGGTTTGTTTTTTGGCTGTGGAGATGCCCTGTCTCTCATGGTTGGCTTTTACTGGTACACTGGCCTACTTCTTATTATTCCATTGCCCAAATTCAATGCATTCAGTGGATTAAAGACCTAAATGTGAACCATAAAAATCTTAGAGGAGAACATAGGCAGCAACCTGTTTGACCTTAGCTGCAGCAACCTCTTACTTGTCTCCTGAAGCAAGGGAAACAAAAGCAAATTAAACTATTGGGACTTCATCAAAATAAAATGCTTCTGTGCACTGAAGGGAACAGTCAACAAAACTAAAAGGTAACCTATGGAATCAGAGAAGATATTTGCAAATGACATATCTGATAAAGAGTTAGTATCCAAAATATATAAAGAATTTATCAAACTCAAAACCCAAAAAACTGAGTAACTTTTTAAGGAAACTCCATACTGTTTTCCATAGTGGCCGCACAAGTTTGCTTGCTCACTAATAGTGCAAGAAGTTCCCCTTTCTCTACATCCTCAACAAAACCTATTGTTTCTTGTGTTGTTTATTTTAACCATTCTGACAGGTGCGAAGTGATAACTCTTTGTGGTTTTGATTTCTATTTCCCTGATGATGAGTGATGTTGAGTATCTTTTCATGTGTTTGTTAGCCATCTGTATCTTTTCTTTGGAAAAATGTCTATTCAAGTCTTCTGCCCCTCTTTGATTGGATTATTAAATTCTTTGGGTATTGAGTTTGATTAAGGTATTTATAGATTTTAGATACTAGCCTTTTATCTACTAAGACATTTGAAAATATCTTCTCCCATTCTGTAGGTAGCCTTTCAGTTTTGTTGATTGTTTCTTTTGCTGTGCAGAAGTTTTTTATCTTGATGAAGTTCTAATAGTTCACTTTTGTTTTTGTTTCTCTTGCCTTTTGGAGACATGTTTAGCAAGTTGTTGTGGCTGAGGTCAAAGAGGTTGCTGCCTGTTTTCTCCTCTAAGATTTTGATGGATTCTGGTCTCACAGTTAGGTCTTTCATCCGTTTTGAGTTTACTTTTGTGTATGGTGTAAGAAAAGAGACCAGCTTCACTCTTCTGCATGTTGCTGTCCAAATTCCCCAACACCATTTGTTGAAGACACTGTTTTTTTCCACTGGATACTCTTTCCTGCTTTGTCAAAGCTTAGTTGACCATAGAGTTGAAGAGCCATTTCTGGGTTTTCTTTTCTGTTCCATTGATCTATACATCTGTTTTTGTGCCAGTACCATACTGTCTTGATGATTACAGCTTTGTAATATGGCTTGAAGTTCAGAATTGTGATGCCTCCAGCTTTGATTTTCTTTGTCAGCATACCTTTGGCTATTTGGGAATCTTTTGTGGTTCCATACAAATTTTAGGATTGTTTGTTCCAGCTCTGTGAAAAATGTTGATGGTATTTTGATAAGGATTGCATTGAATGTGTAGATTGCTTTGCGTAGCATAGACATTTTAACACTATTTGCTCTTCCAATCCATGAGCATGGAATGTTTTTCCATTTCTTTGTGTCTTCCTTGATTTCTTTCATGAGTTTTCTATAGCTTTCAGAGTACAGATCTCTTACCTCTTTGGTTAGATATCTTCAGTATCTTGGATATCCTGTAGTTTTTGTTGCACCTGCAAATAGGATCAACTCCTTAATTTCTCTTTCTTCTGTCTCATTGGTAGTGTATAGAAATGCACTGATTTCTGGGCATTGATTTGATATCCTGTAGATGTAGACATTAGAACTCTCATATAATGCTGGTGGGAATAGTGTGGCCTGTGTGGAAACACTTTGTAAGTTCCTCAAAAAGTTAAACAGAGAATTACTATATGACCTAGCAATTCCACTAGATATACCCCAAATAATTGAAAACAGGGGATCAGATACTTGAACATTAATACTCATATCAGTATTATTCACATCGCCAAAAGGAGGAACAACCCAAGTTTCCATCAACAGATGAATGGATAAACAAATTGTAATATTACACACAATGGAATATGATTCAGCCATAAGAAGGAATGGAGTTCTGATACATGCTACCACATGGATAAAATTTGAAAACATAGTGAAATAAGCCAGATACAATGGGACAGATATGGTATGATCTCACTTATATGAAATAAGTGGAATAGGCAAATTCATAATTACATAGTTAAAAATGGTTATAAAGGCAAATTTTATGTTATATATATTTTACCACAATAAAAAATGCAAAAAAAACCCAAAACCAAACAAAAATGCAAAAAAATTCCATTTCTCCTTTCTGCTTTTGTGTTATTATTGTATACATTCTAAATTCTATATATGTTATAAACACTCTGTACATTGAATACAATACCCTCAATACAATAAAAAAAGAAAAAATCTTTTATGTTTACACACATTTATTATGTCTGAGATTCATCATTTCTTTGTGTAAATCCAAACTTTGATATCATCTTCATCCTGAATAACTTTTAAAACATTTCTTGCAGGACTTGTAAGCTGCTAACCAATTCTCCAAGGGTTTGTTTGTCTAATAATATCATTATTTTACATTTATTATTTTAAGGTTATATTCACTGTAATTTTTTTCTTTCATTTAAAAGTCATATGGTTTGCATGGTTTTTGAGGAAAAGTCAGAAGTGATTCTTACCTCCATTTCCTCTGTATTGTAGTTTGCCTTTTTTCTCTGGGTGCTTTTAAATTTTCTCTTTATAGATTGTTTTCAGCAATTTGATTATGATGTATCTGGATGTAGTTTCCTTCATATTAATTTTGCTTGGGATTCATTAAGCCTCTTTGATTTGTGGGTTTATAGGTTGTTTTTTTAATTTGGGGAAAATTGTTCTTCACTTCTTCATTTTTTTTCTACTTCTTTTCCTTCTTGGACTTTAATTATATTCATGCTAGGCCACTTAATGTTGTCACACAAGTCACAAGTCTCTGTCCCTTTTTTTCTCAATGGTTTTCTTCCATATTTAGTCCATATAGTTTCTATAGCTATGACTTCAATTTCCCTAGTCATATTTTATATTTCCTAAAGTACCATTATCCTCATCCAGTGGATTTTTATTAATTCAAATATGGTCTTTTTCAGCTCTAGAATGTCCACCCAGTCCTTTTATATATCATTAATTTCACTCTTCATTGTCTTCATATTTTTTTCAAACCTTTGAATATGTTTACAATAGCTTTTAAAATCCTTCCTGATAATTCCATCATCTCTGTCATTTTTATGACTGTCATTGACTAATTTGTATTATAGCTATGGATCAATTTCCTGCTTCTTCACAAGTCTAACAACTTTTTATTGGACACTAGTCATTGTGATCTTTTTTGTTATCTTCCTTCAAAGAGTATTGTGGAATTTTGGCAGGCAGTTAAAATGCTTGGAGATAAATTTGGTCCTTTCAAAGCTTGGTTTTTAAGTTTTGTTATATAGGTGTAGAATAGCCTTACTCAATAGTTTAGCCCTACTTTTTTTCTTTTCTTTTCTTTCTTTTTTTTTTTTTCAGAGAGAGGAGAGAGAGAGCACAGTGAGGGGAAGGGCAGAGGGAGAGGGAAAGAGAGAATCTTGAGCAGCTCCATGCCCTGTGTGGAGCCCAACCTGGAGCTCAATCTCACAGCCCTGAGATCATAATTTGAGCTGAAATCAAGAATCAGACACTCAACCGACTAAGCCACCCAGGAGTCCATAGTCCTACTTCTAAGGCATGGTCTTCTTGAGGTCTTTACTGAATGTGCCAGGTGTTTTAAGAGGTCTGTACTTGAATGTCTCTCAGCATTGTGTGAGCTCTATGAATTGTGCTCCATGAATTGAACTATAAGCTTATAGTTCCCTGATAGTTATGTTTTCCCCAGTAATCGTTATAGTTTTTACTATCCCTGTCCCATTCTATGCATGCTCAGCTTAGTATTCAGGCACAAACTAAAGAGGAACTCATGCAAACCTCTGGAGCTTTTCTCTCCTTACGGTTACTCTACACCATAGACTCCAGCCTCCCCATTCTAATGGGGAGAATTCTAATCTCTGTTTCCTCACTTAGCATGACCTGCCAGTTCTGCTTGGGTTCCCCATTCTTACACTGAAGTCCAGGAAGTGCCTTGGCAAGAAAGCTCTGGTGATCATAAGACTTGCTTCTTTTGTTTAAGTATCACAGTCCTGTGCTCTCTATTGTCTAATGTCTGAATACAGTTGTTTCATAAACTTTGTACTGTTTTCTAGTCGTTTACACTGGGAGGAAAAGTCTGGTTCCAGCTCTTATGCCATGGCTAGAAGTAGAACTATAATCTTTTTTTTCAACTCATGGAACAATGATAGTTTATAGAGTTGTGTTTCCACTTAAAGCAAAGAAAGAATGAGTGAATGAATAAAATGAAATATAGTAAAATAAATTGCCAATGGTGTAATCAGACCTCCTATAGCTTTGAGAAAATTTAAGTTCTGACTTTCAACAAGAATTCTTTATGTTGTGTTGCCAGTTTGATTTAAGGTTCTCTCAGGTCAGGTATATTTTAGAAATTACTCCTTCACAATGGGTCTTTAATTGACCATTAGCACCAATGGAATGCTACCTCAAGTGACATTCACTATCTTCTGTGATATCCTCTAACATGAAGTTAGGAACACAGTATGTTCCAAATGTGCCTTATTTCACTGAGGGACAAATAACAAGCTCTAGTTTGCTCCAGTGATATTGGAATTAAGTCAGCCAACTATGTTTTCAAAATCTGGTACACTAATTTTATTTATGATTTCATAGGAAAAAGTCTTTCTTTGTAAGATCTAAAAGTGTAAGATTCTGCTTTTGAGATTATGGCCAATTTCTTCACTCCATTTGTGTTGAGTGGATTTTTTTTTTAACCATGAATGATTAATGGTTTGAATGAGTCTTACATATTTTCATGTATACTTTCAGATAGATGCCTCCACTTCAAGGTTTACATCATTCTAGATATTTTATCTGAGTAGAAAGTTAATAATTAGGATAAATGGAAAGCTGAGTCTCTTAAGTATAAAAATCTCTAATTTGAGTTAGCTTGTGTTATGTGTAGTCAGGACTGTAACAGATGTTAAGCAACTTCAAACAAAAGGGTAAGTAAAGGAGACATAATTATTTTTGCTTATTACTATTTATTCAAGTGCCCACAGCACTGAAGATACAGTGTAAGCAAAACTGTTACCTATAAAATGGGCGGATTTAGTTAGTTATGCCAGGGTATAGAGTAATATGTCATGCTTTTCTATGGAAACACAGCAATCAAGGTGAATATCAGAAACGCTCTATAAGTCAGGAGGCTTAACTGAGAACAAAGAAAGATGAAGAGAGGAGAAAGAAGATGAATATGATTTATATGCATTTAAGATGAGAGGATTTCCAGAATTTCAAAGACATATCTTCCATGGTCATTGCAACACTCAGTGTTCATAGTAGCCAAGGTATGGGAAGAGCCTCTGTGTCCTTTGGAAGATGAATGAATAAAGGAAATGTGGCTTATACATATAATGGATTATTGAGCCTCAGAGATGAAGGAAATTCTGCAATATGTGAACAACATGGGTGGACGTTGAGGAAGTTATGCTCAGTGAAATAAGCCAGACACAGAAAGACAAAGAGTGCATGATTGCACTCATATGAAGTATCTAAAGTAGTCAAATTTGTAGGACGACAGAGTAGAATGATGGTTGCTAAGGGTGGAGGGGAGGGGAAAACAGGGAGTTACTAATTGAGGGGCATAAAGTTTCAGTTAAACAAAATGAAT
Source organism: Nasua narica (assembly GCA_028533885.1). NCBI lineage: Eukaryota > Metazoa > Chordata > Mammalia > Carnivora > Procyonidae > Nasua > Nasua narica. The sequence goes on from CM052799.1 coordinate 47,144,019, forward strand.
GAGCTCTAGAGTTCTACTGCACAGTGTTGTACTTATAGTCAAGAACACTGTATTGTACACTTAAAAACTTGTCAAGAGGGTAGATCTCATATTAAGTGTTCTTATTACAATCTGAAAAAAAGATGAGAGGATTCTTAATTGTATTTGTGGTATGGAGATCTTATAGGAATGTTAAAAAGTCTTCAAAACAAAACAAAAAAAATTGTTTTGAAGTCCAGTCCCGTAAAGACTTTCAGGTTTTTGGCACATGCCTTGTTCTTTGACTTTATGAATGGAAAAATGTGGCATGTACCCACTGGCTTAATCTAAGGTGTCAACAATCCCTCTCTGAAGCTATTGAAATAAGAGGAGTGCCTACAGTTCCTAAAGATCTTCCGGTGATAAAAGAGAAATTGCATAAAGTTCTGGCTAATGTATTAGAATGATTCAGCGTTTCACAAAAAATTTATTTCCACCGACTTTCCCGTTCAGTAAATTTTCAGGAATACTTTCTCCTCATACGTAGCTGAGTCAGTGGAAAAGCAAACCGCTCACTCCCAAAGCAGTCATGGCTTCTGAAGGCTGGTCAGAGCCCTGCTTTTACTGTCTTCTTTATATCCACTTTCCCCTCTGAAAGCAATAGGAAATAGACTGAATGGATGACCAAGCCAGAGCAGAATTCTACCTGCTGGCAGACAGTTTTTCTAAGCTAGGTTACCAAGGGTGAGACAACCAGTGAGGCAGAGAGCAAATCCTCTCATCTTAAGAGGAGAGCATTGCACTCCTTGCAATTGAATTATCTAATTCACCTGAAAGAATCTGCACCTAGAGTCTTGCTTATCAAGTGTACTCCCTAGGGGACCTGATTAAGGAAGGAAAGAAATGAGATATTGGAGCCACTGCCACAGATGTGCTGTGTGAATATCCACCTAATAAAACATTGCTGAAGCCATGCCTATTAACCTTTAACTTTCAAGTCTATGCATATAGTATACATTGGCTATATGGATCCTTTTGAGAACTGACTGGAATCTGGACAGCCAAGGTTTTCTGGATAGCTATAAATAAGCATAGAGCTTTTTAAAAATTAACTATTCTAAAAGGAAATAGTTCTGACATTTATTTTTCTTTTATAAGCAAAATGTATAGAATACAATTTTCTTGAATACCCACCTAATCTTTAAAAATTGAGGTCACAGTGATGAACTGTAATGTGGTGTTACCTTCAAGTATAGTGAGATGCTAGGACACATTTTCCTCTATGATACTGGTTTCCAGACTCCTGTCCCTTTTAGGTTGTTGGGTATTTTCCCCTCGTGTCATTTTGTTTGGCTCTTCCCTCACAGACACAGTATTAGTGGATACTACTTCCTGTTATTAAGAATTTTTTAATACTTCTCTTAATTTGTTATTACTGGATATGGGCATAGATGATATATTGCTAGATTTCCTGTGCAGAGACTCTCCAATGAATCAAGTTCACTCACTTTGGTGCATAGACTTGGTGGCATCTGTTTCGTCTATTCAAAGGCATTTGTTATCACCATCTTTTTTGGAAAAGATAGGTGAGGTTGCTTAGCAGCTGAGTTCTTGTTTGTTGATGTTTTGTTACTATTTTATATAGTTTTTTTTTTTTTTACACAGTGAAGAGTTAGTTTTCATATGGTCAAAATGAGTAGCAGATGCTGTGGTACAGGACCACAAATGGCCTTACAGGACTGAGGTGTTCTCTCCCCCAGCAGTTGACAGCTTTAGCTACTTAAATCTCACAGGTGAGTTTTTCTCTGGGCACTGCCCTCGGCCATGGGGAGCTGCTTTGCCCCAGGTTGTGCTTCCTCCCCAGGTACAGCTCACATCCAATGACCAATTTGTGTGAGTGTACATAGGTCCAATCTTCCTACCTTGACTGAAGACAACTTTGAAAGGCCATCCCAGCTCCAGAACTTTCTGTGGGATTGTCTAAAGCCATTGTTGCAACTGCATCACAGCTCAGCTTCTCCTGCCCAATCCTGTTCCCCTCACTCCATTCCAGGTATTGGTCTAGAGAGAATTCCTATTGAGACTCCTTCAGGCAAATCTCTATCCCAGAGTTCCCATCTCAGGCAGCCCACCCTAAGAGAGGCAGTAATGAGTTCCTCAGCCAGAGGAAGCCAGTTTAGGGTCGTCCTTCACAGTTTTGTGACATCAACATTTATGCATTAGGATAGCACTTCTATCTTGCTCATCTTCTGCTCCAACTTCTAGATTTTGATACTTTCTACAGAATTCCTTCTTTGAGTGGAGACTTTGAAGTTTCCTAGTTGAGGTCATAAAAATTGGACTTCAAAAGATAGATTAGAAGCTAACATTTACTCAGATAACCACTTTTACCAAAGAAGTTTTATTTAGATGTTTGCTTACAGCTATGAAGTATCAAGGGCTTTTTCATGTTATATTATTTTATTTCTTTAATGTTACAAATGTTCATTTTGATCCTCTATTTCTTTTATTCTTTCAAACTAAAATTTATGCTCCAAAATAAAGAAATATTTATGAACATCTATTTTCCCACCATGGCCTTCTTCAAATTCTCTTGCTCTCATATTCTGTCTGCCGAAACTTGGACAAGTGTTAAATATCTTCATCCTCACCTTTGGTATAAGGTCTCCATGCTACTATTGTGACAGCTTGCTCTAATAATCTCTATGCCACATTCATTTGTTTTTTGTTATTTTATTGAGGTGTAGTTAACAATCTTACCCTATCAATTTTACCTGGTAATTTCTAGTCTTAAACTATTTATATAGCCTGGTTAACCAACTTGAATGCAGGGATTTTAAAAAAAAAATTGAAAAAATCCCAAGCATCCTAATGTAGTACAAATTCTAACTTAATTAAAATGTGTATAAACAACAAAAAAATGTATCACCGATCAAAACCAGCATACCCTAAACTAAGGTCACCTATTTCACAGATTAATAGACTTGGAAGGGGCCTCAGAAAAATCATCTAATCCAAGCACCTTATTGTACGGTTGAAACCCAGAGAAAAGTGAATTCCCCAGTGTGTGGCAACAAAAGCTGGAATCTGAAGCTAGATCTTTTGACTGTTGGTTCAGAAATCTTACTACTTTACCACATAACCACTGAATTCCTTTTGCTTTCTCTCCAAATCACTCCGTGAACTCAGAACATTTTCTTGACTCGATACTTTGGAGACCACAGTTATTTCAACTTCATTGCTCTTTAAACCTCAAGTGGGTTTCTGGTATTCCTGCTTCCTAATTCAGTTATGCAAGCCATCGGCATAATTTAACCAACGCATGTTTACTCGGGTGAGAAAATATTGAGGTACTTTCATCAATATCTGGGTTTTTCTTTACAAAAGAACCCAATAAGACCTTTTTATAAAGGTTGAACACATTTAGCACATTGAACCCAATGTGCTAAAATGATTGTCAGAAAATTGTTCCCTTTTGAAGGTGCTTCGCATAATATGCTTCTTTGTGTGAAATTTAGCTTCACGTATGGTAGGATGAAACTGTTACTCTGACCGAAAGTACATGTAAATTTGTTCACTTCCATATACTTAGGTTTTATCTGAAATAAATTGGTTAACTAAATAAGGAACAAATGAACAACCAGTTATACAAATATTCATCATGGAAAGGCAACAGGGTGAGTTTCAACTTGAATAGGAGTCTTAGAATTATTCTAGAAAGATAAGAATGCTACCAAGTGGAGGGAGCAGGGACTCTGATTCTATTTTACAAATATTTTCCTTTCATATCTCTGGTCTTTGTCAATCTCTTCAGAGTCACCAAGGCAGACAGGCAATTGACAGTTTCTTGCAGTAAATCATTTTGCTTAGAAATCCTGCATAGCAGGTATTGCCTGACTTAGCTGGAAATGATAAACTAGCAATGTTGTTATTCGAGTTAGGAGGACCTGAAGGAGCATAAAGCTACCTGCTGTGTTGTCATGGTATCTGCTTAAGAGAGTGATAAAGAACTTCAGGTTGGGGAAGTGGGAGGCTTTAGCATTCATGAACAACTGAATTCTCCAAAGCCTTCCATTTACGTTAAACTACCCAGAGAGGAAGTCAGATCCATTCTTGATCTCACATATAACTCCATTCTCTAGCAACATCTCCCGAGCTATCACGGATCTACAAAGGTTTCAGTCATAGAAATGTTTCTCAGTTCCCTGGCTAGGAAGTTTTCTCACATGGCTGGTGTGGGTGAATCTGGCCTTGCTTCTTATTTTGCTTCTTATTTTTGTGAAGGGATCACACCAGAATGAAACATGTCCTACTATGGGTTTAGTAGGTCTGAGAGCAATGGTACTGTGAGCCTTTCAACATCACGCTGCCTCTCTGGAGCTAGGTGATCTCATTTACAAATCTTGACCCTCCATCTGCACCAACCCTCCCACCTCCCACTCCCCCACCCCCCAACAACAAACTCCTGGCATTCTTTACCGGGCACTGAGATTCAGGCTGAGACCTGCTTCCTTACAAAGGACTTGTTTCCTTCCTATCTGGCATATACCAGGTAAAAATCACGTTTCATAATGTTTTTCTCCTTTTGTTCTCAGATGTTCTAAGTCGGCTCCCTGCAGCGCATGTCAACATTAGAACACCTGGGGCAGAGCTGGCTCCCAGAACAACAGCAGAGACTTGCCAACAAGCTTGCTTCGAATTTCTCTGCAGTGGAAATTTTGGGACTGGGACCTGTTTGGAAATATCGGAGATAACTTGGGGAGGGGGTAGTGCCGATGCTTCCTATTAGAACAAGATAGAAAACCACATGGATCACTTTTAAAATGCCGCACTTTGGATTGGATGTGAGAAGAAATGGTTTAGAGGAAGTCACAGGTCACTGCCCCCTTGTTGTCGAGCAGACTTGGGTTTTGTTTCCTCTGTCATGATTGGAAAAGGATCTGTTACTAACCTCCTATAGAGTTGTGCTTGTGTAACTTGGGGTCCAGCATCAACTCTTGAGGGGAGTGAAAAAGCTACAGAATGTATGTGGAACATGAAGCCCCTCCATCACCCTATCTTTTCTTCCCCATCACTAAGTGTGTTTGATCCATTAAAGTCCAAACTTTTGCTGGCACCACCTTGGCCTCTCACAGTCACCTCCACAAAGTCTCCATGTGAGTCAGCTGAAAGGGAAAGGGTAAAGAGGTGTGTTTCTGGCTCCTCCACTCAAGACTCTGAGCAATGAACAACTGCAAACAAAGTCTTTCAACCTGAAATTCTCAAGGGCAGGGTGTGGGGAAGTGTGCGGCATGGTGTATGCTCAGCAGGTTGGACATGTGTGCTTTCCTTCTGTTTAATAACTAACTCTCCCCACTGAGCTGCAGTCCAGCTTCCGATGCTCTTCATGGAAAATACCACCACAACACCAATCTTCGACACCCTTGTGTTTTCTGTCCAGGCATAAGAAGTTCCTGCTTTCCCTGCAGTGAACATTGCTCATGTTCTAAAATGTTGTATTAATTAAATTTGTCTTCTCTGGTTGATTTTGTAGAAAAAGTTTTTCACACATTGAAGTCACACATCTGCACACACATTGGCTGATGTGCCTTTGATAGCTAAGGACACAGAAGGAAAGGCTCTTGGCCTGCAAGCTGTCTCGTGTGACTGCAGAGCCCTACCTTTCATGCGATTCTTCAAGTTCTGTATAACTAGAAGGAGTTATTTGCTGGCTAACAGAGAAGACAACATCACTCCTCTCATACCTCTGTGGAATGTTGCTAGGTAAGAAATAAGAATTGTTCATCCAAAGCCTGGAGAGTCTAATAGTCTGCTTCTCATGAAGGACCAGCAGATATTTTTGTAAGAATTTGGGATTGTTTTCCTTGATGTGAGGCTTAAAAATCTAGAAAAACATTATGAAATGTGATTTCTATCTACTTGGCAGTGAGGGATGGTGTGGTATTAGATTTAAACACACACACACACACACACACACACACACACACACACACACATTCTGTGGAGACAAGTTTTAACCTGTATCTTAGAACCCCTGGTTAAGTCCCAGAAGACAAAGGACAACAGACTTTGAGAGAGGGGTTTCAACACATGGACTTGAATAAGACTGCCCGTGTTCAGATACTGCATCCTTTACTTACCAGTTTAGGCAAGTTACTTAATGTTTTTGTGCTTCAGTTACCCAATCTGTAAAATGGGGACAATAGCAGTTCCCACCTCATAGGATTGTTACGATAATTAAATTAAAATTTGTCAAGTGCTGAGGCGCCTGGCTGGCTCAGTCAGTAGAGCATGAGATGCTTGATCTCAGGGTTTTGAGTTTGAGCCCCACATTGAGTGGAGTAGAAATTCCTTAAAAATAAAAAACCAAAAAATAAAAAATAAATTCCTTAAAAATAAAATCTTTAAAACAATGAAATAAAATAAATTTGTAAAGTGCTTAAAAGTGTGTCTGACACATAGTAAGCTCTATATAGGTGTTTGCTAAATAAATAAATATGTGTTAAAACTGTATTGATTTGCTAGGGTTGCCATAATAATACCACCGACTGGGTGGCTTGAACAATAGAATTTTTTTTTAAAGATTTTATTTATCTGTTTGAGAGAGTGAGCACTAGTTGGGGAGGTGCAGCAGAGGGAGTGGGAGAAGAAGGCTCCCCACTGAATGAGAGCCCCATTCGGGCTCAATCCCAGGACTATGAGACCATGACCTGAGACCTGAGCCACAGGCAGACGCTTAACTGACTGAGCCACCCACACAAGCCTAAACAACAGAAATTTATTCTTTTGAACTTCCAGAGGCTGGAAGTCCTAAGCCAAGGTTTTGGCAGGATTGTTTCCTTCTGAGGGTAATGAAGGAAGAATCTGCCCCAGGCCTTGATTCTTGGGTTGTAGATGGCAGCCTTCTCCCTCTGTCTTCCCGCCATCTTCCTTCCATACACATATGTGTTCAAATGTTCTCTTCTTACAAGTACACCAGAGATATTGCATTAGGGCTCACCCTAATGACCTCATTGCAATTTAATCACAACAATAACGGCTCTGTCTCTAAATACAGTCACTGTCTAAAGTACTGAAGGTTAGGACTTCAACATATGAATTTGAGCAGGGTGGGCACTGCTCATTCAGCCCATAACAGCAATTTTAACATGAGCTCCTCTATCTCTAGAGGGACACGTACAGTTGAAATAGCCACATGTAAGAACAGCTACCAAACCATGTGCAAGGGAGCCCTTTTATTTGCATAATTTCTCCTTTAAACCTGTTGTATTCATTTATAAAACTCTATTAAAACTAAACTTATAGACTGTACCTCTCCTGGGGACTTGATGAGTTCGGTAAGCCCAGATTCTTTCTTCAGAGCAGCACATTTAAGTGTCAAGTTTGGTTTATTTAATCAGTCTGGACTGATTTATTTTATTTATTTTTTGAGTTCAGTTGGGTTCTCTCTAATTTCAGCATCCTTTCATCCAAATCTATCAATATTTGTTAGACTGTAATGGTGTTACTCATAAGCCTTCATCTTTCTAGAGTAGGAGTCTTAGTCCTTTAAGACAGCTTGCATAGTGTATACTCAACACGCTTTTTGAATAAGGTAAAATTTTTGTTTCTAATTCTTTTTCAGGACATGCCTTCATGAGTGAGATACAGAACTCTCTGCACCATGCTATAGTTCCAAAGGCTTTAGCTTGTGAATGCCTGGATACATGTTAGTGTCACCCAGACAAAAAAAAAAAAACACATAATGTTCTGAATGGGGAAAGAAAACCAGAGAAATATCCCAGGATTAAACAATTTTAGAAATAGTAATGATGATAAAATCCAAGTATAAGTTAAGATAAATTGAAAGGAAATGTTAAAAATCAATAATCCCCAAACCTAGGACATAGTTGATTAGGTTCGGGACTTTTTTAGCAAGATACATTGTTTTATACCATGCTCTCTCTTTTCTAATTTCCCATGGTGACTAACATAATTATGGACGTATGTAAGGGCTCAGTGAATGTTTGTGTATTAAAAACATTTCATTGAGGCTTAGGTTTAAGGAGATATAACCTTAGGGTTTATCTAAGGGAAACGATGAAACTTATATATCAAAGGCAGTGCAAGTTGAAAATATGAACAGACTCATAAAAGGTGCTTAGAAGTAGAGAATTTTTCTCTTAAAAAATCATTTGCTCAAAGGGAAGAAAATCCAAGAGTCTGATAAAAGTGGGGAACAATCTGCTTGATTGGCGATAAATGTTTAGCCCTCTTGATTTTTTTTTAATATTTTATTTATTTATTTGACACAGAGAGAGAGATCACAAGTAGGCACAGAGAAAGGCAGAGAGAGGGGGAAGCAGGCTCCCTGATGAGCAGAGAGCCTGATGCGGGGCTTGATCCCAGGACCCTGAGATCATGACCTGAGCTGAAGGCAGAGGCTTTAATCCACTGAGCCACCCAGGCGCCCAAGCCCTCTTGTTTTAAACACAAGGAGCAAGAACAAGAAATCATAGAACTTAGAAGGACATCCATCTAGACCAAACCCTCATTTTACAGATGTGCCAACAGAGACCCAGCCATGGTAACTGTCCAAGATCCCACAGTTAACTGTTAACAGAATACCAATCTGTTAACCTATTTCCATATATTTCCTTCCTTCATCCTGACAGATTTATTTAGTGAAGAAATGATTTAAAATACATTTCAGCTTCCTAACATGTACAACTAAGAAGAGGGAAAAGGACTACTAGACATGGAGAGCATGCACAGTAGCCAAGAGGTGGAGGCAGCCCCCAACTCCTGTGTTCTCAGATGGATGGATGGATAGCCCAAGTGTGGTCTGTACCACAAAGGAACTTTATTGGCCTGGAAAAGGAGTGAGATTCCCATGCAGGCTACAACATGGATCTTATATTGAATGAAAGAAGCCAGTCACAAAAGGATACAGTAAGATTCCACTCCTATGAGGTACTTAGATTCATAGAAACAGAAAGTAGAATGGTGGTTGCTGGGGGCTGAGAAGAGGGTGGAGGGAATGAGAAATTGTAATTTAATGGGCGCCATTTCAGTTATGCAGGATGGAGCATTCTGGAGGTTGGTTGACCATCAGTGTGAATATACTTAACCACTACTGAACTGTGCACTTAGCAATGGTTAAAGGGTACATTTTATGTTGTGTTTTTTTTACTCCAATTAAAACAAACAAAAAGGAAAGAAGAGACAAACATAAAATAGAGAGAAAAGACAAAGAAGGCACAATGCCAAGGAAAGCAATGATCAGCATAGTTCCTCCCAGTCATGGAGCTCCCCACCACCTGCACCTGCACTCCCAAATCCAGCCTTCTGTTCTGATTCTGAGATCCATTTACTGTACTTGTCCATCTGCTTACCAAAACTACTCTGCTGTTCATGTCAGAACTCCCTGCTCTGCTGTCAAATTTCTGATCCCAATTTCTATACCCACACCCATACACACACCCATACACACACACACACACACACACACACACACACCACGGTAAGCCAAAACCCTCTTCCCATTCTGCAATCCTCTCTTCCCCAAGGTTGACCTGTTCCCAAAGCCAAAATCCTTGTCATCCCTTCACTCTGTAGGTGGCCAAGTGTCAGAACTAAACCAAACCACGAAGATCTATTTCAGAAGCCTCTTTCTCTCCTTCTTCCCTGGACTCTGGCTGCCCAGCACCCTCATGCAGCTCCCAGACAGACAGGAGGCACTCACTGTGCTCAACCCAGAGACGTTTGGGTCCGTGGCCTTGCTTTGCACAACTTTATCTCTGTGGTTTCTGCACATGGTTCTTGCATGTGATTCTCCTTCCCTCCATCTCTATGCCATCCCACTCCCCACTGGTGTCACTGTCACTCCTACACACTATCCACATTTGCTCTCCAGCAACTGTCATGCTAAAAATAGAATCAGACTACAGAAGTCATACTGCAGCAGCATGGAGAGATACCAGTTTATTTATATGTGTTGATTTCTCAGGGAAGAGAGAGATCTTGAAAGTGGGTAACAATTCAAATGACCATCTCTTTAGTGGGAACATTTTAGCCATCTGAGATAGACCTCTGGGAACATGATTTTAGAGTAGCAAGGCCTTTGAGGTACGTGTCCAAAGGACATCAAACTCTGTCTCTTCCTTCTTTCCGGCTTTCCCATCCATGAGACAATGGCCCTATCTCAGGAGAGTATCACCTTGGAGGGAAATATTTTTAATGTTTTGGCTTCATAGATAGATAACATGACAAAGTCTTACTTTTGAGTAGTTTATAATCTATAGTTAATGACTCGCCTAGCTCAAAATTGCTGTTTTTTCAGGTGGCCAATTCTGAAAAATTCTCATTGGGAGACTTCAAAAGAATGGCCAGATGAAACATAATTCTTAAATTCCTGGTAAAGTTTCAGTCTCTTCCTCATAGAATTTTCCCCCAAACCTGTTGTTTCACACAGGATGCAAATTCTTGTTTGAACTCCATCTTTTAAATTTTCCTCTATGTTTTTTGGAGAACCTAGTGAGCCGTGATCTATGGTCAAAAAATGAAGGAAAGTGGTAAAGAAATGGAAAGTATAAGTCATATGGAGTTATCAGCTCCTTATCTTACTGGGGGCTAACTTGGCCGACGTGACCTTTTTTAATTATGTGTTTCTGATATGACTGGGTACACATGGATTGTAGAGGTGAGCCCCCTACATTGAAAAGCATTTCAAGACATGGCACATATATCCTTCTAAATTATGCAAAGACATTCATGCACTGGGCTCAATTCATAGCTGGCATTATGGTTGATGAGGAGACTCGCTAGGCATTGTGAATGCAGTAAATATAAAGATGTGCAGCTTCCTGTATGTCTTTTTAATGATACCTCATCTTTTGTTCTCTAGTGAGATACCCAAAAATCTTGAGTGTCAGTCTTCATACTAATAAATGGATTTTCTGTTCTCACTCACCTTGAGTTGTAAGGATGAAAGATCAGCTAATGTTCACTGTTTTTCATCGCACTTGGCTTAAGAGATCCCTTCCTCCATTTTTCCTTGTATTGCTCTTGCCTCGGAGTGTCACGCCAAATAAATCAAGAATCTCTCCTATAGCATATTTAAAGCCACCCCCTGTTCCTAGCAGCAGCATAAAGCAGGAGAAATCTCAAAATGAACATTTGTTTTCTAAGGAAGAACCATACCAATAAACCATCTCTCTAACACAAACTGCCTTCAAACAAGCAAAAAAAAAAAAAAAAAAGTAATTGCCAATAAACCAATGAAGCTACACAGCCATGCTAGCGATGATGGTGCTTGACAGCTAGAGCAGTTTCAAAAGGCAAATCCAATTCTGTAAGAACAGGAGTTGAGCTAATTCTCCTGGGTAATCCAATAAAGCTTCCAGTAATTCTGCTTTTTTTTTTTCCTATTCTTGGTTATTTTATTTGTGTCTTTTGCTTATCATTTGGAATGGTGACTCATATTTGCTAGTAGGCAGTTACCTTTGGCTACTCAACTTTCATTTTAGACTGAAGGCATGCTGCACCCTTTTCAATACTTTGGAATTTCTTTTCTAGGAAACATGTTATAGCAAATCCTAGAGACCATAAACCTCCATAAGTCTTATTTATAAACAGGTTATGTCCTTTTATCTCCTAAAAAGGTTTTTTTTCCCCCTTTTAAATATACATAACAAGAAAGAAATACCAGTCTTCCCAAGAGCTAAAATCTTATTGAGCCTGTATTTCAACTTTTTTTTAATTTACTTGAATTCCAATATTTTTTTAATGGATTAGATAAAGTCTGGCAATCAAGGGCTGGGAAAGAAAGATGCCTCTCCTAGGATCTCCTCAAACTTAATTAGCTAACACTTCGGCTGGGGGTAGACCCTAAAGGAATTTAATCAATTTATTTCTGCCAAAAGCAGTGTTTTGTTGTTGGCCTCTGACAGGAAGAGTAAAACAGAAATAACAAAAAGGTTTCTATAAAGATTTTTAAAATATCCGGGATTGGAATGTCTACATTTGCACCACATTTTATAGTTGTCATCATCACATTGAAAAATACTTATTAAGCCGTTGAGCCTGCACGGTGCTGTGGTAAGCAATGTATAAGGAGAACTAACTACACAGAAACAATTCCCATTTTGCCGCGTGGAAAGGGGAAGCTAAGGTCAAGGCACAATGTGAAGGATATAGATCTGTTCCAGTGGGTGAAGAATTATGAAGATTAAAAAAAAATGGATGGGTTCGTCTTGTTTTGTTTTCACAGTTAAATTTGTTAAAAGCAAAATAATCATACAACTTAGAAGTAGAAGCAACCTGAAGGATCACCCAGACTGACGCTTTTATTTTATGGATTAGAAAAGTGCACACAAGAGACTCAAAATGATTCGCCCAGTTATAGGAAATGAAAGACATCCTCAGGATTACGACCTAGGAATCCTAAATCCAAATTTACTATTCTTATCATGCCACTATTTAGCCACAACATTTTCAAAAACCCATTAATAAGTTATGAGAGATGCGATCTCAGCAAAGATTCAAGAATTTGAAGGTTAGACCGGGTGACAGGCTCCCTGGGCTCTGCTTCTCATTAGCTCCTGAACTGTGGACCAGTTCCTTCATATCCCTGCATCTTTGTCCCTTCATGGATAAAACAAAAGGGTCAAACTGAATTCCCTCGAAGGTGCCCTTTTCTGCTCTCACATGCTACAATTCTGTTACTCAATGGGCACCGAAACATAGGTGGTTCTGGAAAAAGAATCCTATATTTTTATGGAAGAATGTGTAAGCTTCCCACAGGGCAACAGTGAAAAGGTAGTAGAGCCAAGAAGAATGATCTCTTTCACTAAAAACCTGAGATACTCAGAATATCAGGAAGTATTTTCTTTTTTCCCTGTCTCAGTTACTTCTTTACCACACTAGAGGATTTGGTTTGGGTCATTTTTCACTTCTGAATTAGAGCCATGGGAGCCTGATTGCTTGTTGTTGGCTCTATGCCATATCTATGCATGTAAACATATATATTAATAACTTTAGAAGTTATTGGTAAAGGAAGCAGTTCTTTCTTTCTTTCTTTCTTTCTTTCTTTCTTTCTTTCTTTCTTTCTTTCTTTCTTTCTATTTGGTTAAACTCCCCCCCCCCTCAAGTTCCAAATCTAAAGTAGCAAATTTAGGGTAATGTTCCTCTGGTAGAGTGAATGCTCCTCACTCTTGACTCTCTCCAGGGAGGGTGCTATGGTTAGAGAGGATACTCATTCTTGTGCTGTCCTCAGTTCAAGAAAAAAGACAACTGAGTCATACGTGGTTATGTTTCTGTTATGTTTAAAAATGCAGCTACCAGGGCGCCTGGGTGGCTCAGTGGGTTAAAGCCTCTGCCTTCAGCTCAGGTCATGATCTCAGGGTTCTGGGATCCAGCTCTGCATTGGGCTCTCTGCTCAGCAGGGAGCCTGCTTCCCCCTCTCTCTCTGCCTGCCTCTCTGCCTACTTGTCATTTTTTTCTCTCTCTCTCTCTCAAATAAATAAAATCTTAAAAAAAAAAATGCAGCTACCAGGTTGTCCACTTGAGACCCAGCAGAGCACTAAAATAAATTTAACAAACTCCTGATCCTGGGTTGTACCCTAAGATACAAATCTTTTTTTTCTTTTTAATTTTTGCTTGATGTGCTAAATAAAATGGTTGAACTTGTGTGTATAATTACTAAAGCAAAGAGTTGTAATCATAACTCATTTCAGAAAAAATCCAGCTAGCTTAAAGCAGATTTAAACAAAGCCATGCACTTTGCACAGCTCATTTCCTGAGGCCTGAGATAAGAGCAATGAGCATTCAACTATACCATCCCAAATATCTAGACACAACCTGGAAAATTCTGTGAAATGTCTTTGTGTTTAGGCTATTCGTATGTTTTGTCTAATGGCACTGAATAGCTAGATATTTGGGGACATCCAGATGATGGGCTTAAAAATTCTTTTGTGTGTATGTGTGTTTTTTAAGATTTTATTATTTGTTTGTTTGTTTATCTAAGAGAGAGTACGAACAAGAGAGGGAGCATGAGCAGGGGCAGAGGAAGAGGGGGAGGCAGACTCCTCTGCTGAGCAAGGAGCACGATGCAGGGCTCCATCCCAGGACCCTGGGATCATGACCTGAGCCGAAGGCAGACGCTTAACTGACTGAGCCACCCAGGCACCCCTTTAAAATTGTTGTTTTGATGAGATTTTGGCTTTATAACCAAGAAGCCTTTCCAGTCAATATTGACATCACCAGCCTTTGAAAAAGCATATGCTTCATTTTATTTTAGATTGACACAAGAGTAAAAAAACCCTCCATAACCATAACATTTTAACTCAGTTTCGCACGTTGACTTCCATTTGCAAAAATTATAGTATGAAACGCCATAAATTATAAAGCAATGCCAATGTCTCTAATGTTTTAGAAGTTTCTCACTCATGGTCTACTTCTCCGTTTTTCCTTTTTTACATTAAAAATTTGATCTTTGCCTTATTGGAACTATGAAGAAATCTAAATCTGAATAGCCCTTTTTATAATAGACAGTCATTGTTTGTACTTGCAAAATTGGATTAAGAAATCACTGGTATTCTTAACACATGTTTTTTTGCCAAAGAAAATTCAGCATATTTCTGCTTAGCCTTGAAATTTCCACCAACCAGACTGAATGATTGGGTACCACCCACACTCTTCTTCTTGGCGTCCCTACTTCCCCAGGGAAATCTCAGCTCGAAACCCATATAACATGTATAAACTCCTCTTGTGCCATGTTCTGTTACACCTGTCCTGCCAGTGAAATGATTCCCCAACTGCACCACATTATGTGATTGAGCACTTAGCTTATAAAAATCAAATAAACATCTTTTCTATGTTTCCTCTTTCTGTCCTGTTTTGTACCTAATATTATAGATTACACCCTTCTATTTGATGGAAGCACCTCTCTTTGCACTTCTTTTTCTTATTTTTTTTAAGATTTTCTTTATTTGAGAGAGGGAGAGAGAAAGCACAAGCTGGCAGGGGGGCAGAGGGAGAAGCAGACTCTCCGCTAAGCAAGGAGCCCAATGCGGGACTCGATCCCTAGACCTTGGGATCTTGACCTAAGCCCAAAGGCAGATCATCAACCGAATGAGCCAACCAGGCACCCCTTCCTTTTCTTATTTTTAAGCATTAAACTCCCCTTGGATCATGATTATTTCTTGAGCTTGAGCATATTATAGCACATGTAATGAATACAAGTTCCTTCTTTCCTTCCATAAATACCTGAGTTTTTCAAAACCCACTCTTCCTTTTCCTCTCCCCTTCCAAACCAACACACATCACACACAGAGACACACACATACACAGCTTTAAAAAATTAACATAAACTAAATTTTATCATGAATATAACAACCAAACCTTTCTAAAGGGCAGCTCTTCTGTGCTTTATTTATATCCTGGTTCTATTGAAAAAAGAAATGTAAAATAAATACATTGTTAATCATCATAATAAGCAGATGTTTGGAATTTTAAAAAGTTCTCCTTTATTCAAACAGTACATGCAATAAGTGAACTAACAGCTTATTACAAACAAAAAAAGAATTCCCTTCCCCCCAAAAACTACAATACACTTCCTCACACCACAATTTCTAAGTTCTTCTTCTCAGATACAATGTCTTTTACCAATTTCTTCTGCTCTTTCTGTTTCTTCTGAGAGTTCTCTCTATATTTCTAAATGATTTGCATATGTTGATTTTCTTTATTAGTCACCTATCTAACTTGTACCTATGGAAGCTGTGAGTTTATCATTCTTCCCTACCCGCCCTCCACCCCTTGTCCTTTCTTTCCTTCTTTCCTTTCTCAACATAGTTCTATCACAAGTTTTGGACAAATGAATGTTCTGTGTTTACATTATTATTACCATATACATATTATTCATGAGTGAGCCAGAAGCATAGTATGTTACATTTCTTTTCCTGTACGTTTATTTTTCCCTAGAATTAATAATTGCCCCCACCTTTTTTTTTAACTACTGCCAATTTTTATCAAACCCTTCAAAAGAATTATAAAACTCTTTTTAACATAGCCACACCAGGTGATCTATTCATTGCATTTGGGGGGAATTGGGAAGACATCTTTCTGGAATTTCTCCATCCTCCCACTCCAGGTGGGATTAATTGTTCTTTTCTGCCTCCTGCAAAGCTGTCAATCTCACCATTACCACCATCCTGAGAATCGTTCTACCTTTCTCCAGTGTTGCTTCCCCAGTCTCCCGGATTTTTGTCTTCTTTGTAATTGGTCTGTTCTGCACCTTTCTTAGAGTTACGTATTCTAGTAACTTCTGAAGGAAAGGGGAGAGGGAAGCAATTTTTAGCAACTTTTTATTTGTAAATAGCTTCAAGATTACATGGGTGTATTCATATATTATAGTTTTCCCCAGATTCTCCTATTCTTAATATTTTGCCCCATTTGTGCACACACACGTACACAAGATGTATATGTGTTCCATCAACTTTGATATATTTAACATTGACACAATAATCTACCATCCATATTCCAATAGATCAATTTTGTCAGTTGATCAAGAAATGGTCTTTTTTATTACTTTTCCCCCTCTGTTAGTAGGATCCAATCTAAGATCAGGTGTTACATTTAGATGCCATGATCTTTAATCTGGAACATTTCCACAGCCTATCTTTGTCTTTTACAATGCTTTTTTTTTTTTTTTAAAGATTTAAGTTTATTTATTCATTTGAACAGAGAGAGAGAGAGAGATCACCAGTAGGCAGAGAGGCAGGCAGAGAGAGAGGGGGAAGCTGGCTCCCCGCTGAGCAGAGAGCCCATGTGGGGCTCTATCCCAGGACCCTGAGACATGACCTGAGCCGAAGGCAGAGGCTTTAACCCACTGAGCCACCCAGGCGCCCCTACAATGTTTTTTCTAAAATAAAGCTCCAAGGTGCCTGAGTGGTTCAAGTGGGTTAAGACTCCTGCTCTTGGTTTCAGCTCAGGTAATGAACGTAGTGTCTAGTGTCGTGAGATTGAGCCCCATATTAGGCTCCGAGCTGGGCCGGGCATAGAGCCTATTAAGATTCTCTCTCCCGCTTCCTCTGCCCTCCCCTTCTCTACAGAAAAAAAGAATAAAATAAAATAAAATAAAGCCCCCCTCCCTTCTATTTAAATAGGATGTTCCTCATTTTGGTTTCCTGTGTTTTCTTCCTGATTAGATTCAAGTTGTGCATTCCTGGTCAGAATTCCTGGTCTTATGTCCTTTTTAGGGCATCACATTTGGAGACATCTAGTGTCCATCCACCCCTTATTGGTGATGTTAATTTTGGTCATCCAGTTGAGGTGCTAGTTAATTTTTTCCCAATTAGATAGTTTGTTTTTCCTCCTTCCATTAAGTCACTTTAAGACCATGCTAATGTTCTCTTCATTGCAATTTCCCCCTAGGTTTTGCAACCAATGACATTCTTCCCTAAACCAATCTTTACTTTGATAGTTACAAATGATGATTTAACTCCTGCACTTCCTTCACATTTATCAGTAAGCACTCAGCATTCTACGAAAAAAAACTTCTTTTCTCTTCCCATATATCCATCCATCTATCCGGCTATCTATCCTTCTGTCATCTATCTATCTATCTATCCTCTCTATTCTTGGTATGGCCTACTCATGGATTTCTTTTTTTCTAATGGTTTATAATTCTTTACCATCCCTACTCTCTTTTTTTTAAATTCTCATTTTTTCGAATTCTGACATGATCCTCTAATTTTCCTATTTTTTCTCTTCTGTTTTTCACCTTTTGGTCTTTTAATTCTACTTCCTGGGACAGTTTTTCAGCTTTGTTCCCTGATCCTTATATTGACTGTTTTTAATTTTAGCTATCGCATTGTTAATTTTCGAGAGCTCTTTCGTATTTCTGATTGTTTTTATTTCTTGGATGTAGTAAATACTCTTCTGCCTTTCAGAACATTATTGAACCTATTTTCTGCTCCTTGCATTGTTTCTGTTTCTTTTGTCTGAATTTTTTTCAGATTATTGAAATCAGATTATTTTTTAATCATTACTGAAAACAAATTATTTTTTAAATTATTATTTGTGCGCCTGCCATGATGGAGGTGTTCCTCAAATGTTTAGTGATCTTTGACAGATTCTACTTAAGAATGAGGTGTGGTGGGGGTGGGGGTGCCTGGGTGGCTCAGTTGTTAAGAGGCTGCCTTCAGCTCAGGTCATGATCCCAGGGTCCTGGGATTGAGCCCCACTTCGGGCTCTCTGCTTAGCGGGAAGTTCTCTGCTCAGCAGGAAGCCTGCTTCTCCCTCTCCCACTCCCCCTGCTTGTGTTCCCTCTCTCACTGTGTCTCTCTCTGTTAAATAAATGAATAAAATCTCAAAAGAAAAAAGAGGGAGGCATGGGTAGAGTTTGTTGACTGTGGGCTTCACTGTGATGTGATTCAGTAGGGCCTATTTGTTTCACTGAGATGTCTCCAAATGTCAGTGTCTAGATTTGTTTTCTCTTGAGGCAGTCTCTCCAGGGGATAATCATTCAGTCTCTGGTTGGGGAAAATTGTGGTGGTTGTAGGGGAGAGGAGGGAGTTGGGGGACTGTTTGGGGGCAAGAGGAAGATATAAACTTGAATGCTGGAGCACAAGGAGGAACTCTTGCACAGTGTTCACCCCCACCCTCCATTATGCCTACAGTCCCTGTGCTCAGAGCCTCTCTCTCTTTCAATTTCTTCAAGAAATAAATTTCTATTCTTATATAGGGTAAGAGAGGAGTAATCACCTAACTAGGTGGAGTAATGGAGTAGATGAGGGGAACTAAATGCTCTTGGTACAGACTCTCTACCAGTGCTCAATCCTCTCCATTCAGAGGTTTACTCGATGTCTCCAATTCCGGAACTTTTTAGTGTTCTGTAGAATGAATTAACTCTATTCTCATGGCTTCTGCCTTCTGAAGACTTAGGTTTTAGCTTTCTCCACTCCATTAAGTCAGTTATGATGGGTTCTTCTATTTTCCATCTCTTTTGAAATTTATGGAATCTTCCATCTGTTGTCATCTCCTGTCTCTAGTGAGTTTATGCCATTTAAAATTCCTTCACTGTCATTTTGATGATGTTTCATAGAGCAACAGAGGTAAAGATATGGATTTGATCCACCTTGTTAACTAGAATATAAACAAAAATTTGAAATAGGATGAGAAAAGTAAAGTCCAATATTAGAATTAGCATTCTGGCCACTTGCACTTAATCCTTTCAAATTTAAGTGGAAATGGATGTTGGGTGCGAGTTCTGCACACATAAGTTTGTTTTGTGATCAAGGAGAAAGACATGATCCTAAAGGATTAGTATCGGGGAGGATGTGATGTAGCTGCTCAGGGAAGGGTATTAAGAGAAGCTATTTACATCATATTTCTTTATATAATATGTAAAATTTATCTCATCTGCACTGACCCACATACTTTTGCAAGACTGACCTCGAAAAATGAAACAACTTTAAGAAGACCCAGTACTGAAGATCATGATATGGCTATGTTACAAATGATCTACATTTCACCATTTATTTATTTTTTTCTTCCCAAATATGTTTATTTTGATTTTTCAGCATTACAAGATCGATTGTTCATGCACCACACCTACATTTCACCATTTAAAATGACAATTCAAATATAACATGGGATGCAGGGATGGATTTAATAGGAAATCCAATCATAAAACAGATCTTAAAGAGATGCAAACTTCCAGTTATAAAAAAAAATAAATCCCAGAGATGAAAAGTACAGCATAGGAAATATAGTCAATAATATTATAATAAGATTGACTGATGAATAAACTGCACTTATCATAGTGAGCATTGAGTAATGTGTAGAACTGTCAAATCAGTATGTTATACTCTTGAAAACTAATACAACATTATATTTTAATTATATATCAATTAAAAAAAGAGGGGAGACACCTTGATGTCTCAGTTGGTTAAGTGTCTAACTCTTGATTCAGCTAAGGTCATGATCCCAGGGTTGTGAGATCAAACCCTGCTTCGGGCTCTATGCTGGGCATGGAGCCTACTTGGGATTCTCTCTCTTGCTCTCTCTGCCTCTCCCCACTCTCTCCCTCTCTAAAAAAAAAAAGAGAGAGAGAGAGAGAGAGCAAGAACAGAACTTAATTTTCACGTGTTCAACAACTAATGTTAGAAACCCCATATATGCCAGGCACCAGAGCAGGTGCTTATTTCCTAGATGTTCGTGCTGGGTTATCATTAAGACTCTCAGCAGGAGAAAATGTGTTTTTGACAGAAATGCAAACAAACTCAAGTTACAATGATGAAATAAGGAAGCTGGTTGACTCTATATGGTAATAAAACTGGAGAGTTACTGTAAAATATAATCTGCCTATGGTGCAGTTTGACTTATACTGCAGATTTGCCCAATAAAACATTACTTATGTATCTAAGGAAACTCTATTTTATGATTCCATAACTAACTGAAAATGAAGCAATTTGGTGGACTCAATAGTTTATTTATAAATATTCATATTTTTGTGAAACCAAAGCCAGTTTTGGGGTAGTTTATCTACCAAACAGTGACATAATGTAGGAAAAGGAAGCTCCATTGGATGGTCCGCTATATCAAGGGGAAGAAAATTCCAGGATTTTCAACTTGATACTCCATTAAAACTTTGTTGACTTTAGTTAAATGATGTGACAAAGGAAGGAAGGAAAAGTTTTCTAACACAATTCCTTCACAGACTTTGTAACTGGCAAGGGGTAGATGGAAGGAGGATTGTGGAAACCTCCACCATACATTGCTGAATGAACACAGGAGGTCATGATATGTATTATTATAGGCAATCTGTATGAGAAGGTCTAGCACTATTTACACAAATGGTTAAAAGAGGTAATACCAAATTTTCAGGCTACATTAGGCCAACTGATGACATCCTCGTTCCCTATGTGTCAAGTGTGGGCAAAGATGTGGGGCAAAATAAAGGCTGATATATTGGTGTTTTTTTTTTAAGATTTTATTTATTTATTTGAGAGACAGAGAAAATGAGAGAGAGCATGAGAGGAGAGGTCAGAGGAAGAAGCAGATTCCCGGTGGAGCTGGGAGCCAGATGTGGGACTCAATCCTGGAACTCAAGGATCACAACCTGAGCCAAAGGCAGTTGCTCAACCAACTGAGCCACCCAGGCGCCCAAGGCTGATATATTGTTAATGGGAATGAAAGTTGGTATAGCTACTTGGGAGAGCAATCAGGTTTCACACCAGAAAAATGCAAAATAAAACAGTTAACGAGATACCATTTGGTGCACATCAGATTGGAAACAATTTTAAAATCTTACAATACTAAGTGTTGGCAAGCAGGTGGGAAAGTTCATACTGTGTATGCTTGCTACATTGTAAATCCAAAGGACCACTTTGAAGAGCATTTTGGCAATCACCAGTAAAGCTGAAAATAGGCATACTCTGTGACTCAGACATTGCAGGCTTTCGTTTTATTTCAGTTCTTTGTTGATTGAATTGTATCATCAAGCAGACTTCAAGAAATGGTCTATCTCCAGAATTCTTGCTTATCTGATGTATCTATTGTTTGTACGTTGCCTGTACGTATCTATTGCCTAAATGACCCTGGGTATAGAATTATCCCTTATCTCTCAAAACATTTAGATGTTGCTTCAGTTTTTCAGATGAATATTCCAGAGAAGAAGTCTCAAGTCAGTTAAATTCCTTTTCCCTGTGTAGGGGGTTTGATCCCTTTTCTGGGAAGCCTATAAGAATTTATATTCAGCTGTTTTACCAGCAGCATTGGTGTTAATTATTTTCTGTTATTTTTTCCCCCTGAAATCTTTAATATGTAAATTGAACTAATCATTTCAGAAATATTTCTGCTCCTGAATAGATCTTTGACTTGGTTTTCCACATTCTCATTCTGTGCCTTTTTTTTTTAAGTTTTTATTTACTTATTTGACACAGAGAGAGAGAGAGAGATCACAAGTAGGCAGAGAGGCAGGCAGAGAGAGAGGGGGAACCAGGCTCCCTGCTGAGCAGAGGGCCCAATGCAGAGCCGGATCCCAGGACCCTGAGATCATGACCTGGGCCGAAGACAGAGGCTTTAACCCACTGAGCCACCCAGAAGCCCTCTTTCTGTGCCTTTTTATTTCTAACATATTTCTTTGTTCTGGGACTGCATTGTTTTCTTCTCAGTTCCTTTTGTTGATATTTCCAGCTCCTTTTATTTTATTTATTTATTTATGTTTGTTTTTTTCTTTGAGAGGGAGAGAGAGAATCTTAAGCAGGCTTCATGCCCACCAGGAAGCCCAACACGGGACTCGATCTCACAGCCCTGAGATCATGACCTGAGTGGACATCAAGAGTCAGACACCCAACTGACTGAGCACCCAGGCGCCCTGCCATTTTCAGCAAAATGACAGAACTTATTCTGTCATTTTGTTATTTCACATCCCCCTTAATTTCCTCAAGAGTGTGAAGAATTTAGAAATCTAAACATTCCTTCTCCTTCCACAGTAATACATCTTCCAATTTGGATTGTTCACCACATTTCTTCCCTTTGGGAGAACCTATGGAACGAAGATTAACAAGTTTTTGCACAGGTCCCATTTCAGCTGTTTTCCCTACTCATCTTTGGCTTGGCAATCCTATCCTGCCTTTTGGCCCCCCGAAAATGTGACAAATTCTCCTTGACTCCAGATCTCGTTCATCTGGGTAATATTTGAGTCCTCCCCTCAAGCAGGAGTTTAAGGCCTCATGTTAATGGGCTGTGATTTTGTTCTAGCCTTTACTTGCTTGTGGAAGCAGGAAAGGGCTGGGGAGTTTGAGACTTGGGGAGATGGAGATCATGGAACTTTATCACCTCTCTTTAATGAACCTTGCATAACAAGTCCACTCCCCTGAGTTGGGACATGAGGGTCTATCCTTGCAAATAGTTGGGGCACTGAGGTTCTCTGGAGTTTCACCATATTCCCCTGTTTCAAGGTCATCAAGCTGGTATATTGAATGTGCGAGCACTGGGTGTTTCGATTTTCAGTTTAGTGTGACATGTTTTTCCTACCACCTGCCATGCACGCACTTTATTTGCTGCTTAAACAAAAACAAAAACAAACAAACAAAATCTTCTTCCACTTTACACCAAAAGGAAAAGAGGCAAATTCTGTGTGTTTTTCTAACTTGGGCTCATGCTATTTATCTGAAGTTAGAGGGTGGGGCTTCAAGTTAGAAGTTCTCTACATTTTATTTACATCCCCACTCTTTGTACCACCAAACCTCAGTGAGGTTTTCCAGAATTTTATCTGCCTACTAATTGCCTCACTGTGTTTCTCTCTCTCTCTGTCTCTCTTTGTCTTTCTGTCTTTCTGTCTCTCTCTCTCTCTCTCTCTCTTTTAGAGAGCAGCTGATCCAACCTCTTTATTTTGCAGACAAGAAAGTCAGGAGTCTATTTCCTGCATCATCTTATAATTTGATAAAATTTCTATTATATCAGATGATATTCCGGAAGTTTGTAGAATAAGATGGACACCCTTGCGTGGTTGCAGCATCAATTAGATATCCATTGCTCTTTTCACTTCATTTTTTTGTCTTTGGCTTAATTTAGGGAAGGAAAGTTCTGTGGTGGTCCTGCATTTGGACTATCATTTAAAGATTTTCAAGTTCATATTGTACATATCCTCTCAGTTGTGAATGCACTGGGTTAAGTACAGAAGATTATTTGCTTTAAAGTTTTCTAATAGTAAATTGTGCCTTCAAATTATTATTTGAATGTTTTTACCTCGTCTTCTTTAAAAAAATCTTTTGGGGCCATCATTGCTATTTCTATATACTTACTTCTAAAAGCAGCCCACAGCCCAAAAGAAGAGGGAAGATAGGATTTTTTTTTAAACAAAACACATTTGATTATTTTCAACCCTTGAGGAAAGAGGCATAACTACAATAACAACATAATTAGAGCAGACAATTCTGTTTAGATTAGTGAGTGGCATTTTCTTAAAGGTTATCTGACCATTTTTAGCTTACCTTTGATATCAATAAGAGGAGTGTGAAGAAATGTAATTACTTCCAAGATATTCTTTTTTTTTTTTTAATTTATTTTTTTAGCTAGGCTCCATACCTGGTGTGGAGTCCAATGCAGGGGCTTGAACTCATGACCCTGAGATCAAGACCCAAGCTGAGATAAGACACTTAACCAACTGAGCCACTAAGACACCCCTAAGTTATTCCTAAGTTAAGTTTTCAGAGAGTGACTTTTTTTGTTGTTGTTGTTTTACAATATCTTCTACTTAAATATACCCAACTTATGTCCATACACGAAAAAGTCATTTGGGGATTTATATTAATAGTCTTACAATAACATTTTAATTGGAAAATCAGAAAATAACATTGACAAACCACTTAATGAAAAAAATACAAATTACTATTCACCTCATTAGTTACCAAATGCATTCAAAGGAAACAAAAATATTATTTGCTTATCAACTTCACAAAGATAAAAAATAATTTTATTCTAAGTGTTGTGAAGAATATAATGAGATACACTGATATAAATAATATTGAATTCAACCTTGGTGGAATGTAATTTGAAAATTCTTGGGCAAAAAATTTGAAGTTTTTGTTCTGACCTAGATGTTCTAATGCTAGGAAACTATCCCAAGGAAATGACCAGAGAAGAATATAAGTATTTATGTACTTATTTGTTGCACTATTAGTTATAAGAGGAAAAAAAATTGAAAGCAATCTAACGTCAAGTACTAGGAGAACGCCTAAATAAATTGTATGACTTAAGATGAAATATTCAGCAATCATTAAAATTGTGTTTTGGAAGAATTTTAGCAGCATGGGAAAAGTACAAAATTTAACATTAAGCGAAAGCAGATTATTCTACTTATGCTAAATAGCAATATATCATACACATAAAATAAATCTGGAAGGAAATACACCAAAATATCATCAGTGATTCTATCCGGGTAATGAGATAATAAGTAGTCTTTATCTTATTCTTTAAATTTCATTATATTTTCCAAATATTCTTTAATGAGCATGCATTATTTTATAATCCAGTAGATTTAAAAAAAAATATGTTATATTTATATATGCCATACATGATGTCTCTATAACCTGCAGGCCAGGATAATATTATATACCTTTATAATGACATAGAAGGTCTTTAATGATATGTTCCCTACTTACCTCATTTTATTTTTTATTCTTCTCAGATCTTTCCACTTCATTTTAGCCATGCTGAACTACATGCAATCTCTCTGAGTGTGTTTATCTACAGATGCTGGTTTTTTGTGGGGTTTTTTTTTTTGTTTTTTTGTTGTTGTTGTTTTTTCCTGGAATGCTGTGGACTTGATTTCAGGAGCAGAGATGTTCATTCTTTTGGAGGAGAGACTTGTAAGAACATGACACAGCCTAAAGTCTGGGAGGTTCTAGGGTATCAGGCAAAACACCAAGACAGAAACTCAGGCAGAGAAATAAGGTGGAACCCCAGTCACCAGAATCTAGACACTGAAAATCACACTAACTTAGTAAACCATAAATGCACTGAAATTTTCTGTTAGTCCTGGCTAGAGCTACTTCATGCTGAATCTGTAACACCTGCTAAAACACTTCAGTCCCGCTCCCTAAGAAGCAGTCACATTTTCATTTAAAAACAAAGTTAGGGGCGCTTGGGTGGCTCAGTGGGTTAAAGCCTCTGCCTTCGGCTCAGGTCATGGTCTCGGGGTCCTGGGATTGAGCCCCACATCGGGCTCTCTGCTCAGTGGGAAGCCTGCTTCCTCCTCTCTTTCTGCCTGCCTCTCTGCCTACTCGTGATCTCTCTCCTCTCTGCCGAATAAATAAATAAAATCTTTAAAAAAAAAAAAACAACCAAAGTCTAAATAAATAAGCAAACAAATAAATGAATAAATGCAAGCTCAAATTCTAAAGCTAAATTTAAAAAATGACTGGCAATTATTACATCATTGTTTATCTTCGTGAGAAGGAATGTTGAAGAATTATATCCTTAATCCTTACTGCAGCCTCTGGCAAGCTTCACCTAAATATGAGCTTCTCAACCTTTTTCATATTGTGGAGCACATAGAAAATGGCATTTATATGGCAGTCAAGGGTATATCCATGAGGACGCTTGTAGACAAAGATGACCCGTCTTGGGTCTCTGTCGGCCCCAGGCCCTGCCCAGCTTCCCTTACGGCTGAAATGATCATTATCTCTGCACTCCTGAGACACATTCCCCACACACCAGCTCTGATCTACATCGTTCCAAGCAGAGGCACATCTAGTCTGTTTGGAAATGTCCCCAGGAGAAGAGTTTCTACCCCTCTTCCCCAGGTAAACTTTTCCCTCAAATTTCGCCACGTGAATACCAGCCAGGGATCCCTTATTTTAAACCACATGCAAATCTAGCTCATTTTAAGGACTTTATTTCAGATGTATGGCCATGATCACATACTTTAAAAAAGCAATCTTCTGTCACTTTCTTTTGTATAACACCCTCATCTAATGCATACCTTACTTACATCTGGAGACCAGATTATCACTTGCATTTTCACAGATTGCTTAATAAGTATCTTTTCAATCAGGAGTCAGCAAAATTCTGGAGGTAGATACAGAAGTAAATCAGTTAGAATCAGCCAACGGTTATTTTTCTCCATTTGTGTGGGACCCTATCATAGATCCTTGGGGAGGGAACAAGGAACAAAAGAAAAAGAAAACATGGCAAGTTTGCGTGGACCACTGTCTTCTGGTGTCTTATTATTCATTAAAAACAGACTTGTTTCCTCCTTCCTTATCCTCTGCTAAAGGACTAGCCCTAAATCTCCTGCTTAATTTTGGCGATTGTATTTCAAAGGATTAATGAATATGGTCAAAAGCATTTATGTGGAAGCACTGATAGGCTGCTTATTTTTAAGGGAATAATACAATGCTATCTGTTACAAACCTCTTGGGTTTCATTTCTTTCCACCAAAGATAGGAATATGATCAAGTATCCTTTGACTTTTTAAAATTGCTGTTTACCTGAACTAGTTCCTACAGTGAGTGGTTAATGGGAAGGAGTGGTAGTCTAGGTTTTTTCTGCTCCTTCTCTCTTCCCCACCCTCATTCTCCAGTGCAGAAGTGTCTGTACGTAAAGCTGTGTAATCATGTATATTTTTTTTCTGCTGTCAAATACTTCCTTAAAATGATACATATGTCCCTTACACTAGAAAGTAGTGGCTGGTGTTCCTTGCTTAGTATCTATTTTCTTGATAGGTAATACTTAGTCTGAACAATGACAGTGACAGCAATATACAAGAATTTCAAAAAGAGGATTTAGATAAATGACCTACTCCATGCATCTTGAAGGACATTTAGACCAAGGAAAAGCAGAGCTTTCTCATCATAACTTTTTAAGAGAAACTAGTGATTATATGGGATCTGTATTTTTTTTCCAGCACATATAAACTGTGTTATTTGCCATAGATTTATAGAATGGGATGTGTGGGCAGGCTTTTATGAAGCTATTTTCTTTCATCTTAGTCAACAGGCTTACAATTTGGTTACCTGCCAAAGGATCAGAGGTGGGGCCTTGTGTTATGGCTTTATAGGGCAATCAGTTCGGTTTTTCTAGCCTGTGTGGATAACTGAAAGCAAGGCCAGTCCACAGCCTAGTCAGCCATGTTTTTCTTATTTTAAAAATAGCTAAATTATACCCAGTGACTTTACTCCTGGGTATTTAGCCAAGAAAAATGAAACCACAT
Organism: Nasua narica; assembly: GCA_028533885.1. Taxonomy (NCBI): domain Eukaryota; kingdom Metazoa; phylum Chordata; class Mammalia; order Carnivora; family Procyonidae; genus Nasua; species Nasua narica. The sequence goes on from CM052799.1 coordinate 47,171,680, forward strand.
ATCCACATAAAAACTTGTGCACAAATGTGAATACTAACATTATTTGTAGTAGGCAAAAAAGGAAAGCAATCCAAATGTCCATCAGCTGATGGTATATCCATACAATAGAAAATTATTCTATTGTGGTATATCCATACAATAGAATATCATTCAGCAGTAAAGAACAATGAAGTACATACTACAACATGGATGTGTCTCAAAACCATTTTGCTAAGTGAAAGAAGCCAGTCATAAAACACCGTGACTCCATTAATATGAAATGTTCAGAATAGGCAAATCTATAAAGACAAAAGTAGAGTAGGTTGCCGCAGCTGGGGGTAGGGGAGGGGAGGAAAAAGGGGAAATGACTATTAATAGGTATGGGGTTTCTTTTGGGGGAGATTAAAATGTTTTAAAGTTGGTTGTGGTGATGTTTGCACAACTCTGACAATACATTGAGAACCACTGAATTGTACACCTAAAATAGATTAATTGTAAGGTATGTGAATTATATTTCAATAAAGCTGTTATTATGATAATAGCTCAATTATAACTCTCTACATAGTAAGAGTGGGTGGGGAATAGTGATTTCCTTCCAGAGAGTGTGCTATAGAAGCAGGAGGGAGTCACTTCACAGAGGAGAAAGCTGACAGATATGGCTGACATTTTATGTTGAGAATGCCACTTTACCTCATGGTCTTTCTCCCCAAAACCCATAACTCTAGTCTAAACATGAGTAAAACATCAAACAAATCCCAACTGAGACAAATTCTACAAAATACCTGAGTAGAACTCTTCAGAACTGTCAAGGTCCTCAAAAACAAAGAAAGTCTGAAAAACTTAAAGTCTTAGAGCCAAGGATACCTGAGGACTGAATGTAATGTGATGTCCTGGGTAGGATCCTAGAATAGAAAAGGGACATTAGGTAAAAACTAAGGAAATCTGAATGAAGTATAGTCATTAATAATAATAGATCAATAGTCATCCATTAATCGTGACAAAATTACCATACTAATGTAATATGCTAATAACAGAGGAAACTAACTGGGTGTTACCTAGCTTCCCTGACCCTCAGTTTCTCATCTCTACAGTGGGGATAATAATACTGCCTACCTCATTGGTTTTGGGTATTTAAATGATTGAAGCCATTTGTTATATAATGTCTCAACAGTGTCTGACAAGTGGTTAAGTGCTCAAAAATTGCTATTATTACTACTATAGCTACCCACATTTTTTTCAGATATTTTATTTTAAAATGAGACAGTGACTAAGAAAAAAGTCTACCAAGTGCAAATGTAATTCTGTAAGAGGTTCAGAAATGCTTCCCTTTTTACAATGTTTATTAAGTAAATAAGTGGCTGTTTCAGAGGGAGGTGATAAGGAATTGAATATGTAGGTACATTTTTCTCCTTAAACCATCTACATTTTAGATGAACTCGGAAGGAAGTGAAAGAAGATATATACCCAAGGGGGAAAAGATAAAGTCAATACATTATTTTGAATTCAGAATTAGTGGGGAACAAATAAATAAGAAATGTACTGTTCCCTCCCATAGAACCTCATGCCAGAACAAGTAAATAGCAAAATCGATTTTAATTACAGTTTTTTCACTATTACTAACCTTTATCTGATGGCCATCCTCAGGGACACTAACATCTCCATGGGAAACTGCACAAGAAGTTCTAAATATGACTAGTCCCCAAACAAAAAACACCTGGCTACAAATATTACATATATATAAAAGATCAATCCTAAATACTGAATGCCCAGATAAATGACAGATAAATAAAAATAATTTTTAGTATACATATGTCTCAAATATTGTATGAGAATACTTCATACTAGACAAGTATTCATTGTTTATCTGAAATTTAAATGTAGCCAGTGTCCTGTATTTTTATTTGCCAAATCTAGCAACTCTACCCAAGGATAAGTATGCTTTTCAATGATTATGATATTTTCTTTCTAAAATTATCATAAGAAACTTAAGAAGATGAACAGCAGCCCCTTTGCCTCCCTCATACATGTTCTAAGCAGCAATTCTGTAAGGCATAGTAAAAATGTTTTCTTTTTATCAAAAGTCACTGACTCATAGGAAAAAAACTTAGAAGCTATAGCAGTCCTATCTTTAAAGAAATAGAAATTATCAAATCACCAGCTCCCTCATCTAAATTCAGAAAAGAAAATGGAGAAAATGCAAATACATGCAGGAGAAACAGAAAGGGAGAAGAGCAGACATAGAGACAGAGGGAGGCATGCAGACAGACACAGAAAGAGAAAGATCAGGGCAATAGGCAGAGGAGGGAAAAGGGGCAGGAGAAGGCATCGAAGCTGGGAGATGTGTCAGTGGAGACACAGGGCTCATGGAGGCTGCGGGCTTCAGTGGACAGCCCCACAGAGGGGCTGGGAGGTGAGATCACAACAGCCTGACCACCATCCTGCCAAAGACCAGATGTATGTACACTGAGGAGTGGATGGAAAGGGATCTTTGCCTAGGCTGCTGCCAAGGAATTGTCTGCTTTCAGCCCAGTGGAGACTGTCGGTTATGAAAGGAAGGAAGGAAAGCAGTGGGAGAGGAAAGGAGGAAGAAGAGCAGGGAGGGAGGAAGAAGAGGTGCCCAGCTTTCTCTTTAGTTATATGTAATGTTTTATCTATCTCAGCAAAAGAGACTTCTTTTTTTTTTTTTTTTTTCCTAAAAAATGGGTAATCTCAAGTTTGGCTTGGAAATTAAGTCTGTCTCTGTCTCTGTCTGTCTTTCTCTCTCTCTCCCCCCACACCCCTCCAAACACAGGCACACACATTACACCCCATGATTACACTCTACATATTTGACCCTGACTCAATTCGGCTGCATGTTCAGCATCCTTGAACTTGGTCAAGTGGCAAAGGTGAGGAAGAACTGAGTCACCAAAGATAAAGGATAATTTAAGTAATCCATCTATAAATCATAAAGATTTAGTTGTACATTAAATTGTTACCAGGCCTAAAGAGTCAGACTTTGAGAAAAGATTTTGAGCTGCTAAATTTTAGAACTTCCAAAAAAAATGAAAAAGGATATAATAGCATTTTACTACTGAGGATGGGGAAATTAATTTCTATCCTGTGAGCCTTTTTAAAAGCACACGGATATGGACGTTTTAGAGAAAAGTTTCCTCACGTATCATCACAAGAAAACATAAATGTGATCTTGCTTAAAACATGGACACGTCAAAACTCTTAAACATGCCCCAATTGTCTGGAGAGAAAAATGCCTAAAATCAAGAAGCAAGGATGGTAAGAGGAGTATTTGGGGTTGTTTAATTTAGAAGGAAGGCTGGATAATAGCCAATAAATTTCTTGGCTTAAATAAGACCCTGGTGACATGTTTCATTTTGATTTCTGAGGTTAATTAATTATGGGAAAAACCTTAGAATTTATTTAAAGGGTCACATGGGAAAAGTCATACACCAGTTAGACACCAGGGGTTTGGTCTGAGATTGAGGAGTTCCAAGATAGGATGACTGGCATGTGGAAAATTACTAAGAAACAAATAATGGCTAATGTTCTTGTTTTCCAAATTAGAAAGGAGGAATTATTTTTGATACTGCTGTAGAGATCATTAGAACCTTTAAAAACTATTTTGGGAAAGAACTTGGTGTACAGCGAGCCCGGGACACTTTCCTGAATTTTCAGTGTTGTATCTCCAGTATCTAGTACAATGCTGAGTGTATATCTATCTATCACATATATATCATCACAATAGATGGTATCACCAAACCCTTACATGGAAGACAGCAAATTCAAGAGCAGCTTTGAATTCTGATAAATGGAGAATCTGGAAGATTAATGAGAAGGTTCAATGAAGAAAAAAATACAGATCATTCTACTAGGTTGGAAATGGTTTTGACAATTTAGGTTTCCTAAGCATTTGCTAAGATAATTACAAAAAAATACTGTGAAAATGAGTGCAGCCAAACATCATACTTTAAAGAAACCTACTGTAGCTCGGTTGAAATTCAAAATGCAAAGGTGAAGATTTAATTTTGTTCTGTCTTTATCTGTGTCTGAGAACATTTCCACATACTTCATTTGCTTTTCAACTTTTGTTGTAAGCCGTAGAATATTCAAGAGACTCTTCTACCATGAAATGCACCCAGAAGTCAAACACACACTTTTTTTTAAAGGAAAAATATAAAACATGAGCAAAAGCTCTCGTCTAGAAGCTAAATTTTAGCTCATCTCCTCAGTTCTCTCTCCTGGTTAGTCTGAGGTTTTCTGCAAAATAATAAAAATAATGGCAATGTCACATGTCTGGTCACATACTCATTCTTCTTTTTCAACTTCCCTCTTTATCTCATGCCTCTCTGTCAGAATTTTTTACAACTTCTGATTATTTTTTAAAAGTTTTACCAGTAGTGTGTTCTAAAAAGTCATGTTAATAGCTTGTTCCCCTTATTACTATTTTTGCAGGGAAAATCTTTAGCCATGATTTAATTATTTTTTTAATACCAGGCGTCCCTTACCCAATCTGCCTGCAACTCCAGATTTTGCAGCTTTCCACATACATTGCTTCATATTTTCCAATAAAAAGATCACTTTTTTAGAATCATCATTTCATGAATGTTACTATTCTTACAGAAAATTTTGCAGAAGCTTAATTCATCCCCACCAAGAGCATCAGTTTAGGTAGGCAAATCCTCAAATATACAATGTCTTCTATTTGGTGCAAGGAGTAGTTTTGAGGAAAATAATCAAATAATTCTCAAAACTTACAGAGTAAATATCTAGAGTTTCATCAAAAATTATCAAGTTTTCAGTTAGAGCAAAGCACTGAGTTATATTCTACAATATGTGCTCTTCCACTTAAAACTGCTCAGTGTAGTAAGACTCTGAAAAATACCTTCTTGCTAATCATATCTCATGATTTTATCATATCCATGCCAAGAGTAAAACTTTCACTTTTGTGCATCATAATAAGTGGACTTGAATTCTTCTTCCTAATTTAGGAAGACTATTTATTCAGTAGCTATATTTTTTTGGCGCTGTATCGGGATACAGGTGCAGTTCCTTTCTAGATTTCACATTGTCTGGAATGTTCCATGTTGTGATCCAAGATATACTTTATGTTCCACAAATGAGAGGAAGAGTTTAGAGGCCTGGATTCTTTTACAAAAGTACATTTTTTTCCTTCTTTGAAAAAATTCAGTGTTTTACCTATTTTATTCACACTTTCACAATGAATGGGATACTCTTCCCCATATTTTACAGTTTTTCTCATTGTAAAAATGATAACATAAAAAAATACATAAACTTCTGAAAAATTCAGACAATATCAAGAGAAGAAAGATCACGAGTATTCCATAAGGCCTTTCAACAATTTGTAGGATCTGTCTACAAGCTGTTAGTCAATTTTAAATTTTATGGAAGTTCTGCATCTGCTTCTTTTTTTTTTTTTAAGATTTTATTTATTTATTTGACAGAGAAATCACAAGTAGGCAGAGAGGCAGGCAGACAGTGAGGAGGAAGCAGGCTCCCTGCTGAGCAGAGAGCCTGATGGGGGGCTCCATCCCAGGACCCTGAGATCATGACCCGAGCCCGAAGGCAGAGGCCCTAACCCACTGAGCCACTCAGGCTCCCCCTGCATCTGCTTCTTAAAGAATATATTTCACACCCTCTATTTTTGACCTCCTGGGTTGGAAATCCAGTTTTGTTAACTACTATTGCTCCTCAAAAACAGCCCAGGATTTGATGATGTGAACTTGGGTAGGGAAGGGGTAATTCAGAAATAAAAATATCTACTGGGATATAACAGAGGGAAAGGGGTCAAAAGGAGTCAGCATAAAGACAATTTGTGCCTTAAATATGTAACACAAAGCTTAAATTGCTTTGAATTTCTGCAGATTATTGAAGTTACATAAGTAAATTTCACCTGACTAACCCTTTAAATCCTTTCCAGGATTTTTTTGTCTGAAAGGTTAATTATGGGCTTACAAGTGTTGAGAAAAGTATCAGGGTATAAGAAATGTTCACTAGGATAAGTATTTTAGGTTTTTAGATAATGAGTTATAATTCTTAAATGTTCTCTAAATACCTTTTTGGTTTGAATAAAATCATGGCAAATAAACTCTTTCCCTCAAAATACAATAATAAACTAATAGTAATCAAGGTCTAAGATATTATAAAAATATTGCCTCTTATCATATGATGCAGCTAGGGTCCCCAAGCTATTGTGTTTCAATATTTAATTAATCATTTCTGAAGACAAACGTTTCCTTTTTTTCAAAATTAAACAAACAAACACATGAGGTCTTATTTAAGATTTAGAGTGGGTGACATATTACAGGATCTCAGGTTTGTTATTTTTTTCTAAGCAGTATTCATTTTGGATGGGTGCTGGCTAACACGTTTATGACTTCCACTGCCACTTAAAATCATATGTTTTTGTTTGGTGGTGTTTTTGACAATCAATCCCCTGCCTGATGGCCCGGGTGCCTTCAACTTAGATGTTTTCTTCACAATTTTCTATTGCATATATCAAAATTACAGTCACCCTTCGCTGTTTTTGTCCACTAAACATTAGCTAATTCTTTAAACTGGGAATTTTTTTGCATGGATCTAGAAAAAGAGAGAAAGGGATATCCGTTGCCAAACATAATGAATAAATTGTAATCATATTTTTGTAAGCAACTTGTAGATATGTGCTGCAATTTTCCTAATAAATGTTACTTGATTTTTCCAGCAATTCACTTCAGAAATTACACTCTCTCCCACAATACAAAAAAATAATGTCACAAAGGTGAATTCTAAGATACATATTGACAATAAAGGGCCGTAAGCACACAGTGGGCAAAAGTCCTAGCAAACTTGAAAAATATTTAACTGAACAATAATGGAGCAATGCCAAATGCTAAAAGTCACCAAAGATAATTTTAATTGTTGTAGATATAATGGTGCTCAATGACAGCTGTTTTGGAACAAAAAGGTTATTTCCTGCAAATTTCAGTAAGTTTTCTCCTAAAATAAACTCTCATTGATTGTTAAAATTACCAATTGTCCTTAATGGCAAATGGACACCAATGTTGGCTAATAACTTTGAGTATGGAGTCATTCCTACATGTTGATTTGTAAACACTATCTGGAGGAAAAATTAAAGACATAATGTAGCCCAGTGTTATTTCTCCCTATGGAGATATTACAGGGCTCTTATGTAAGAGAAGTAGTTGAAAAAAATATCTCAAGCAAAACGTACTTACAAACTGAATGTTGCAACTTTCCCAGTAAGCACAGCTTCCTCTCTCCTTTCCCCTCTTTTTTTTTTTTTTTTTGGAAATGACAAGAATAAGCTTTTTTAAAACCTAAATTTTGCTAAATTAAAAGTAAAAAATCTTAGTTATTTAACAAAAGAGACATAACTTATTGGCAAATAAAAATGTATTTTGTATGTTGGCCTAATAGCACTAGAATAAACTACTTTAGATGTTGTGTTTATTTGTAAATTAAAGTCTATTTTTAACTTTATTTTGACCCAAGGTTATACTTTTATACATTACGCATAATGGTCCAATGTTATTTCTTGGCCTTATAAATTCTTAAAATCTGACAACTACTTGAGAAAAAGTAATGAGGGGAATACCAAGATAAAGAGGGAAAGATTCTTTTTCTTGAATCCAGAGACGTGGTTGTTTAGCTCATTTCCTATGAATTCATTGTATTGCCTCAACTTTTCTAATTAGGAAAAATAATATGTATTTATCACTTTTAAAATTGAAAAGTTCAGAAAAAGATAAAGAATCACCTTGAATACATCTCGCCACCCAGAGATAACCACTGTTAAAAAATAAACTTATTTTTTCTCCATAGTTTTCTATGCATATGTACATATAGATATGTTTTTAAACAAGATGTAGAGAGTTTCTTGGTTTTTTTTTTTTTTTTTGAGAGGGAGAGGTGAAAGACTTAAGCAGAGTCGACTCTCAGCACTCTCAGAAGCAGAGGAGGAGGGAGAGAGAAAGTCTTTTTTTTTTTTTTAAAGATTTTTTATTTATTTATTTATTTGAGATAGATAGAGAGAGAAAGCATGAGAGGGGAGAATAAGGTCAGACGGAGAAGCGACTCCCCACAGAGCCGGGAGCCCGATATGGGATTCGATCCTAGGTCTTCGGGATCATGACCTGAGCTGAAGGCAGTTGCCCAACCAACTGAGCCACCCAGGAGCCCCAGGAGAGAGAAAGTCTTAAGCGGGCTTCACTCTCAGCCCAGCTCGGAGCCTGATATGGGGCTCCATCTCACGACCTTGAGATCATGACCTGAGCAAAACCAAGAGTTGGATGCTTAACCCACTGAGCCACTCAGGTACTCCACATTGGTTTTGTTTTGTTTTGTTTTGTTTTTTAAGATTTTAGTTATCAGTGGGCGCCTGGGTGGCTCAGTTGGTTAAGCAACTGCCTTCGGCTCAGGTCATGATCCCGGAGTCCTGGGATCGAGTCCCACATCGGGCTCCCAGCTCCACGGGGAGTCTGCTTCTCCCTCTGAACTTCTCCCCTCTCATGCTCTCTCTCACTGTCTCTATCTCAAATAAATAAATAAAATCTTAAAAAAAAAAAAGATTTTAGTTATCAGTTTAAGAATGATGAGAAAAGAACTGAAATAAAAAAAAAAAACCTCCAGTTGTCCTTAGAATTCCCACTATCCTTAGATATTTAAGATTTTTATTTTATTTTATTTCATTCTGTTTCTGTCTGTGGGATCCACAGCATTCAATTATACATTCTTGTGAGGTAGTATTCCAGTATTTAACACTTAAGTCTTCCTTTTTAGAACACTTGATTTTTAGCAAAATATTTATGTAAGGCATTTCATGTGAAAATGATGCATTAAACCTATGTTTTTGAAAGATTAAAAAAGTAAAGAGAAAATTTCTATGAGGCTTAGTCTTCTCAAACAAGAAATTAAACATGGAAGTAATTTAATATAGTCACTAGTGTTTGCCAATCAAAAGTTTTAGAAATTAATTGTTTTGTTTCACTCTCTTTTGTAAGATACATTTAAAAACTTATTTAGTAGTAATACAACACTGACTATCAAAAGAATAGATCTGAAAAGAACTTATTAAGTGAAAATTCATGGAGCAATGCATTTTAAATAATTTATGTCAAACAGTTGTGAAAGAGCCTGTACTGAACTACATAAGTCCTTCCACGCATATGAAAATGCATAGAGAAGAAATTAGTGAGAAACGCCTCAATCCAGGAAGGGAAGTGGAAGTGAGGAGGTAGTAAGGGGGAACTCTTATAATGCATTCTAGATATTTCTGTATTCTTCTTAAAAAAATAAATTCTTGGGGCGCCTGGGCGGCTCAGTGGGTTAAAGCCTCTGCCTTCAGCTTGGGTCATGATCTCAGGGTCCTGGGATCAGAGCCCTGCATAGGGCTCTCTGCTCAGCAGGGAGCCTGCTTCTCTCTCTCTGCCTGCTTGTGATCTCTCTCCTCTCTGTCAAATAAATAAAATCTTTTTAAAAAATAAAAAATAAAAAAATTACTTCTTGCAACAAAAGTAAATTCTTACTGGTATAATCATTTTTAAAGGAAGAAATTAAGGTGATCCAACACCAGATTACCATTTATATCGGCCCCTTACTTCTCTGAATTCTAGCCATTTCTGTAATCTCTTCTAAGAAAATTGAGAGCTCCTAAAGAAGCTATGTGCATGGTACTTTGCATTTCCCCCACAGCCCTAGCATTGGTGCCTTTGCACATAGCTCCTAGTATGTCTGTCTTCAATGCATAAAATTATGAACTAGAGTTATGAGTTAGATGTCACTCCATTACCACTCCACCATCTTTTGGAGAGGAATGTACAAAGAGCTCTGGTTATGGATTTCATCATAAGTCCTTTATAACAAGAAACGTTGGATTGTATTGCCCTTTCTAGTATAATTACTAGAAGCTCAGTTTAAGTCAAGTTTAACCACATTTGCGTATATTTTAAAAAAAACAAGACCAGGGAGAACTGAAAGTAATAATTTCTACTAACCAAGTAGGATCAGCTAAGAGCTCATCAGTGGATACCATTTTTTGTGCCACAAAAGAACTCTGGGCATTCCACTGGAGAACAGTAACCAATGGAAGGAAAGAAGGCACTCACCTATATAACGTGAATGTAGGAAGGAAATGTAACAGTGGAGCCTATCCCTGACTATTAAAATTCACCTGAACCTAAGTAGATATGGCCTCATTTGATATAGGCAAGTACAGCAGTGAATTGTAGTTAAATAAGAAATTCAGTCTACTTTATCATGAATTATACTAATCATATTAATGTATTCCAAAATGAGAAAAGACTGGATGGACATTTATTACAGGCATTTTCTTTCACAAAACATACTTAGTACCAAATAGCTTCAGTTATTCAAACTGACAGCTTCTCTCCAGATATATTTGGATCCAGCCACAGCAAATAGAGGTATGACTAGAAATGCTTCAACTTCTTCATTCTCAACACTTCTCTTTTTTTCTTTTCTCTGGCTCTCTCTCCTTAGCTTAACATCATGTGCAAACCTCTCTCTTCTTTTTTTAATTTAAATTCAATTAATTAACATGAAGTGCATTATTAGTTTCAGAGGTAGAATTCATCGATTCATCAGTTGCCAATAACACACAGTGCTCATTACATCATATGCCCTCTTTAATGTTCATCACCCAGTTACCCCAACCTCCTACCCATCTTCCTCCAGCAACCCTCAGTTTGTTTCCTCTAGTTAAAGAGTCTCTTATGGTTTGTGTCCCTCTCTGATTTTGTCTTATTTTATTTTTCCCTCCCTTCCCCTATGATCCTCTGTTTTGTTTTTTAAATTCTACATATGAATAAAATCATATGGTATTTGTCTTTCTCTGACTTATTTCGCTTATCATAATACCCTCTAGTTCCATCCATGTCATTGCAAATGGTAAGATTTCATTTTTGATGGCTGCATAATATTCCATTGTATTCATATACCACATCTTCTTTATCCATTCATCTATTGATGGTCATCTGGGCTCTTTCCACTGTGGACATCGCTGTTATAAACATTGGGGTGCATGTGCCCCTTTAGATCACTATGTTTGCATCCTTTCAGTAAATACCTAACAGTACAATTGCTGGGTTGTAGTGTAGTTCTATTTTTAACTTTTTGAGGAACCTCCATACTGTTTTCCAGAGTGGCTGCATCAGCTTGCATTCCCACCAACATTGTAAGAGGGTTCCCCTTTCTCTGCATCCTCGCCAACATTTGTTGTTTCCTGACTTGTTTAGCCATTCTGACCAGTGTGAGAGGTGGTATTTCATTGTGGTTTTGATTTGTATTTCCCTGATGCCGAGTGTTGTTAAGCAAACCTCTTTCTTCTTAAAAACAAAAATAAAACCCTACAACCCCACCTTGTTTAGACTCAGTGTCCCCTTTGTAAAAATCTACCCTCCTTATATCACTGATAATTGTCTCTAAAGAGGCATCTACATACATTATCTCTACTTTCTTGCCACAACTGGTAACCAGAAAAGGCTAAGAGGCTGGACTCAAAAGTAGATAAGAGCTGAGTTATCTTTGATCTGCTGCATGCTGGTTGTGTGACTCTGCTCAGGGCCTCTGTCTGTCTCAACTTCTTCATCAATAATATAAGGATGATAATAGTAATAAGATTGCCTTCCCTCAAAAGGCTGTAATGAAGAATAAAGAGCATGACATTTATAGCGCTTGGCATGTAGTAGGTGCACAATAAATGTTCCTGACTAACATGGCTTCTGCCTTGATCTCACCAGTTACCAGCTCTGCCTTACCCGACCTCTCTGTACCATCTGAGAGTATTGTGCCCTTCTTCTGCTGACCTTCGTTATACCAAGCTGTTGTTCTCATTTTCCTTTTCTCTATTTCTTGGGCTGTTCCTTCTTGGAGGAAGGAACCTATCCCTTAAAAGCTCACCTATCCCCAGAGATTTCTCCTCGGCCTCCTCACCTTCTTGTTGTCCCTGGCAATCTCATTCACATGAGTGGGTTCGGTTGCTAAGTGAATAGTGACAACTCCACATTTTATTTCCATCCCAGACCCCTTTCCAAAGTTACAGATCGCCAGTCATCTACAGACAACTTCACTTGGACATGCCTCACAGACACCTAAAACTCAACATGTCTCAAACTGAACCCATCGATTGCTCAAGTCAGAAACCCGAGCATTAGCTTAGACTTAGGGTCTCTAGTGCAATGTTTTTTGGGGTTTTTGTTTTTGTGCTTTTTGACAGCCTTGGATCCTACCACCTAAATATTTTTGTATGTCTAGAATGTACTCATCCTTCAAGATTAAGCTCAGGTATTACATCTTTGGGAAGCCTTACCATTAACCACTCCCCCCAAACCCCCTCAATCTGAGTTAGGTTTCACCCACTTTCAGTACCCCATGGCACCATGGAACAACCCTTTCAAGCACTTACCAGACACCACACATACCAAGGTATTCTAGCTTTTTTTTTCTTAACTTATCTGCCTCTGCCTCTTCTACAAGACTGTGAATTCCCTAAAAGCAGGGTTTTTGCCCTTTGCCTAACACAGTGAGTGACAAAAAGGATGTGCTCAGTAAGGATTGGAAAGTCAATTCTATTAGCCCACTGATGAGCTTGATTCCATTGCTCTTGAAGGAGTACTACTGATAACCTGGAATTTAGCAACATGATGGAGCGAAGCTCAATGACATTACCAACAATATACAAAATAGTAAATCTAGTCCTAGATAAGGAAGAGTTAACTACACACTAGAGTTCAAGGGAGACTTGCCAAGCCAATAAATTACTTGATGTTTACTGAATACCAACCGTTTCCCCCACATACTGAATATGTTTACTATTTCCATGGCTCACATTTCTTACTAAGAGTAATTGGAATTAAACTTTTTTTTTTCCGTGAGAAGGAAGAGATTCTTTTGGTAAGATATCATCTTAAATGATGGCCCTTAAATACTTGAAAAGGCAGTTCTTCCATCTCTTTATTGGAACTTGTACTCTCTAATTCATATGAAAAATCTGTCCTTATATTTTGAAGTCTAACAAAATTTTTCAGTTGTGCACAAGAAGTGCTCCCAAGTCTGGGAAGGACAGAAGAAGTCAAGAGTGGGAACCAGGATGAGAATTTGGCATTATTTGAATTCTTCCATTTTTTGTAAGAAAAAAATGTTCATGAAGAATTTGAGTGGTTAGGAATAAAACTTAAATTATCACCTAGGAAACTTCTTTCTCTCTCTCTCTCTCTCTTTCTTTCTTTCTTGAGAGAGAGAAAGTGTTGGGGGAGGGGCAAAGGGAGACAGAGAATCTCAAGCAGTCTCTACACCCAGCATGGAGCCTGATGCCGGGTTCCATCTCATGGACCCTGAGATCATGACCTAAGCCGAAATCAAGAGTCAGCCAGCCGCCCCAAAATATCATTTAGGATGCTTCTTAAATCAAAAATTCATGAGTTCAACCATGTGGCTCTGATTAGTCTAGGAATCCTGGATTCCACCTTTCTAGGATAAGAAACAAGCACATAAACAAAACCAAAAACAAAACACTAAGTGTTTGATTTGCCGCCAGGTTTGAGAACCACTGATTATTGATTTACATATAGAAACTCTTTAGAGTAATCCTGAAACTTAACAGTAAATACTTCTTTTATAAACAAATAAACAAACAGGAAAAGTAGCCCCCCCCCAAAAAAAAAAATCACTGATGAAAATTTGCAGCTTAAAACACCGCAAATACTTAGCGCTAGAACAATTGTTAACTTGCCAGAATTCTGGAACTTCTCTTAGTTAGAAGTAGTTACTAATTATATCACATCGTTTACATCAAATAATTTCCCTTTTTTCTCTGAAAATGGAAATAAGGACCTATTAAATCTATGGCTATTAGCCAGTATCCAATTTTTAGGTATCATAAATAAACAAAATTGCACTTGATCCATTGATTCATTTCCAAATATTTGTTGAGTACCTACTAGGCACCAGGCACATAAGCACTCGTATGTCAAGTACCATGATTTGGGGGTTCTTCCTGTTTGGAATAGAGTGTTATTTTCAATAGTAATTCAATAAATGCGCATTGACTCACTGATTAAATTTAGTGTCAAAAATACTATTATTTGAGCTCTTTTGAAATGTACAAGAATGCTGTCAGAAAAGTTGCATTGTTAGAACAAGTAAGTATCAGGAAATCCCCTTGGTAGTAGTGGTACTTTAGTGATATAAAATATAAAAACTATTGGAGGATCATAAAGTTGAACAATACACTGAATTTTTTTTATTTATTTTATTTTTAATTTTTATTTTATTTTTTTGACAGAGAGAGACACAGCGAGAGAGGGAACACAAGCAGGGGGAATGAGAGAGGGAGTAGCGGGCTTCCCGCTGAGCAGGGAGCCCTATGTGGGGCTCGATCCCAGGCCCCTAGAACCATGACCTGAGCCAAAGGCAGATGCTTAACGACTAAGCCACCCAGGAGCCCCTACACTGAATCTTTTTTAAATAAAAAAAGCCAATCTAAAGGGACTGTATTACACACATTCAAACTAGAAATATGCTTTTTGAGATTAATCACATAATTTTCAACCCAAATTGTGAAGACAAGGCCAAAGGGTGATCCATTCTGGAATATAATCCATTATAGTAAATCCATTATAGTATTATAGTGAAATGAAGTGTTCGACTTTTAGTCCAAGGTAGTGGACTAAGTACATATATTTACCAACCTTCACTACCCTAAAATCCACTAAAATGATTAAGGCCACTGCTAGTTCCTAAAGCCCTTCTGTGTAGATTAGAAAAAGTCCCTCACCTTTGGGACCTGTGGGTGGCTCAGTCAGTTAAGCATCTGACTCTTGATTTTTAGCTCAGGTTATGATCTCGCGGTGGTGAGAATGAGCCTGGCATCAGGCTCCGTGCTAGGCACAGGGCCTGCTTAAGATTCTCTCTCTCCCTCACCCTCTGCCACTCCCCCCTAAAAAAAAAAAAGTCACCCCTTCTTTCAGGTAGAATGAGTGCACGGCTAGGATTTTAGACCCTTTTTGTCCACTAGGCTGGCTTCTCTGGGCACAATTATAACAATCTGCTGCAGCCCAGGAATAACAGTGATATTACAAGGTAGGTGGGTGAAGAAGAGAAAAGTGAAAATAGGCTAGTTCTTATTCAGTAAAGGAGGGTATAAATATTTTTTCCCAACATTTTTAAAATGGAGGTATAATTCACATATAAAACTCAGCCTTTTAAATGAACAATTTAGTGATTTCAGTATATTTGGTAAAGTCACCCAACCATCACCATTGTCTAATTCCAAAACATTCCATCACCCTCAAAAAGAAACTATACCCATTTACTCATTTAACCATTTACCCAAGAAACTATACCCATTCAGTAGCCAACATATAGTACATCATTTGTTTTTGATGTAGTGTTCAACGATTCATTAGTTGTCTATAACACCCACTGCTTTATTTTCTTCTCTTCCATCTAATCTACTTTGTGGCGCTATGGATTTGACTATTCTGAACATTTCATATAAATAGAGTTATACGAGATAAGGTCTTTTATGACTGACTTCTTACACTCAGCATAATTTTTTTGAGGCTCATATATTTCATAGCATGTATCAGCACCTCATTCATTCATACTGCTGAATAATATTCCACTGTATATATGCATCACCTTCTGTTTACTCTTTCATTAGTTTCTGGACATTTGGATGGTTTCCACATTTTTGGTTTCCTATGAGTAACACTGTTATGAGCATTGATATTCAAGTGGCTTGACTTTTTACAAAAAGTTAGTATGACCTCCGTAATTTTTAAAGTAATTAGAAAGAAAAGGAAAAAAGTCATTATTTATATAAAAGTTCAAGGCTGTGATTTCTTTTCTTTTTAAGATTTTATTTATTTATTTGGCAGTGAGAGAGAGAGATCACAATAGGTAGAGAGGCAGGCAGAGGGAGAGGGGGAAGCAGGCTTCCTGCTGAGCAAAAAGCTCAATACGGGGCTCAATCCCAGGACCCTGAGATCATGACCTGAGTCAAAGGCAGAGGCTTAACCCACTGAGCCATCCAGGCGCCGCTTATTTTCTTTTCTATTTTGTTTTTGTTTTTCCACTTGAATGTAAATATCTTTTCATTGTGTGGTCAGGTTGACTTGGCCCATATGTTATGATTGTTATTGATCTTATGGTTTATAAATGTTTATTTTGTTTTCTATGACATTACATGCTTTAAGTATGTAATAGGATATATGAAAATATGTTTTTGAATGTCTGGAGATACTATAGGATTATACTGAATTACTAAAGTTTTACTGAAAGAATCAATGGATAATTATAGGACATTTAAAACAGAAAAATACCTTGGGAAGGAAAAATATCCATGTATCAATGTTAGGGTGGTAGGAAGAGAGGCTGGAAAGCTATTAAGAGCAACAAAGTATCACTCTTCAGTAAGCCCCTAAGTCCCCTTAACTCCCTACCCCACCTCCTCCCCAGTTTCTAAACATACACAGTTGACCCTTGAACTGTACAGTTTTTTATGAATACAGAAAATATATTTTCTCTTATGATTTTCTTAGTAACATTTTCTTTCTCCAGTTTATTTTATTGTAAGAATACAGTGTATAATATATATAACATAAAAAATATGTGTTCATGGACTATTGATGTGATCAGTAAGGCTTGGGGGAGTCACTGCTATAAGATTTTCAATTGCGTGGGAGACCCTTAGCCCCCACATTGTTAAAAGGTCAACTGTACATGCAATTCAGGACCAACCGACCAGTTACTCAAACATTTAAATTGCAGTAGAAATGCAAAACCTAAGGATAATCTATCATGCGCCAGACCATCACCCCCAGACAGGTGTCACTCCCAAATGTCATGTCATAGAGTATGAAAAATGCTCCTTTAGGTGTCAGGCATTTGAGATATAGGCAATGCAGGTGCTGGAAAATCTCTTCTAGGCAAGGGGAAAAGGGAAATTATATTACTGAAAAATCACAGTGGGAAGAGAATATCTAAAATAACTCTCATAGGAAGCACAGCCCTGGAGCCCCAGGGTCAAACTTCCCCATCAGTCCTCAGACTCTGCTCAAAACAGAAATTGTGTATCAACAGTAGCTGTTCGCAGTGTCAAAAGCAAAGTTGCCACATGGGTTCAAAAGTTCAAAACAAAATTATGTGCACAAAAACAGAAAAGCCGGTGGCTACCTAAGTAAGGCTAAAATGAATATCAAAGCCTGGGGATTTGCATACTAATCAATTTAGTAGGACCTAAATGATGAAAATACAACTTCTAAAGGTAACTGAGTCTATCACATTATTACTATTACAACAACAAAAATTTATTGAGCCCCTACCACTTGTCATATTAAGCATACTATGAGCTAGGGCTACAAAAGTGAATAAAAAACCCCTTTCTTAAGGGGTAAATGGGAAATCTCTGTATCTTAATCGTAATTTTGCTGTGAATCTAAAGCTGCTCTAAAATAATAAAGTTTAAAAAAAAAAATCCCTGCCTTCATGGAGTTTACATTCTAGTGTGGGGAGACAAACAATGAACGTAAGTTTAAGAACAAGAACTTAATTTCAGGTGGTGTGAAGAAAAAGAAAACTGCTAAGAGAATAAAGAATAACAGTGATGAAAGACCTCTTGACGAGGTGACATTTGAATTATTTACTTAACAGTAGGCATGGGTTTGCAAATTAAACAGCCAGCAATCAATCATTCAACAGACATCAATAGCCCACTTACTTGATTTCAGGCATTTAGTGCAGGAGGTCCTCGGCATTAAAAAAAAAAAAATCAATAAACCGTGGTTTCCGTGTCAAGGCACTTGCATCTCAGTAGGAGAAGACGGACACTTCACCAACAACTTATACCAAAATACAACAGGTATTAGACTGAACTCTGTATACAGAGAGGAATAAGCAGAAGCACAGAGGAACACAATTTCTCCCAAGGAGGTCTTCCAGAAGGGAAGATTACGGTCTTGCCGTTCTTCTTAACCTTTAGCACACAATACTCATTTGTATGGTTCACTTAAGGGAAGAGGAATGGAAATGAAGTGGGCTGCCAGTGGCTGAAAGAAAGTGACCCCCCCACCACCGAACTCTGCCAACACAGGACCCACCCAGCCACCCAAAAGCTTAGGAAACCAGTATCTGCTGAGATCTGTTCTTGGCACAGGTACATCAAGGGTGGTTTTGCTTTTGTTTTTGATTTTGTGTTGTTGTTGTTGTTGTTGTTGTTGTTGTTGTTGTTAGCAACTGAAACTACCATGACTGTCTTTCCCAAGTCACTTGCCCATTTCTCAGCCTGAACATATTTATGTCCTTGCGTCCTCTGGAACTGTGTAGCACACAGACAATGGTTCTCTCAGCAAGAAACACATTTTACAACTTACCAGTAATGCAGCTGGGAAAAGTTCAGTAAAGAAACTTGTCTGATAAACCAAAAAACCCCCAGAGTAAATAATTTGAACCAACTTTTACGTAGAAGACTTAAGAATAACATTTAGAACAGTTTGAAAGTTTTATGATGAAATTTGTTTGGGGATTTATTTCAGAATTATATTAGAAAAGAGTGAGGTGGGGGCGCCTAGGTGGTTCAGTGGGTTAAAGCTTCTGCCTTCGGCTCAGGTCATGATCTCAGGGTCCTGGGATGGAGCCCCACATCGGGCTCTCTGCTGAGCAGAGAGCCCGCTTCCCCTCTCTGCTTGCCTCTCTGCCTACTTGTGCTATCTCTCTCTCTCTCTGTCAAATAAATAAATAAAATCTTTAAAAAAAAGGGGGGGGAGGGAGGTGAGTGAGGGTACAGCAGAAAGGAGGTTGGCCATAAACTGACACCAGATTATGAGTACAAGGGGGTTTATTTCTTCTTCTGTCCACTTCTGTATTATTTTTAATCTTTTCCATCATAACAAGCATTTGCTTTTTAGCTTTATATGACAAAGCCAGGGACCTATAAAACCACACAGGTGTCCTGAGAAAACCATTCTCATACAGAAATCTGGAGTTCATCGTTATTTTTAAATCCATTCACTATACTAGTGATTCTGTACATGCAAGAAGAGAGCAGAGTGTCCATGTAGACCGATGACTAAATAAGATAATATAGAAAAAATACTTCAAAAAGTAGTTCCCAAAAAATGTATTGTAAATACAATTTAGGAGTGCCTGGGTGGTTCAGTCGGTTAAGCATCTGCCTTCAGTTCAGGTCATGATCCTCCAGTCCTGGGATGGAACCCTACATCAGGCTTCCTGCTCAGCAGGGGAGTCCGCTTCTCCCTCTCCTTTTGCCCCTCCCCCGGCTTGTGTGTGCACGCTCTCTCTCTCTCTCTCTCTCATAAATAAAGAGAAAGAGAGAGCACAAGCAGGGAGGAGAGGGAGAAGCAGTTTCCTTGCAAGCAGGGATCCCAACACCAGGACCCTGAGATCATGTCCTGAGCTGAAGGCAGATGCTTAACCAACTGAGCCACCCAGGTGCCCCTAAATAAATAAAATCTGGAAAAAAAGAAAAAGAAAAAGAAGAAGAAAAGAAAAAAAGAAAATACAATTTAGCATCCAAACTGTGCTTTAATATATTAATCAGGGATTGTCAGAAAGAATATTCTCAGTGCTTTCACCCAGTTGATAAACAACCTTTACTGAGTTCCTACATGGAGCCTGACTTGACAATTTCTCATGTCATCTCATTGATGAGATTGTGGGAATATATTATATTTCCATTTTATAGACGAGGAAACAGTTTCAGAGAGAGCGAGTCTCCTGCCCAAGGTCACAATGAAGGGAGATAACAGTCAAGGCTCTTTCCATCTACCACTACTTACCTCATGCTCTTGAAAGAAAAAGGTGTATGGAAAATGGGACAACTTCCTCATTCTGAAAACTCTGCCATTTCAGGGTGACCAGGAGTTCTCTCCTTCCTAACATCTACTCACTCTACTTCTTACCTCTTGATACTTAGAAGCCAATGTGATATGCAAGGTAGGTGAACTTTTAGGAGAAAAAGTAGAAAAAGCAGAGAAAAGTGGGCAAAGCAGGGCAAAACTCTCTCTTTTTTATTCCCTGAAAATCAAAGTGTTTCTGAACTTTTAGAAGATGTTTTCAAACCATTAAAACTTTAAAATTTGAGTAGTCTAATTCAGAACTATTAAAATTACCAAATGGAATTTCCTTGGAATTAAATATCATTAAGTTCATAAGATGTTTACAAATTATAAAAAATAATATATTTTTAAAAACAGGTGAGTAAAAGAAAAATAGGGAGTTATTTCATTCAGTAGGAAAGAAAACAGTACCCTTGAAGAAATGGCTTTGAAATTATTTCTTTCAATTCTCCCAAATTATCTTTAAAAAAGCTCAAAGTTAGGGTGCTAAACAAATAAAGTACTAATTTGGCTATATTCTTTTATGGTTTTTAGTTTGAATCAACACATAGCTGTATATATTATAATCTAATTATTGGTCTATAATCAAGATTAATACTTGTATTAAAATGTCCCAGAAATTTTTTTATTCATAGACAACCACGCAGAAATAGAAAGCTGATGTATGCAGAGAGGTGTAGTGAAAAGATCAGTCACCTGGAGGTCAGAAGAAATGGGCTACAAGTCTGGTTGTGGTACTTAGGATCTTGGAACAAATGGGCAAGTCATTTAGTGAAGGGCAAGATAATAGGTGATAAATAGGGAGAGGAAGAGAAAAGGACCTTAATCAAAGTCAAAGTAAAATTGGGAGGTTGCAGGTAAAATTTTGTAAGAAGTTCTAAAAATCATGTACGGGAACATAATAGGTCATTCAAAAAGTGGCTATATTTGTGAAAGTGTGTGTGTAACCTGTCTGGCATGTTGAACTGGTTATAACTTTTTAAATTTTAAATTAAGATCTTCTAAATCTCCTGGGAATGTATGGTGTTTAGATACGACAAGTGGTGTCTCAGATAAAAAGAAGGAGCAAATGTCAGAGTCGTGATTGTTCACAGCTGCCATGAACAAATGACTCAATTGGATGATTGGAAACAGAGCACATTAATTTTCCTAAACCCAATATCCAAAATAGTTAAATATCACTGTTAATGCCAACACTCCATTTTGCCAAACCCTTGAAACATAAAAATGTTGTCATTTTTTAAAAAATTTTGTCATTATTTGAGATGTCTCCCTTAAGAAATAATATAACAGTAAGTTAAAAATACCTAAGTTCTTAAAACAAACAAACAAACAAACAAACAAACAAAAAAACCCAAACAAAAACCTGAGTTCTCTCACTCGAGCTAGTTTTAATTAGAGGAAAATGCCAATCAATTCAGTTACGGTCACCTCCCACTACTAGATTTGTACTTCCTTCCCAATATAATAAATGTAGTATGCAATTATGAACCTGGGAACAAAGTTCCCCTAGTTGGAAGAAAAGCAAATATGTTTGAAAATCTGGAATGAGGTAAACAGCTGAGCACTAACTGCAAAAAAATAAGTGCCACAGGACCAAACATCAATAGTTGGAAGGTGTCCTTGTGGTTGGGAAAACTGAACCAAGGTACAATCTTTTGTCTCTAGAAACTGCAATATGGATTGGACTACATATGCATGCTGTTGAAGGGTGGAGGCTTTGTGCTGTTTATCATTTTATCCCCAGCACTTAGCAGAGGGCCTGGCACAAAATAAGCACTCAATAAATGCTTGTGGAATGACAGAAATCTGCAACTGTAGCTTACACAGTGTTTTTCTGATTTTTGAAAATATGGCCAACTGTAATAAACAATGTTTTACACCAATTCCTGGTACCCGCAAATACATATGTACATAACATAAAAGTTATGAAGTAACACTTTTTAAATGTAGGCAGTACGTTCTGATAGTTTCTGTTTTCTTCTGTTCTGTTTTATTGGACTTTAAAAATATATTGGTTAGGGGCTCCTGGGTGGTTCAGTGGGTTAAAGCCACTGCCTTTGGCTCAGGTCATGATCTCAGGGTCCTGGGATCGAGCCCCGCATCAGGCTCTCGGCTCAGTGGGGAGCCTGCTCCCCCCCCCCTCTCTGCCTGCCTCTCTGCCTACTTGTAATCTCTCTCTCTCAAGTAAATAAATAAAACTTTTAAAATATATGAATTGGTTATAACCCACTGAATTGATTTAATAATCCACCAGTGAATCAAGACCAGTAGTTTAAAAAACAGTTTTCTATGATTTCTATTAACATTGCTTAACTTCTTACATTTTTAGGCTTTACTAACTATACGCCACTTTCAAAACTCACAGAATTTTTTTTTTTAATCTAGAAGGATGTTTAGAAAGTATTCATATTCTAGTATTCAACTCTAAAATGTTGCACCAGTGCTGAGTTTACTCTGTTGGGATTCTCTTTGGTCAGTGATGTTAATTATGGGAATTTCCCCAATCAAAAGCAGATTTGTCCTACCTCACACCTTACACAAAATTTAACTCAAAATAAACCACAGACCTAAATATAAGAGCTAAAACTATAAAACTCTTAGAATTTGGGAGTAAATTTTTATCACTCTGGACTAGGAATTGATGTGACACCAGAAGAAAAATAGGTAAATTGGATTTCATTAAAATTAAAAACTGATGCCAAGAAGAAAGTTAAAAGAATTTACTGGATAGAAGAAAGTATTTGTTGATTATATATCTGATAAAGAACTTGTATACAGAGTACGTAAACAAATCTTATAAATTAACAATAAAAATATAAATAACCCAATTTAAAGATGAGCAAAGGATTTTAATAGAATTTTATTCAAGGAGGATACACAAATAGCCAATAAGCACACGAAAAGATACTTGTACGATGAGTCACTAGGGAACTACAAATCAAAACCACAATGACGTACCACTTCACACACATCAGGTTGGCTAAAATGAAAAAAGACAGTAACAAGTGTCGGCAAAAATGTGGAGAAATTGGAACCTCCATACATGGCTGACAGGAATGTAGAATGGTGCAGCCACGTTGGAAAACAAGCTGGCAGTTCCTTAAAAAGTTAAACAGAGTTACCATTTGATCCGGCAACTCTGCTCCTAGATAAATACCCAACCGAAATGAAAAACATGTCTACACAAAACTTTGATATGAAT
This sequence comes from Nasua narica, assembly GCA_028533885.1. NCBI lineage: Eukaryota > Metazoa > Chordata > Mammalia > Carnivora > Procyonidae > Nasua > Nasua narica. The sequence continues at coordinate 47,194,756 of CM052799.1, forward strand.
GTTCATAGTAGCATTATTCCTAATAGTCAAAAAGTAGAAACAACCCAAATATTCATCAGCAGTGGATGAATAAGCAAAATATGATCTATCCATACAATGAAATTTTATCTGATCATAAAAAAGAAAGAAATACCGATAGGATACCACATGGATGAGCCTCAAAACATTATGCTAAGTTCAAAGAAGCATGTCACAAAAGACTTTATTGTATGATTTCATTTATATGATATATCCAAAATAGGTTAATCTATAGAGTGTGGATTAGTGGATTAGTGGTTACGAAGGGTTGCAGGGAATGACTGCTAATGGGTAGGAGGTTTCTTTTGAAGTGGGGATGGTGGTACAACTCTGTCAATAAACTGACAAATATTGCGTTATACATTTGAAGCCAGATTGGAACTCTGGAATGATCAAGAAGGATGCACTTCTATGCCTGAGTGTAGAATGTTGAGTCCTGACAACCTGAGTTACCCATTTGACAGGCAAGGAATGGGGGGTGTCTTATGGTCAACAAATGTTCTTCTCTCGAATCCCTACAGAGCTGTAGCTCTTCTTGTTTTAGGAGACAGGTAGAAGGGCATGAATCTATTGACTTTAGCTCTGAACCTTCTTAGAAGTGATACTCATCCTCACAAAACTGTACTTCAAAAATGAGAACCTTCTGCCCTAAAGGGAGAAGAACCAAGCGTCCCCAAAGAGTTAAGATGTGAAACGACTAGAGAGCATTCTGGACAAGCAATCGATAAGCTTCTTGAAATCAGAAACGTTATTCACCTTTGATTCCTCAAGGAGGACCAGGCCGAGAACAGGATGCTCAGTAGATGAAATGGGAAGGAGGGACAGAAAGGTACAGCCTCAAGCCCAGAAGACCAGAAGCTTTCTGACTGGGCATCTGTGAACTCCCCTGGACGAGTCGTCAAGGAGAGAGCAGCACGAAAAGCAGCGGTCCGAAAACTACCCAGTAGATTTAGAAGGCAGCATGCCCCAAACTGCTCCAACGTGAGAACTTGAGATTCCCACGCCCCGCGTCCCACTCCACTCCATGTGTCCCGATCCGTCAGTGGAGGAAACACCGCTAAAGAATTCAAGAAATTCTGTTAATGAGTTTAAGAAATGCTTTTAATGATTAAAACTAAAACTCTGACACTTCAAGGAACTAACGAGCACCGGTGTGAAGTACAAATGCAAAAGGGGGGCGCTGAAAGTGCGCCGCGCCATTGGGCCCTGAGCTAAAAACCAGGTGATCCTAAATATGATTTAATTTCTTTTTAAAGAATGTCATTAAAAATAACGTGGAAAAAAGAAATCTCGCAGGGGGAAAGGTGAGGCACACTGGCGTGGAGACGGATGGCGGGCTCCGGAATCCCGCACCTCGGACTGTTCCCAGACGTGACCGTGGGCACCTCTCTGAGCGCCGTCCCGGTGCCAGCTCTGTAAAATGGGACCATTTCTGGGCCGCCTCCCAGCGGCAGCTGAGAGGAACAAGCGAGGCCGGGTCGAGCGGGCGCGCGCCAAGGTAACCCTCGCGGCCTGGGGCCCTACTGTGCGCCAGGCGGCGGGCGCCCCGCGCCGCGCGCTCCCCGCCCCCGCGCCGCGCCCGCCCCCGCGCCGCGCCGCGCCGCGCCCGCCCCCGGCCCGGCTCAGCCTCGGGCAGGCGGGGCCGACCGCACTCGGAGCCGTAACCCGCGCCCGCGCCCGCGCCGGAGTCGCCGCCTGGGGCGCTCGGGTCGGCCGCGGGACACCAGAGCCGGGCGCTGCCGCCGCCGCAGGTCAGTGCCGGGGTGCGGGGCGGCGCTGGGGGCCTGGAGGGCGGGGAAGCGCCGAGGGGTCGGGGCCCGAGGAGGGCCGGGGCTGCGGCGTCGAGGTCGGAGGGGACCGGCGTGGACAGGTCCCGGCACACAGCGAGCCGGCCGGGCGGTGGAGGGCTCGGGCTGCACACGAGTCGCGCCACAGGGAACGGCGGCCGCGCACGGAGACACGCCGGTCTTGCGTCCGGCGCTCCCCGGACAGGCCCCGTCGAGGGAGCGTCTGGGTCGGGGTCCCAGAGAACCGGGCACCTCCGAGTCCCCGGCGAGGGTGCGCAGGCGTCCGGGAGGCGCTCGAGGGGAACTTTGGGACCGAAACGCGGGCTCCGGTGCCTCTCCGTCCCGCCGCCACGGAGTCTCGTGCTCGGTCTCTAGAGCCCTGGCGGCGGTCGCTGTGGGGGTCGGGGTGACAGATAAGCGAGGGGCGCCCTCGAGGTCACCTAGCCCCGGTGCCCTTGAGCGCTGAGCTGGCCGTCAGCCGTGTGGAGAGGCTGGGATGTGGGCCGGATTCCCTGGGGTTGTAGGGGATGGAGAAGGCGTGCGTCCCCCGCCCCACCCCCGTTTGGAGAGGTGGCATCACCGGGCTGGGGGTTCCTACACGTGCCGCGCCTCACTGCCCGCTCTGTGTACTCTCACTGAGGTAGGGAGAGGCAGGTAGCTTAAACAGAAAGCACTGGTCCCTGAGTGCAGAGGGTGGAAAGTGGGCGTGTGGTTGTGGTGCTGTATGCCTTGGTATTTGGGGAGGAGCCTAAGGTAAGGAGGCAGAAACTGGGAGTAACCTATTCGCTGCTTTTATATAAGGTCAGTTGTAAGGTAAAGAAGGGGCCTTTACCTCTGCTGGTGTTCAGAAGGCTGCATTTCTAAATTCTTCTTGTTAGCTTCCGTTGCTTAGGTGAGTTGCCTCACTCTGATTGCATTTTGTTGAAATGTGTTGATGTGTCCAAAATTTGCGAGATGATGATGATGACGATTGTAGCATATCGTTAGTGTTTGGCTGTGCTCCTGTTTGAGCCCAAGAATCGAATTCACTTGGGTCTAAGGATAATTCACTATTTTTTGGGGGAAAGTAGTGTCAATTTTAGGAGAAATATAGTAAAAAAAAAATTAGTGATCTGTCAGGAAGAAGTTAAAGTTTTTCTGTTTTTCCTTTTCAAGTTTGGGGGATGAAATGTAAAATTAATTTTGTTTAACATCTGAAACACATAACCAGGAAAGATGCTGAACTGAGTGTAGGAACTCTACTGCTGGAGAAGCTCCTCATTTTGAAATACATTATTTTAATGTCAACTGTTTTTTATCATTCTGAAACAGATTGTAATCAGAGATGTTGAGAGAACAGTGAAATAACTTACTCTTTAAAAGGACCCAGGCACATCTTCCACAAATCTCAGGTGTTCTCTGGCAGTCTCCCATCTATAGCTAAGGGATCAATCGCTGACTGAAAGAACAAAACTGATGGTGTTAGATCATTCAGGAAACCCTTCTGGTATAGAGACTGACATAGACATTCCCTGGGGCTTCTCTCTTAAAGAAGTACTTCACACTCCTATGAATGTTTTATGGAAGACACACAGTTACCAGTTAGCATTCTGAGGGATGTTTCAAGAGAACTTCAAGTTTTAACATAATTTTTGTGTTGTCTATTTTCAGTCAGATTCAGATTCATTCTGCAGTTAATGTAGTGCCGTAGTATTCTTTAATATACAAAATTTAAAACTAATGTCATGTTAGCCAGAAAAATGAAGTTTGTTACTAACCCATCTATTTTTGCCTTACTCGGTACTTCACATAATTTTTCTCCTTTATTTAAATTATATGATATGTGATACTTCACTTGCTAATAATTATATCTTAAAATATCTTACAATCAACTTGTGACCATCTCAATCTTTTATAATTCACTGGGAGGGGAAAAAGTGGTTATTTCATTTTTAAATAAGAATTCTTTTTCACATTGAAAAATTTGTTTCTGGTCTTTATAAAAGCTATAACAGCCTGGCATTGATGAAATACAAAGATTTGCAGAATTTTGGGCTGAGACTTTTGGGCATTGTTTTTTCATTCTTAAAATTTAAAAGAATATAATTTTTAAAAAGTAAAACTCGGGGCGCCTGGGTGGCTCAGTCGGTTAAGCGGCTGCCTTCAGCTCAGGTCATGATCCCAGCGTTCTGGGATCGAGCCCCGTGTTGGGCTCCCTGCTTAGAGGGAAACCTGCTTCTCCCTCTCCCACTCCTCTACTTGTGTTCCCTCTCTCGCCGTGTCTCTCTCTGTCAGATAAATAAATAAAATCTTGAAAAAAAAAAAAAGTAAAACTCAAGTGTCCTCCAGCATCATATTCTTTATTACACTTGAAATACTTCGAAAATATTTTTGTGATTGGTTATTTTTAATAATTAAATAGTTTTCTTTTTTTTCACAATTACATTTAAACAATATGTCATAATTTTAAAAAATCACTATTAATTTAAAAATCCCTATGACATTTAAAATTTATACAAGAGATAAAGTCTCATTTTAGGAATATGAATTAGAAATGCATTACTGATCACGGCTAATTGCTTTTAGTAAGTTAGAGGACTATAAACAAATACTTATTTTCTCTCTTCTGTAATTCTCTGAAAATAAGATGTTTGGCACTAATTTAGCTATGAAGATAATTATGCATGTGAAAGCTGTTTGACAGCCACTGCTGTGAAAACATACACCAGTATTAATATATTTCATTTAGTTTTCAGATTGTGAAATGATTGTTAATAACAAGAGACTTTCATGAAGCATGGAAAAGTGTTAAAATAATACTTTACGAATGTTTTATAACTCTTGGCCTGTACTTTTACTTCTTTTATAGAGTGTATGTATGTATCTGTCTACTAATGGATAACACAGAAAATGTCATCCTTCTAATTTTCACTTGAACTTGGGAATATATGTCCTAAGGTGTAGCAGAATGTACTAGAAGATATTTTTGGTCTCGTAGGTTTCCACTAAATAAATACCAGTTGTAGAGGATTTTTAAAAAATCACTCATCAAGAAAATTTGATTTAAGTCACCACTCTGTAAATGTAAACATATGCTCCCCACCTAAAAAATAAACTGAACTTCTAAGTTGCTTTTCTTATTTTCCTAGCAGATTCCAACGTTAAGGTTTAGTTGAGGCCTAAAAACAACAAAAAGGGCAGTGGTTTAAAGTGCTTATGAAGGTCCTTTGAAACTGATATAATTTAGCTCCACCAAAGTACCGTACGATCTGTGAATAGCCATCTTGCAAGCGTAGACAGTCCCTCCCTATCATACCCACATATCAGTTAGTTTCATAACATTCTAGATAAAAATTTTAAATTGAAGATTATTTGAAATCTTCCTGGAGTTTCTTCTTTACTATTTGTATTTTATCACAATACAGAGGTACATTTTGAGAAGTTATATGGTATATATTTTAGAGCTTATTTAATAAAAATGTCATGTTTTAATTTTTATTTACCTAAAATACATTGGTTGTGAGAAGGAAATTGATTCAAATACAATGAGACCATATTTTGGAGATAGGTTTTGTAGATGTAAGGCAAAAACTGTCACCAATAATAGTATACAGTATATACTTGTATTATTTTTTTAAGTTTTTATATTAGAAATATTTTTCAACAATCAATACATATCAACATTTTAATACTGAATATTTAATTCAGAATATGAGTGTTTACATTTCTCACAGTTTAGTGATTACAATGGGGCAAGTCACTTGTGCTTTCTCCCATCCCATTGCTAAGCAGGCCCGACCCTGTTTAGCTTCGAAGATCAGATGAGCTCCCATGCAGTTAGAGTGGTAATGGCCATCGACACTTATCCTTTCTGACTGTCCATTTCTTCATCTGTGAAATGGGAAAACTATTGCAATTACTGTTCTGTGCCTTTTTTTTTTTTTTTGGTATGATTTTGAGACTTTATCAGCAAACCTGTGTATTTAAAAGATATGACCTTGCCCTGAATTTAACTGAGCAGATATTTTAAAGAGAACCTTCATGGTTATTCATGTCACTGCCATCTCTTCTACAAATGTTGGTGGTTCACCTTAGCACAAATTTTGAGATCATTGTTAAGAATGAGCTGAAGAGGGGTGCCTGGGTGGTTTAGTTGGCTGAACAATTGACTTTTGATCTCAGCTCAGGTCTTTATCTTAGGGTTGTGAGTTCAAGCCCCCTGTTGGCTCCATGCTAGGCATGGAGCATACTTAAAAAAAAAAACAACAAAAAAACCATAACAACAAAGAAGGAGCTAAAGATAATGCTTACTGGGTGGTGATCAATTTATTAAATGTTTCTGGAAATATTTCATATTCAATTTAAAATTGTATTTTCTATTCCCTGGTGACTTTAGATAAAAAAAAAATTAGACGACTATTTTTTGTTGTTGTTTTACTGTTATCTTTGTGAGTCCTATGTAGACACAATGTGGATCCTCTTGTGTCAGCATTGCGTGTCTGTTGGAGTCTAGGTGTAGATCGTGCTTTTATTTGATAAAGTTCTGTTCTTTATTTATTTTTATGGCACACGCTGTGAGTGCTTAATGTATGTTACCCAGGAGCAGGTTTGTTTTATCATGAGGCCTGGGAACCTTAGATCAAAAGACAGTTAGGTATCTCAGACTAAAAGACTAAATAGTGACTTGTACTTGTAAAAATTGGGTCTTTTCCTAACAAGATATAACCAAAAATAGGCTTTTAGAGGGTTGAAACTGAGGATGCCTCCTAATAGCCCCCCCCCCCCAGTTTACTAGCAGGGAGTAATTGGACAAGCATAAAATTAATCGTGCATCATTCAAATAATACATTTTAAATTCTACTTATAAATTATTAAATAATGTATTTTATTATGAAGTATCTCCTCTACAAGAAAGTAAGGGACTGGGTTCCAGGTCTGAACCCCATTCTGTTCCTGGAATGTGGAGCTGCAGAGCCCATGTAGGGACATGACTGAAGGGGTGAGGACACAGAGGGCAAAGAAAGATTTAGTCCAGTGCCTATAGGTGAGTGTTCCCTTTTCCGTGGGCTCCCCTTTGGGGTGGGGAGCAGGGGGCGATATTAGCGTCTGCTCTCTTCATAGTAGCTTGCACTTTCTCAGTCATTGCTGTACCTTCAGGTATTCCAGGGACCAGGCCGTTCTCAACTTGAAAATCTTTTTTGCGATAGGGTGTAGTGAGTCTCCTCTCCCCACTGTGATTTCTTAGATATGAAGGAAAGAAATGAAGTCATCAGTTTGTGCAACAAGAATCAATTAAAATGGAGACGTAAAACTTTACAATCAGGTTTTAAACTAGATCATACAATGTTTTAGTTCAGTTTGACTCAGTTATCTGTTTAGGAAACATTTTATTACATGTCATGGCTTTTAGAAAATAAATTCATTGCTAGTTTAACTGATTCGCTATTTAAAAAAAAACAACCTCTAATTTGTAGAATCATCTAGGAGAGTTAACAATGTGGATAAGACTTACTGAGACAGGGGTGCCTGGGTGGTTCGGTTGTTAGGTGTCTGCCTTCGGCTCAGGCCATGATCTCAGGATCCTGGGATGGAGTGGAGCCCCGCATTGGGCTCCCTGAGCACCCTCTCCCTCTCCCTCTGCCACTCACATGCTCCCCCTGCTTGTGTGAGCTCCCCACTGTCTCTGTCAAATAAATAAATAAAATTAAAAAAAAAAAAAGGCTTACTGAGACAAATTTTCTGACCTTCTGGAAAGAGTTCATATTAGCATAAACCTGGGGTGTGAATTCCTTCACAGTTTACCACAGATAAGGAGAGGGAGATATGAGGGAGGTAGAAAAATAGGGAAATACCCTGAGTAGGAGTATAAGAGATCTGTGTATGGTCAACTCCCACAATTAGCAGATTGCAGTTACTGTGCGTAGACCTCAAATATAACGTTGGTTTCTAAGAATTTGCTCTGTTCCTCAGTGACATCATAGAATTTTAAAATAGCTTTAAATTCTAAAGTTGCCACCTAGCACTGCTATTCTTTCTGGCTCTAGAAGTTGCTTCAGGGGAGAATCTGGGAAAGTGAATACAAAAGATATTCTTACCCTATATGTTTAAGGAATAAATTTTCGTTTATAGGGAAGGCAGTAGGGAAACATACCTGTCAGACTGCCTGGGTATAATGATGAAGTGTGGGAAAGAACCCTTAACTCTGACCCCACCCCACTGGCTGTCATTCTCCCTCTAAAATTATATTTGTCATTTGAAAGTTTGAAGTCCACTTTCAAAATGCCCATATTCCTAGCAGAGTTAGTTCTTTAAATCACTGTCAGCAAAAAACTGAGAAGTTAGTTCCTAGTTTCCTTGCTACCTGAAAAACAAGGCCTTTAGGGAATAGACAACACATGTGGGAGTTTAAAAAGAGGTGAACTGGAGAAGGAAAAATAAAAGTGATTCATGTTCCAGTTTCCCCATAAACCAGCCTCTATGAAACAAAACGGGCAAATAACCATTGGAACTAGCAGTGGTAGGAAAGAATAGATTCTCCCATACATGCCTTTGTTTTTCTCTAAAAGATCAATACGAGTCTTCCTTAAACCATTTTTTTCCCTCAAAGAAAACAAGTTGTTATTCCCCAACATCAACATTCCTAGGAAATGTTATCAAAATTAGGATTATGAGTTAGTAGTTGGCAATCAAATATCTGAATATAACTTTTCATGATGTCTTTTCATTTTCTCTGTGATGCTAGACAAACTCTAGTGTCTCCATGAGTTAGTTCTTCCAGACTTTTAAAGTAGCTTCCTAGTATATTGAAATGAGGGGGACCTTTCAATCACATCAGAAAAACATATACTGAAGTATAAATAATACTTAATGCTTTTGCAGATCCACAGATCATACAACTTAACACATGCTTTATTTTTTCTTATATATTTTTGCTCAAAAATAGTTATGGCAAGCCAACACATCTCTGTTAGAAGTAGAAGCTTTTAACTATGTCAAAATCAAGTTCATTAATTCTTTGAATCAGCTGATAGGTAGTGTTTAACAGTTAGGTTTGGGCTACACTCATACCTATGACTGAGCACATTGCTTACTTGTTCACTTTTTTCACAGTGTTGCAGAAGTTGGAATCTAAAGCAAAGAATCTCAAAGTCCTACCTTACTAAACTTTGTTCTTTTCTGTCAGTTGGTAATTACCGGTGTAAACAAGTTTTTGATTGCATGTGGAAAAGTGCTTAAATTTTTTCCTCTTGTTTTATGTAGTGGATAGAATTTATGAAAGAGAGCAAACATGAATGGTGTATATATAAATGAAGAAGATACTTTAACAAATTATTTGCATATGTCAAAATCCAGAAGAGTGAAGAAAATACCCAGGCATTTGCCAATGCAGGATTACTACATGTTTTCCTAAAGTATTTGGAACTAATTAGAAACATCCTGGCTTTATTGAAAGATAATATAAAATATTTTTAAACTTTCTTTTGAACGAGGTCCAAATTCATTGATGTTTAGGACTAGAGCAGTACAATGTCTACAAAAGTATAGATTATTGGTTTCTTGGAGCAGGTACTAATTGAGTTTTATTTATCTTCCTGTCTACAGCATCTAGCACAGTATTTAGTACACACTCAATAAATGTTTTAAAAATGATGAAGAAATCATTGGTGCCTGGGTAGCTCAGTTGATGAAGCATCTGACTTCGGCTTGGGTCGTGATCTAGGGTCCTGGGATCGAGTCCTGCATCATTCTCCCTGTTTTGGGGAACCTGCTTCTCCCTCTGCCTTTGCCTCTCTCTCTGTCTCTCATGAATAAATAGAATCTTTAAAAAAAAAAAAAAGGATGAAGAAGTCATCTAAGGCGGTGGTTCTCAAGTGTGGTCCTTGGACCAGCATCATCAGCATTATCTGGGAACTTGGTAGAAATGTAAATTCTCAGGCCACACCCAGACCTACTGAGTCAGAAACTCTGGGGATGTGTTTTCACAGGCTCTCCAGGAGATTCTAATGGATACTGTTTTGGAAGCCCCTTGTTCTTGCATCCCATGTAATAGCCTCACCCCGTTGATCAGTACACTGAGTTTGGATTATTTTTTGTAGGCCTTACCCATGCCTATAGTTAAGTTCTTTGCTGTATTCTCCCCATTGATAGACTCTCTTGGGGATCATCCCATAAAATTAACCCCATTGGCCTGGCATTGTATTACTTAAAGGAGTTCATTGTTGTCAGTAAGCTTGTGTCACGAGAAACTAGCCAGCTCACTTTGTAGTCCGAGCATCACTGGTTCTTCTTACCTTAGAATGTTTGCTAGGAATCCTGAGCCTCCAAGATCAAAGATTACAACTTTGGGACTGGATTTTATAAGATCACTGAGGTTGATTCACCCCTAGAGGATCCACGTTAAACAGACTTAGAAGATACGGGTGTAAGCCTCAATTCTGATTTAGTAAAAGTAGAAACTAAACCTTTCCTGGTGATTATTGGTGATAGTTTTTATTTTTAAATTCTAAAATTCTTTATAATTCTAAATTTAGAATTCTAAAATTCCTTAGAATTGAAGAAACTTGTATTCATATATTTCTGATGTCACCGTGATTGAATTCAGGGTGCTTAGAAAGCAGTTGGGTAATATATTGCATGCTGGGATGTTATACCCCTACTTCTGGAACATTTCCCAAAGACATGGAAGGTATAGGGAAAGCAATATACCGAAAGATTTTCATAAAAGCAATGTTATGGGAACAGATATTTGGAAGTAACTTAAATATTCAATAGCAAGAGAATAGTTAAGTAAATTATGGTATAATTACTAGGCAGAATGTCATATAATCATTAGTGACAATTTAGAAATGGTAATAAATCTGAAAAATATTAACTAAAAAAGTAACAAAAATATATATGCAGTATTGATTGCAACCTTATATAAATATATGTATATGAAAAAGTCTGGAAGGGAAAGAATATCTAAAACTTATGACAGTTATATTAAATAGCGAGGTTATAGAGGGCTTTTAAAAAATTTTTATATTTTTCTCTCTTTTCCAAAGTTCAGCCAGTAATATAAAATTATCTCTGTAACTAAAAGCACATGTTTATAGCTTTTCTGTTTTTTAGTATGTCTATAACTCTGATTAGTAAAAATCAAGACAAAGAGTCAATTAACATTGAGAATCCACTACCTATTTAATTCCTGAAAGCCATTGATGATAACGTAAGGCACCACATGAATTCTTCTTGGTTATACCCAATTTTATTTCATACTTAATTTTATTTCACATATTGTACTTCTCTGTACTCTTTGCTTGACTAGCCTCTATTGGGGAGGAGAAAAATACCCCATCTCTGTTACAGACTCTTAATTTTCTCATCCATACATCAGATTTGATTTTGTTTATTTCTTTGAGCCTACACTCCCTATTTGATCTTTAGCATACACTGAAAAACAGGACTTTTAAATAATAGTTTCTGAAATTATTTTGCTTTAAAGCTACCCTTTTAAAATATTTTTTCCTAAAAAATATGTATGTCTATTTTTTTATAAAAATAAATGCATGATAGGATAATTATTCATAGCAAGGGAATTCAGGTTTCCAAAAACCTAGTCAGACTTCTGAGTGAACACTGTAAAAGGGATATTTTTAATATATAACATATATTTAATGTAACATATAAATATACATACACAGAGCAATGCATACTTATATACACATAATGCGCACACACACACACACACACACACACACACACACGGAGCAATAGCTTTGAATTAATTAATTTTTCCTTTTTTCTGTTGCATTGTTCTAGAAATCCCGAAGGTAAAATTAAGTGGTTTTAGCCTTTGACCCAGATTACATTTTTCTTGTCACTTTTTGTGGAACTTCTTTTGAGAAGTTTATATCAGCTTGATGTCTTTAGAATAACCATTATCTGAATGAAAACAGAGTTTTAAAAACTTCTAGAAATTTTTTGTCAAGAATACTGAATATTTCTCTCTTCCTTCTGCCTCCCCCATTTCTGATTATGTAGTCCTCAATACAGCCCATGGCCGACCTCAGCCAACAAAATTCAGTTTATAGCCTTAGAATTTATGGGTAAGACACAGACTTAGTGTGATGATACCTCCAAGGACAATTTGAGAAGAAGGTCCTTTTTAGTGAAGATTCATTTGTTCAACAAATATCTATTGAGCTCCTCCTTTGTGCCAAGACTATTTTAGAGAAGAAGGATAAAGCAATGAACAGACAAATTCCATCTCTCCTGGAGTTTACAATTATTGTTAACTAGATTTAACAAGAAGAGTAGTGGGAGAGGTGATATCTAAGAGGAGGGCACAGTCTTGGCCCTTCCCCTGCGACAAGACAGCATTGCTAGACCAACATGGAGTCGGTGGCTATCTTTGAGTTGGTTGTGAATAGGGGAAAACCTGCATCCTTGAATATTTTTCCTGAATTACTATATTATTTTAATTTATATGTATGTATTGTGTGTTATGTATAATATTATATTAGATTACTTTATGTCTCAGTAACAAATTTATTAAGAATCCAAATGACAAAGTGATTATTTACTTTGCAGAAGGATTATGTATTTTATAATGTTCTCACAGTGACTATATGTATAGGTGAATTATGCAAGTGAATTTGTAACCCCATTTACAAAAAATTATTTATACTTAATAGAAATGTAAAACAAAGTTCACTGGGACTATCTGGTGAAAATTAAAAAACAAAAAACGAAAAACCAACAACACTCTTTTTCCCCCTGGGAAATAAAGTTAGCTACTTTTCTTTAAAAGCCTGTGAAGAACTTTTACATATTTAGAATATAATATTTGAGTAAAAGGAGATCCAGATATTATTTCACATGTGCATCCTATAAAATTACTTATTATAGCTATTTCCAAATTCTATATTTACATACAAATTGTCTACCATTTTAGTTCTGATGTTACATTGACAGAAAATAAAAATATTTTATTAAAAATAAGTTCTGGAATAAGTTCTGGACACTTTGGGGGAATCCTGACAAGGAGAATACATTTTGAAGGAATTTATGTGAAGTATAATTAATCCATTCATATGTAGAATTGGCAAAACAGAATGCAGTTTACTTCAGATGTAACCAAAATTCTCCAATTTTGCAGATTTTACTACAGTTTATTCAATTTCACAAACTCCGCAGACATTTAATGAATAACCGCTTGGTTTTCAACACTAGATATCCTTACATAGAAAGCAAAATCTGCCCACCTGAAAACCTGACCAGAGGGTCCGACTAATACTTCTCAGTCTTGAGAGCACACCGTGCTGAGTCGGTAAACCAGCATCTGGCACTAGGGAGGCAAATGACCACTAGTTTTCTAGCTTCAGTAAAAGCTAAGAAAATAACCAAGCAGGTGAACACAACATATTGGTTTGGTGGGCATCTTTAGGCCATGCACAGGATTCATTCTGTGTAATTCACTGTGTCTGTTGGAGCAGTCTGGGATCCTAGCAAAGCACAATACAGACACACAATTAATTTGTCTTTATTATGCACAATAAATTTTTAAAGGTGAGGTTGATTTCCTTTCTCATACAACACGTGTGTAAAATATTTATACTGACCACCAGCTTTCAAATTCAGAAAATGCAGACTAATTTTAATCTCAGCTGAAGTAGAACAATTAGAAGGCAGATCGACCCTGAAATGTTATTGAATGTGTTCCATATTCTGGATTACACATTTTATTTGCTGATTCTTGCTGACATGTCTGATAATTTTTCTGCACAAATTCTGTGTACCAAGCAAAATTGTTAATTCATAGAGGATAGAAATGATGTTGTAGTTCTTATTCCTCTTACATACGTATGTACTACATACCTTCCCTAATTCGTGGTCTATAATGTAGGGAACTGGGTGTATTATCAATGCTTTATAAATATGTCTAAACTTGATTTCCCTAATTCACAGCCTGTAGCACGGGGAGCTGGGTGCATTCGAAGTACTTTATAAATATTTTTAAACTTGATTTGATACTGAGGACAAGTTTATGCTTTTTTAGAATCACTTGTATGGGATTCTCAGTGCTACTATTCTCTACGTATTAAAGGAATTCCTCAGTTACTCTCTAAAATGTTAATTTCTATTTTATTTAACATTTTAATGATATATAATGATTTGAAATTAATGCCAGAAGAGATTTCCACTTTACTATTCTAAAGCAGGCAAAATGGGATATGAAAAGAGGGAAAAAATGTTAATTATAGACTTCAGCATTCTACGTTGAATCTTTTAGTTGTTCTGGTCAGAAAAACAGGTTTTAAATGGCCTAAGGGCCAGCGCACTGTTTTTACATTCTTGTTTGGAGGCTTCCAATGGCAACTGTAACAGATTCTGTTTAGTACTACAACTGGAGAAAAGCTCATAATAATGTACAATAGAAAATGTCATTTAGACTTATTACTCAGGCATAAAATAAACAGGTTCCTTTTCAAACATTTCATTAAGTATTAGATAAAACACTATCAAGTTTTGGCCTATTAATTTATTTATAACATACAAAATAATTTAATCACTCTATTTCCTACATGAATCACAAGTATTATCATCATCATTATTTAACAGTTAATCTCCTTTCACAAGGCAGAGAGGGGATTATGAGCAACTTCAAATCAAAATGCCAAATAAACTGATTTACATATAAAAGAAAAGCAAATGGAGGAACCTTTTCTTATATGGTCTTGTGACAGCTCTGCCCACCCCATCTTCTCTGCAGTCCTTCATCGGTGGATGTCTTAGGAGTCTCTTAGCCAAAGATCAATGCAGGGAACTTGCACCCTCTCCACCTTTGGGCAGCCTGCCATTATCCTTCTGCAGTCACACCTGTTCACCTCCCACTAGGGCAAAGAAGGGCCCGACAGACACAATACGAGAGAGAAGCAAAATGGCAAGGAGGGTAGAGCCTGATAAAAAGAAAGATGAAGAGCTGAAATGGGGTTGAAGCTTTCTTTCATTGACAATCCAGACTTCGGTTTCCTTAGTTTGTTATTCATTTGTATATGGCTGGACACAATGGATTGCACACATGTTCAAGTATGCTCTAGGCACAAAGGGAGACAGCAAAGCTGCTGGAAGAAGGAGTTTATGATCTACACGAATCAAAATGGGGTAAAATTCAAACATAGAACCAATAGTTCAGGGCAGTATATGATTAAGAGCTAAAATAAGTAAGACAAAAATAAATAAATAAAATAAGTAAGACAGAAAACAGATGCTACAAAAAATCAGAGTGGTGGATCAGTGTGGAGTGGAGGGTATACCCTGAAAAAGCCATGTAGAGTAGGGAGAGTTTAATCTAGACTTGGGAAGTTAGGAGATTGACAGGGTAACCTCATGGGGGAAAAAAACACTAAAAAATATATAGGAAAAAAAAAAACAAAGAAGGGAACTAAAGTACAGTTCCTTTAATATGAAATATCCAGAATAGGCAAATCCATAGAGAAAGAAAGCAGGTTAGTGGTTGCCAGGACCTGGGGGGAAGGGGGAAAGGGGAGGGACTGCTTAATGGGTACAGGATTTCCTTTTGAGGTGATTAAAATGTTTTGGAACTAGATAGAGGTGCTGGTTGCACAGCTTGAAGAATGTGCTTAACACCACTGCGTTGTGCACTTTAAAATAGTTAATTTGGGGGCGCCTGAATGGCTCAGTGGGTTAAAGCCTCTGCCTTCGGCTAAGGCCATGATCTCAGGGTCCTAGAATCGAGCCCCGCATCAGGCTCAGCAGAGAGCCTGCTTCCCCCTTTCTCTCTGCCTGCCTCTCTGCCTACTTGTGATCTCTCTCTGTGTGTCAAATAAATAAATAAAATCTTTAAAATAAAATAAAATAGTTAATTTTATGTTCTGTGAATTTTGCCCCATAAAACAACAACAACAAAAAGTTCAGGGTTTGAGGCAGCCTAAAAGGAGGGGAAAGGAATTTCCAGTGTAAGAAAACAAAGCCTGGAATAGTGCGTAAGCATGGATTGAGGGAAACTCTGCCGAGATCGATGCATTTGAAGTGGATGTAGCACGTGTATGTGACTAGGAGAAATATGGCTAGAGACAGAGATTTTAGGTCAGATGAGAAAGGGTCTGGAATGCAGGCAAAGGAGTGTGGGTTTTATCTTATAAGGAGTGGTGAGATTCCAGGTCTTGAGAAAAAGAGTGAGATGATTTAATCAGGAGATTAATTTGGCAGTAGTGTGCAGGGAAAACAGAAGGCTATCGCAGCATCTGGACATAAAATGAGGAGGGCCTGTAGGAACAAAGAGGTAGGGAAAATGAGACTGATCTGCTCATAAACTCTCCATTTCTGGCTTGGTACAAGGTAAGTGCAAATTGGAGGATACGCATGAAAAATTTTATATTGTCATAACGTTCAAGCCTATGATTTTGCTTCTACTGAAGTAGCCACAGTGGGTTGAAAAGTTCCTTCACCTCTGAGTTAGAGCACCCCTGCCCTAAAGGACAAATGGACTGGACTTTGTGACTGAGTCCTGTGGGACAGTCCTCAGCCACGGACTCATTTTTATGGCATGTTTACTATGTGTCACACACTCTGCTAGCCACTGGGACTGTAGCAGTAAGCGAGACAGACGGATCCCTTCCCTTATGGAGCTTCCTGCGTCATAGACAGCCCTTTGTCACAGGATTGCTAGAAATTAAAGGGAGGCATGCTTCCGCTCAGCGTGAGGGAAGGATTTCAGTTACTGCAGTTGGGAAGGCTGCCTTGTGTAGAAGTGAATACTTCGTCAGTAGAGACATTCATGCGGAATCTGAATGGCCATCAGTCCAGGAGTCTTGTCTCATAGGACAAATGAACTAGACGACTTATAGGGTGTTACCGTAGCGACTCTTTAGTCTGTAATATTAGCTTCGTAGACTTATTTCTTTTGCTGTTGACCATTTGGAAAACCAATGTCTGCTAAGTGTCTAGATGTTTTCGTCAGGACCCGTAATTACGTTTCCCTAAATTTGAATGCACATTCAATTTTAAGCATATCTGTACTGTTGGTTCTATAGTTCTTTTTAAAGAAAGTCTGGTTCTGATGGCTTCTCAGCCATCCTTTAATTCCACCTTTAATATTTGTGGTAAGTTCCTCTTCCAAGTGATTTTTTTTTTTTACAAGTAATGCCATATCTGCAGAAGCAAGTTAACTAAATCACAGTCATACTGCTGATCTTAAAATCGTTTGATCTCCTTCCTGTGATGTATTGCTATGGTTGAACAAGACCAGCCCTGACTACCCATTTTGGTAATGTCTTCAGTATTCCATTTTGATGTGGATGAAAGTTCAAATAACTTTTATTCAACGTTTTTTACTTAGTTACTGCAAATTTCCAACTGTTACTGTCAACATTTAGCAGCTGGAATTTTCACAGATTAATTGCACTTTGGAGGATCTGGAGGACTTACACTCCCACAGGAGTGATATTCTCCATGGATTTGGGGGAAAATTCTAGAATGCTTTTAAGTAAGGAACATTATATTCATAAGGATTTTTTTTAGTGGTTATGGTATCAGATGAAGAAAAAGTTTAGTTACAGAAGAAAAAAAATCATTTTTCTTCAAGTCTAGTAGAATATTTTGTTAAAATAGCCCATTTTCATTAAAATATGTATAAAATTTTGAGTTGTGCCTAGAATAGTGTCTGATATGTTGCAGGTACTCAATAAGTATTGTTCATTGAATGTGGAGTGATAGTGGACAAAGCACTTCAAGTGGAAAAATTATATGAGCTTAGGCACCAAAGTAGGGAAAATGCGAGTTTGGAGACAAGCAGAGATAGTCTCCTGAAGGCAGAACTTGTATGTAATTACGAATGTAAAAACTTTGGTGGTTTCTTAATTTCTGGACAGTATATAAAATATCAGTGATGATGATTTCTGATACTTATGTCCAAAATGAATAGCTGAGATTAAATGTAAAAAGTTATTACCTGTGACTAATCTGGATTTTTGAGGTCTCCTGGCTGTACCCTCGGTTCCTGTTCTAGCTCTTCTTCTAATTCCCTCTTTCCCTTTGCCCCTCTCCCCACCCCCCACCTCCTCATTTTTGGTGTTTCTTATATTCTGTCTCTTTTTTTCCTCCTTTTTTTTTTTTCTGTCTCTGTTTCTCCCTCGATGGCTATCTTCCTTTTTCTCTCTGTTTCCCAATTCCTAACATCTCTCTTTTTGGTTAGGTGTATAATATGGAAATTAAATATATTTTTATCTACTAATCAAATGATGAAGTTAGGATGTTTTCTGAATTTAGCATGAACAAAATGTTTATGTTGCTCTTTCTGAGATGAAATAAAGTTGGTTATCACTTATACATGGACTCCAATAGGTTTTATAAAAGATTTTTGAATCACTAATCTTCACATTGGGAGTAGGGATTCAATGGACCTTGATTTATAAATCTAGTAAAGCATAGTAGCTTGTTGAGGTAACTCCTAATTATCTCTAACAACCTTAGTTTCATCTCTTTTTTCCAAATGGTAGCTATATCAGATATATCACACGATCCTTCAGGATCTAGTTTGTTTGTTTGTTTTTACATCTTCATATATGCCATTACACAAGAGCTGGAACTTTTGTCTGTTTTGTTCATTCTTTATCCTCGGTGCCCAGAAGATACTGCTAACAAGTATCATATACTCAATGAATGATTGTCGTTTTTTTATTTCAAATCTACTGTCTCATTCTACTTCCTAATCCTAAATTTTTGGAGTAATATTGTCACTAGGATAACTTAGTTTATAATTGATTTATAAATGTAACCATATGATTTCATGTTTAGAGAATACTTTCTTTCCGTTCAGTCAACCCTTTACCCCACAGCTTAAATCTTTCACCAAAATGTCATTTATCCTTCTAAAGGACTATTCTTTAATTATCTCAAGCACCAAAAGAGTAATCTAGCTATTGATAGTAATATTTAATATTTGTTGAGTACTTATTCTGTATCAGGTTCTATTTTAAGCATCGCCTACATTATCTCATTTTATTCTTCCAACAACCATAGAAAGTACACGCTATTGGGCCCCTGGGTGGCGCAGTTGGTTGAGCGACTGCCTTCGGCTCAGGTCATGATCCCGGAGTCCCGGGATCGAGTCCCACATCGGACCCCAGCTCCATGGGGAGTCCGCTTCTCACTCTGACCTGCTCTCTCTCACTCTCTCTCTTTCCTAATAAATAAATAAATAAAATTTAAAAAAATAAAGAAAGTACATGCTATTATCTCTCTTTTGCAGATGAAGAAATAAGCACAGAGCGGTAAAAATAACCTGTCAGGTGATAAAACGAGGATTTGAACCCAGGCAGTTTGAACACAGCCATTCTGTCTTATACTCTTTCACAAAAACCTAATTTTGCAGTATTTAACTTGCCAGAGAAGATGTCTACATTCTACCACCACCACTACCACCATTCCACACTTAACAATTAGATTTACACAAGTATAACCAAATTCAGGTGTAACCATGGATTAGAGCTAAACTTTAAGTTGTTCAGGTTCACTGCATCTGTTTATGTGAATCATCATCTCGTAAATGCTAAGAAACTGGAAGTACTTACTCTTGTTACTTGTGACAGGTAAATCATGTCGCCAAATCTTCAACTTATACTCATTAATTTCACCATCACTTAAAACCACCACTGTTGGGCGCCTGGGTGGCTCAGTTGGTTAAACGGCTGCCTTAGGCTCAGGTCATGATCCTGGGGTCCTGGGATCCAGTCCCACATCAGGCTCCCTGCTCAGTGGGGAGCCTGCTTCTCCCTCTGCCCCTCCCCCTGCTCATACTCTCTCTCTCTGTCAAATAAATAAATAAAACCTTAAAAAAAAATAAAACCACCACTGTTAAGAGATTGTTCAGTTCCATTTTTCTCTCCCTCTTAGATTCCTCTTAATCAAAATAAAGCCCCCCCCTTTTTGTGATCCCAGGATAGAGAGGTAAGTTAGATAGCAAATTTTGTATGGCTAGTGCCCTGAAAAATCTAGGGAAGGATATAATTGGCCCTTCTTGAGTCTGGCCTCTCATGGAATCCATGAGCTATTTAGGGGGGAGGATAGTGAGAGATTTGGTTTGATGGGATCAAAATTAGTCATTTGAGTGTGTTCATATACTTTCACTTTCCCCCAATCCACCAAAGAGAATCTTCTTTTGATAATATAACACCCTCTTCTCTTACCCTTAGAAAAGTTGATCTTGTAAGGTCTTTGCCTAGTTTTTGTGAGGAAGTGCTGGAGAATGGGTAGAAAAGGGCTGAATGTGAAAAGCTGGAGGATGTGATAAACTGCTGGGAAGGGGAGGAAGAGGGAGAGATTATATATTTACTGGGCTGGGGATAGAGAAAACGTTTAGTGCGAGGGGTTTTGGTGAAGGAGACATTTTGGAGAGTGTGGTATGTGAAGGGAAGTAGGGAAAAGGGATATGAGAAGGGTTGCTTGTGATTATGAACTGAATCTTCTATAACATATTTTGAGAGACCTGAGTAGAGAACAGAATTCCTTTTAATCTTGCAGGGAATGAGGAGCAGCCCAACTATGTGTTGAGTTGTGTTTCTTTCGTTCTTTAGAGGGGGAAAATGAGTAGTCAGCTTAGGTGATGTTGAGCTTGAGGTTCCTGAAGAACCTCATATAGGGGTGTCCGAAAAAAGTTGGAAATACAGAATTAGAACACTTGAGAGAATAGTTGCGGTTGCAGATGAAGATTTGTGAGCTATAAGCAAGCAGATGTGTTTTTGGGTAAGAGTGAACCAGGACGGAACTTTCAGGAAACATAAGATAGAAGAACTCAGAAAGAAGAGGTACCCAGAAGAGGCACTGAAATTGTAGTCATGTGACAGGATAAGAACTAGGAGAAACTGGTCTCCAGGCAAATGAAGGAGACCGGTTCAGTGGTAAAGAATGGACAAAATACCAAACACTGCAGAAGACCAGTGTGCTGGAGCCAGCTCAGACGGGCTTGTGAAAGTCAGCTCTTAAATTTTCAGGGTTTCTGAGAGCCCATTATTATCCACAGCCATTATTTAAAATACAACGGTGTATACTTCCAATTAAACAAGTTATGTTAAAAAAAAAAAACGAAATCAAAGGTAATAAACACACCAGGGGCATCCCTTCCTAATTGTTTTCCATTGCTGCGTTCATGTTGATTATATCTGAAGGGTAGAAACGCAGTGTGGCGCGTGCCCTGCCCACGTCAGCGCTCCGTAACGTCACGTCGGGAGCCTCCGCTCAGTCCTGGTGGGAGTATTTACACCACAGACACGGGCAGACACTGCAAATCAGGGCATTTTCCCCAGGAAGGAGGACCACTTGTTAAACATTTATCAGCCCAGCTTTGGATAAACAGAGTGAAAATTGAGAAAAGTCTAAAGGATTTAGCAAGAAGGAAACAGTGTATAAATTTTGCCTTAGTCTCCATGGAAAGGTGGGCAAAAACCGCAGTAAAGTGGGTTGAGGAGTGAAATAATAGGAAGTGAAGAGACATGTTCAAATAAGTTTGAGAACTATTGAGTTAAGGCAGGTTTTTAAAAATTATGTTACATTAATCACCCTACAGTACATCCTTAGGTTTTGATGTAGTGTTCCTCCATCCATTGTTTGTGTGTAGAACCCAGTGTTGTTGTTGGTTTTTGTTTTAGGCGTAGGGCCCATGGAAGTATGTACAGTGCTTTTGTACCTTATTAATCTCCAAAAAAGGAGTAACACGTGCAAATTTTCTTTATGGCGGAAACCTCTCTGTTGGAAAGTCTTAAGGAACTAGTTATCTACAGAACACACTTTGGGGAAATGCTGCTGTAGTATTTAGCAAATAAGATGATATTGGTTGGGGCGCCTGGGTGGCTCAGTCCTTAAGCGTCTGCCTTCAGCTCAGGTCATGATCCCAGTATCCTGGAATCGAGCCCCACATGGGGCTCCCTGTTCAGCCGGAAACCTGCTTCTCCCTCTCTCTCTTCCCCTGCTTGTGTTCCCTCTCTCGCTGTCTGTCTCTCTGTCAAATAAACAAACAAACAAACAAACAAACAAATAAATAAATAATCTTTAAAAAAAAGATGATATTGGCTGTAAGTTTGAGTGAGATAAATATTCCGGTTATTAAAGTTTCTTAGTTTTCTAAAGGAACAATGTCAAGAATGGCTGTTGCATTTTGTTGAGTATTTTTCTTGCGTTGTTTGACATAATCATCTGGTTTCTTTTAAAACGTGTGGTTAGTGCTGCGACACGTTATTTAATAGATATTCTGGGGGTAAATTTTTGCCTAAGGTAAATCCAACTTGATTGTGGTGGTTTGTTCTTTTAGTATATGATTGAATTTGTTCATTAGCATTTTGTTTATAACTTTAAATCAATATTGCTAAGTAGGATTGGGATTTTTCTCTTCATTTTTTGTTTGGTTTTAGTATCAATATACTACTTTTGAAAAATTTGGTCGCTGTATTTTTTTTCTATTCGTAAACAATTTTGTAACAAGAAAATTATCTCTTCCTTGAAACTGAGAAAAAAAATAATCTAGAAAATTATCTAGGCCCAGAGCTTTTTGGGGAAGTAATTCTTTGATACGTTTTCAGTGACTTGCATTGTTAATTATTTTTCTATTTCTTTTTTTTTATCTGACAAGTTTCTTTTCTTTTCTTTTTTTTCTCCAAATACTTTTATTTTATTTTTTCAGTGTTACAAGATTCATTGTTCATGTACCACACCCAGTGCTCCATGCAATACGTGCTCTCCTCAATACCCACCACCAGGCTTGCCCAACCCCCCACCCCTTCCCCTCCAAAGCCCTCAGTTTGTTGCTCAGAGTCCACAGTCTCTCATGGTTTTCTATTTCTTAAGGCAACTTTCGCCACTTCTACCATTTCAGACAAATTAGTTTGAGTAAATTGCCCCTTGGTCTGCATTATTACCTACTTATATCTGAGAGACAACTTTCAGCTGAACCTAAAAGGTTGGATGAGTAGGTATGACCATCCCCTGTCTCATGTGGGTTCTGTTGAAATGTGTCAGGGGTTCAGATTTGAAAGAAACCAACCGGCATTTGGGGATGAGTAGAAGGATTTATAATCTAATGAATCTGTATTTAACTGACTGGATGGAGAATGTGAAAGAATCCTTGGTATACGTTATCCCTAGAACAGCTCTTGTTTCTTCTCTACTGTAGTTAATGTTTGGAAACTGCACCTTCTGTGTGTGGTACAGTGCAATTCCGAGTGCGTACAGAAAAGAGATTTGAGTAATAGGAAGTGTTTGGGGAAAGATTAATAATGAATCCTGTCTGTCGCTGAAAGCTGCAGGAACCAGGCCGGTTTTCTGTTTGATCCAACTCTTAGGACCAGGAGCTAAGAATACATGGCAATTTATCTTGATTTTTTTCTTGTCTATTTTTTGATGAACGCATATGCATTACAAAGGGAAATTGGGACCAGTGTCAAGGAAAGCTAGTATGATTTACTCTAAACTTTGAGTCAGCATTCTTCAATTTTTCAGATAAAGATTTTGTTCCTGTTTTTCTTTATTAATATTCTTTCCTTTCCCCCATGTACTTAAGCCCTTTTTAGTTTAAATTAAAAAAAAAGTCAAAGTGATAATCCATTAGAGGTAAAATTGTGTCTCATGTGTTGTACATGTTATATGCAATGAATAATTTTGGTGTGGATATTTCTTTCTTTTTTGACTAACAACTCAGAGTGCATTTATGTAAATTGCTCTGATACAGGTTGGTAATCAGTCAGAAAACAAAACATACCAGTCTAGAATACTGACAAGTCAGCGTTTTCTATAATATGTCCCATTCTGAAAACAATTACTTTATTATTAGTGTTGAGTCTGTGTTAAGAGAAGTACTAAATAATGCTAGAGAAACAAACAAAATTCATTGGCTATAGTTTATATTCTTTCATGTTAGAAATAACAAAATGGGAAAACGTTTTATACTCATAATCCACTACTTTGATGCTATGTATCAGGTAATAGAATTGTTTTTGTGAGTTCCAAGTTTGCAAAGGCGTAGAATTTAAAAAGAAAAAAAATTGGAATTTTGTATAGGTTAGATTGTGCAGTTCATTGGGTCTGGAAGTTCGGGCTATTAAGGCTCTGATGATAAGGCTTTTGGCACTAGATGCTGTTTTGTCTTTATGGAATGTACAGCTATTCTAAGATCCCTGAGCCCTTCATAAGAGCCAAGGATATGAATCCCGAGACCTTTGGCACATTTGCTTGAATACTTTGCTCTCTGGGTCTTCCTTTTAAAAATCTCCACATGGAATGTGCTACATCTACTGTCCCTACATGGTTATGATACATGACGGTACTTTTACTGTAGGCTTAACAGCCATGTGCCATCTAGAATGAGGTGCTGTATTTTAATAATAGCACATTTCCTATGTGTAACTTTTAGAAAACACCTATCTTTTGAGATTATTAATCCTTTTAAGATCTAGTTTTTCTGAAGTCTATCCAATAATGCAGGTGTCATTATTAATTTGACGTAAGAGATGGATAAGATAAAGGACCTTAACTTGTGATCAGTGATAGAGTAGGAAAGTAGGTAAAGTAAACCTAATACATGTCTCTTTAAGAAGATTTTCCAGCCCTGTGTGATTTATAGTTGGTAGTCTGTTGGTTACTTCTAGAGAATATAAAAATAAGGGAAAACAAGGATTCCGAATGAAATCCAACAGAGAAAATAAATTTATTTGTGCCTGTACATTTTGGAAGCCTAAGTTGTCTAAAAATTTTGAATATGTGTATATCAAATGTTTTGTGTGTTTTTTTTTTTAATTGTTCAGATTTGAAAGAAGCCAACTCTAAGCCACAGCATACAAGAAGGCCATTTTCTCAAACAAGAGTTGCCCTTTCACGGTAGGTAAATGCAGAGTTTATTTTACTACATTGGTATTTTAAAGCATCTTTTTAAAAGAACATGCAAATTCTTCATAATATTTTATTGTAAAATTTCTTAGAGAGCTTTTATTTTGGGTATCAGAACACTTTCTGCTGTATAATTTACCAGTCAGTTGAAGGAGAACACAGTAATGTATTTGTCTAAGACAAAACAAAGATAGGAGAGTGACCTAGAAGTCGAAAAATAACTGAGATCCTTAGAATTAAGTCTCAAGTACAAGTATAGTATTTTAGGTTCCTATGCTATTTACAATTAAATTGAGATAAAAATAAAAATACCTTGCCTGGTTCCCTCTAAGCCATGCAACCATGATCCTTGCTCACAAAGGAGAAAGTAGTTTCAATCCCCATACTAATATATATATATTTTTTATTTGGGGAGTTAAAATCTGATACTACAGTTATTTTATTGCTCACATTTTTCCAGCTCCCAATGGCCAAAGCTGAAAGAATTTGAGCAATAAAATAAACGACTATAGTATTGGATTATAACTCCCCAAATAAAATATATATACATCATTCCACACTGATATAGATAACTGACTGGATCAGTAAATAAGTGTAGTTAAATATAGGTAGGTTTTGTATATTAATTGTACCTCAATAAAGCTGTTAAAGAAAAATACTGAGGAACTTCCCCAGATTTGGAGAAAAGTAAGAAGACGTGGCAGCTAAATGCAATGTGGGATCCTGCATTGGATCCCAGAACTGAGGAAGGACATTAGTGGAAAAACTGATGAAGTCCAAAGAAAGTAGTTTATAATATAGTGCCAGTGTTAATTTATTAGTTTTGATCATTGTACTGTGGTTGTAATATGTCAGCAGCAGGAGAAGCAAAGTGAAGGGTATTTGGGAGCTGTCTGTCTTTGCAACTTTTCTGTAAGCCTTGCAACCTTCTGTAAGCCAAATTATTTTGAAATAAAAAGTTCTTTAAAAGTCCCAGTGGAGTCCCTAAATAATCATTCTCATTAGATTTTCATTGATTTATAGGGCAAGTTTCTGTTTGTTTGCACATCTTAAAACAGAGAGAAGCAGGGGCATTCTTTTCATCAAGGGTACTCCTTGAGTTATGTTTCCTAATCCTAGCGATATACACTGCAGTCCCTACCTCCACAAGTTTGGTCTCCACTTAATATTTCAGCCAGTTACTTCCAGTCCCCTAGAAGACCTGTGAGTGGGAAATTCCACGAGGCGCTGCCTCCTCGGGAACCATCTCTTAGCAAAGTTTTTAGTTGGTGATGATCAGGGTCTGATTTGAATTTTCAAACCCAAACTGTGAGAGTGTTCAGATCTCATTAATAATCTCTTGGCCCATCAATCTTCATTACCCAAGGCAACATGCGAACTTGGAATTAGGAGAATTAGAAGTCTTATAGTTGAATGGTGAAGATGAGGGAAGATCATACTGTTTTTAGGTCAAATGTCTGGGAATTCAGTGAGTACAAGTAGTACTAAGGGAACTCTGATTCTTAAAGAAAATTAACAGCAGCATTAAGTTTGCTTAGAAAATCAGTGTAACTTTAGAAACACCTAAAGCCATTTCAAATCGAAAGACCAACTTCTTGAAAGACAAAGTAAGGGGCTGGTATACACTTTGGCATGTGAACGTGAGTGTTGGGTCTGAATCCAAACATTTGGGCATAAAAATGAAATGCTAAGTAATTAGGAATTCCTCTCTGAAGTTTTTTATTTTTTGCCGGCAACTTTGTGTGTTCAACCAGTTTCATGAACTACACTGTTTTGCACAGTCCAAGGGAGACAAGAAAAAACAAGAAAAAACCTAGAGCAGTGAAATTCCTAGAGACAACAGGCAGGGTGGTGGCTGGCAGGGACTGGGAGGAGGCCGGATGGGGAGCTGGTTTTTCACGGGAACAGGGTTTTAGTTTTGGAAGATGAAAAAGTTCTGGAGATGGTGGATGGGGATGCTGGTTGAACAATGTGTGAATGTGCTCCGTGCCCTGAGCTGTACATGGAAAAGTGGTTAACATGGCAAGTTTTTATGTTGTATGTATTTTACCACAATTTCTCTGAAAAGCAAAAAAGAAATAATGAAAGTTTCCAGTACTTAGCATTCCACTTCTTTGCCAGGGTGTCCGGCTGTGAGGAGAATCTCTGCTCAAGAGCTTTTATCCTGAGGGATTTTTTTATTTTGTTACTAATCCAGAGATGATTCCCTGGGCATAATTTACCAACAGGCTATTTAAATGGCACTCTATCATCAACTGTGCATATAAAAGAAGCCTGGTGTGCAGGACACGGTAGAGCTGGGTCGTGGGGAGAGCTGGTTGTGGGGTTAATTTATAACTAAGACAAATGAATCTATAAAAAGAAGAAAAGCCCCATAAGAAATATGTTAACTGATGGTAAGGGAGAAAAAAAGGGCTTAGATAAAAGATATCTGAACTTGTTAGGTCCCAATGATTTTATGACTGAGGAATTCAATTATAGGTGTACTGGGTGGAGCAAATCACAATTCTGTAAATTACTAATAGGACACAATGATCTTTATCGTTTTCTGTATGTGCTCACATGCAAAGTTCAGTCCTGCCCTCTGTAAATAAACTCTCTGCTGAGCTATACTGCTGTGTACGAGCGCAGGGCTTCAGGATTGGAACATAGATAATGTTTACTTGTAAAACCTAAAAGGCAGTAGGTGGTACATTTAGAATTAAGATAAGAACGAGGACAGATTACTTTTGCTTTTGGGGAATTTTGATTATCGGGTTTGTTTCACTTTGCATGAAATTCTTTTAAGACATTTTTATGACTGAAAAGCTGAAAATACTTTTTTTAAATAAAAAGATCACATTTAATCGCACAAATGCACAAATTCCAAAAAAAAAAAAACAAACACATCCTGTTTTTATTTCTGCATAGTTTCTTCCAGGTCTTGTTAATGTATTCACATTCTGTATTTACTAACGGTTATAGTGTATGTAGCATTTTTTGCTTCTTTTACTGTTAGATCATATAAATCTTTCTTCGTTTTCACCTGGCTCCCAGATCTGTTGTAGTGGCAACACAATAATACATCTTAATGATACTGCATAATTTACTTAAGCCAGTTTTGGGGTAGTTTCAAGTTTTTATTATTATACAATTGCTATTTATTCTTATATCATTACATATGGGAATATCTTCATGCACGTATTTCACTTTTTAAAAAATAATTTTGCTCAGCTGCATTGCTGGAAGGAGGAGTTAGGGTTTGAACAATTACATTAGTCTTGTGTAATTAGTATTTGAGTCATTTCAGATGCTCTGGAGATACGTTACCAGCAATAGGAACAGAGGAGTACTTCCTCTGAAGCATACATTTAAATGATTTCTGTTCATTTAAATATATTATCATTGGGCAGTGGCTTTCTGTGTGTGAATGAGGGTGGAGAGTGAGAGCTTCACCAAGTTTAGGTATCAGAATAATATGAGAATTTTTGGTATTGTTTTGTTCTTGGCTAGGAAAAAAACCTACTTAATTGCAAGAGTGGCAGATGATTTCCTGAGGTTATGCCAAATTTAAATAAAATGTAAAGACTGGGCTGTGGGTTCCTTATGGCCTTCAAATTCACGTGTTGCTAGTTAGAAAGGAATGAATGCTTTTGAAAATGCAGGTTTAACAATGTAAGACTACCAGAGAGGTGGATACAAATCAGTTGTTTAAATAAGGTTTATCTAAATCAAATATTCTAAATTTGTGGTTTGAATATTTGAAGGGAATGGTCGTTTTAGAATAATGATACAGAGAAAATTTTAAGAAACAAAATTATATGGTTAAAATGTATTACAGTGAACAGGAAAACGATTAGGGGTGATTGTCTTTTCTTTTTAAAGATTTTATCCATTTATTTGACAGAGAGAGAGAGAGCACAAGTAGGCAGAGTGGCAGGTAGGGGAAGAGGGAGAAGCAGGCTCTACACGGAGCAGGGAGCCCAATGCAGGGATCCATGAAGGGCTCGATCCCTGGTCCCTGGAATCGTGACCTGAGCCAAAGGCAGATGCTTAACTGATTAAGCCACCCAGGTGCCCCTTGTCTTTGCTTTTCATTTTAAACCTTCATTTGAGGGTTAAGTATTATAGTTAATGACATGAAGTAAAGATTATAGGGTTTTTTTTTAAGATTATAGGTTTTAACTGCAATACAGTTTACTGTATTTTTATATGAAATAAGCAATGTAATAACAACAATACAGATCATTTAAAGAAAAAATTATCTATAATCTTAATATTCTTTTTCAAACGATTCTACAAGTTGCCTTGCAGTTCTTGATAAGCATATACACATATTTTTATGTCTATGTAATATTTGATACATTGTTATCCCTTGAGCCTCAATATCTATACAATTAAGGGATTGTATTAAATGATTTCTAAATTCTTTTTCCGTTGAAAACAATGTTTTAAAACCTAGCTTTGTCTAAACTATATTATATTTTGTGAGAAAATGTACGTCAACTACAGTGGGTACTGTCTTTACTTAAAAAAGTTAGTCACAGGGGCACCTGGGTGGCTCAGTGGGTTAAAGCCTCTACCTTCGGCTCAGGTCATGATCTCAAGGTCCTGGAATCGAGCCCTGCATCGGGCTCTCTGCTCAGCAGGGAGCCTGCTTCTCCCTCTCTCTCTCTGCCTGCCTTTCTGCCCACTTGTGCTCTCTCTCTGTCAAGTAAATAAATAAAATATTTTAAAAAAAGTCACAGCTGTAAAATGTTGAGGGTTAAATTCTTAAAAATTAATCCTGAAAGTAAAACTTCTGTAGTATAGAGACTCTGAATTAAGTTAAACTCTAGAACACATCGTAGGTTTGATTATTTGAGATTCTTGAGTAATAAATCAAATGAAGCTGTGTTCTCAAGTAATTTTAAACCTACTGCACAGATCTGTCTGATAAGAGAGGATACAAAAGATTACTTTTGACAGTTACTTAATTCTCATTTATATTCTGCACTTTCATTCTCAGAAAATATTTTTAATCTTTTTGTAATTTCTTAATTTTAATATTTCCATCAACTAAGACCATATAAATTTACTGATTTTGGCACCTCGTTAGGAAAAAAAAGTACATGTCTTCATCATCTCCCCTTCCACAGTTTTCTTTGCCTTTAAAAAAAAAATACTAGTAAGGAGCTCTAGAGTCCTAGCTATAGCATGCTTGATTATCTGGATACTTTCAGTGACTCATATGTTACAAATAATGTACCTAAATTTTACCACAGTATCATGTAAGAGGTCAGTTATTGAAAACCACCATTATTCCATGAAACGTAAAGTGAAGTAACTCTGTTACTCAATTTTTTTTCTATGCCGATGAACTTCTTGTCCTTCAATCCAGATCCTGTGATCTGAAATCATTTAAATTATTAAAAGTTTGGTATTTTTAACCTTTTATACTCTCAGTAGACAGGACATAGGAAATTTAGTGACGTAAACATCTTTAATAATCTTTAAAAGTCATAAGACTTGGTAGCTGGGACAAAAAACAATTAAGTATAAATTTCAGGGAAATACCATAATGGCATGACTTTTGTTTTCTTTTGTCAGCAAGCCACATGGCTTTCCTCTCAAACTCAAGGAATATTTTGTGCAGGCTCCTTTTATGATTTTGGTTTCATCTGCATCACAGAAATATATGTTTTCCTAAGTTTACTCACTATAATTTGTGATTGCTATTTTTCTTATCTGCGAAGGAAGTACAACAGCTCCCACTGGGGAAATACAATGTTAAGTCAATCCTAAAATAAGAAATCTAAGGGAAAGGTCACATCCTAATAACTTGTGCAAATCTAAATTCCCATGGAGCTTTAAAATTATTTTGTAGGAGTAGAGTATTAACAATGTGTTGTTGAACTTCTTCCAGATAGTGTCATAAAATTGAGAGCACTTTTGTGTCCAGAAGTGACTACTGACGTATAAATATAATTGACAAGAACTGATTTTTTTTTAGCAATCTATTTTGAGTATCCAGAGAAATCTAGCATAACTACCAAATCATGAAACATTTTTTTGTTGCTTTCACTGGAAATATAAGGTGTATCATTCAGCAAGTATTATAATAATTATATACATACAATGAAGATGACTTTTTCTACTTCTATAGAGAAGTTTAATACTCAACTTTTTACCAACACTGACCTCCAGTTATACTTTAGAAGAACCCTAACTGTGTCATTCCAGAGAATATCATTGTTTTGGGGGTCAGGACACCTGGGTTGTAATCTTTCCTCTTCTGTTAGTTGGTAATTTCTTAAAAACTTGGGACCTCAATTTCCTTATCTATTAGGTGGAAGATGTTTATTGTGAGGATCAACTAAGATCAGATATATAAGGGGCTTAGAAAATTCTTACAGAATTATATGTCTTTAAGGGATGACTATAATTGTTACCTTAAATTTTTATCTTCTCCAAATGAAATTAAAAGAGGCAGAGGACACGTAACTTATTCATTACATGCAAGCTAAGAATCACCAGGACACCCTAATCAGCGCTCTACTCACTGATTAAATCCAGGTCTTTTTTTAAAAGGGTCGTATTTGAGTACAAGCCACTCCCTTATGCTGTAATACTACACAAGAATTACATTTTGCCACCAGGATGATTGTTTTCTAGCACATACTAATGTGTTTTTTTTGAGGATGTGTGGTTGGCACACATCTTTATTCCTTAATCTGTACTTTCTTATTACCAGTTAAAGTGGAACAGAATGTGGTTTTTGCCTTTTGACCTGCTGCTGTTTCTTTCTTTAATGGTGATTATGTGTTTTCAGTAATTTAAGAATTTGTGGAACATACTTGGTTGTCCTCTCTGCTGGTCTCAGTAGCAGGAGCTATCTGTTGAAATTATTGAGATATTTCTTCATTTAGTTATTTTAATTTCAGACCCCACAATAATATATTGCCACATAATAATAAATAATAAAATAATTTGTTTAAATTCTTATCTGTGTGATAGGAGTTGAAGAATTTCTGCAACTGTTCAATATATTTTTAAAATACCTTTGTTCAAGAAAAACATTAAACCCTTCATTGTTTTAGTTTGTCTTTTAAATTTTATTTTGAAGCACCAATATGCAAAGGGCGACACATAACATCTGTATTCTACCACTTTTTCCCGAAAAAGTGCTTACTAGAAGCAATCACACTTCTAAAAATGCAGTGCCTCTGTGTCAGACAAAATAGACTAACTTCCTTTAAGTTCACATCCTTTTAAAGAGCAACTGACCTGGGATGTGTTGGTGGCAGGAGTGTGTTGGAGTGACTTGACTTTCAACCATAAGCGAAACATGAAAGTTATAAAAAATGCTGCCAAGTTGTGTTCTCAATATATGGACTGTTTTTATCCATTCGACTTTGGGATAAAAGTAATAGCAACAGCAAGTAAGTATCTAAGAAGAATGTGTTTTTTGTACACTTCTCTTCCCTAGTGACAAATGTGGCGGTGGGGGGGAATCTTTCTATGTATGGATCTACTGATTGCTGCTACTATAATTTTGCTTTCCAGCCTTTTTATTTCCATTGATGTTGATTTAGTTCAGATTGTCCTAATTCCTCACCTGAGTAATTGCAAGTTATCCGTCTGACTCAACATTGTATTGTTTGCATTTCACCCTCCCAAGCTGACAGTTACCTTTCTAAAATGCTGTTTGTTTACTTTTCACCCTCCTTTCAAGGAGCATTAGAAACTTTGTGGCCAGCCTCAGCCTACCCCCCTCAGCCTAGCCCCTCCATTTGCTACCACAAATGTTAGAGTCCAGCCACAACAGACTGCTCAGTGTTCCCCTCACAGCATTTGGTTCATGGTTGGAATATACCAATTATTGTATCATACTGTAATGGATTTTATAGTCAGTTTTAGGAGTGAGCTTCTTGAGAGCAGAAACCATCTTTGGGCTATCCCTAGTGCTTAAAACAATTCTTAGCAAATATTATGCAAGTAATGAAATGATAATGTAATTGGAATTAAGTTGATTCGGATATACTTTTATTTCTACTAATTAGACATAGTATTATTAGCAGTCTTGCCTAAGTATTATTTTAAAATTTACCAAATAGAGATGCAAAGCATGTACAAAACTCAATTATTTTAAAAGAATTTCCATGACATATATATGCATTTATGATTTTGTAGATTTAATGTATACATAGGCTTTTTCTTTTTGCACACGTTGTAAATGAATCCATAAAAGTGCATAAGTACCTCATCAGCTATTTTTTACCTGTATAACTTGAGGAACATGGACTTTGTCTAGGAGGCATTGGGAACTTGAAGATTTAGAAATAGGGAAGAGGTAAGAAAAGCTCTCTGTGGAAGGGACAAGTGAAAAATATTTTGATAACTTTTAAGATTTAGTGACTAAATAAGAAATGAAAATGATAAAAGAAAAAAGGGTCAAAGATGAACTTTTGGCTGATACACAAAGAGATGAGATATTAAAAGAAATAGAGAAGAAGGACTCCTCTGGAGGAAGAAAGATGCACTTGCTTTAGACTTGTTGAATTTGAAGTGAAGGTGGGATATCTAAGAAACATCCCAGAGAGATGTGTGAAGATAGGGGATGAGCCTCATGTCAGACAGTGGAAGTAGTCTGTTGATTTGGGTGTCTTTGGCATAGAGGGAAGCTGAGGTCTGCAGAGCCGACACACAGGTGAAAGTTTGAAAGATGAGAGAGGACAGACGGGGATCATCAATGCCAAATGAAGAGAGTTTTATGAAAAGAAATGGAAAACGACACTTAGTATCCCTTAAGAACCTGGCATTGTGGTAATAACATATATAATCTTATTTAGTCCTCAAAATTACTCTATATAGTAGGAATTAGGATTATCTCTTTTTACAGGCAAATAAAGTTTAGTGTGGTTCAGTAACTTGCCTGAGAACACACTGCCAGTACAAGGTGGAATCTGGATTGAAATGGAGATCTTTCTGACTCCCAAACTCACATATTTTTTTTTTACTGAAATAAAATGTAAAATGACAATGAAAGGTCAAGAAGAATGAAGAAAGGAATAATGCCGTTAACAGTTACAAGGAGGAGATGGTCATTTAAGATTAGGGTTCAAGTCTAGCAGTCGGAAGGGGTATTTCAGTGAGCTGTGTGGGTAACAAGTGGTGTGTGAATGAAGGGAGTGAATTTAGACTATTGGGAATTTTGGCCAGCAAGTAGGACAGTTCTTCTGGAGCAGCTGAGTCAAGTAAAGTCAAGAAGAGAGCACATCCGTGGAGAAAGAGGGAAGAGTACAGGGCTGAGGTCTCAAGATAGCCATTAAAGGGAAACAGACCCTCAGAGAAAAGACTGCTTCCACTGTTTGGAAGAAAGAGAATGAGCTTAAATGTGACCACTCTCCCAGTAGGTAAAGAAGAGAAGAGATAGGGATGCCTGGGTGGCTCAGTTGGTTGGGCAGCTGCCTTCGGCTCGTGTCATGATCCCAGGGTCCTGGGATCGAGTCCCACATCGGTCTCCTTGCTCAGCAGGGAGCCTGCTTCTTCCTCTGCCTCTGCCTGCCACTCTGCCTGCTTGTGCTCTCTCTCTTTCTCTCTCTGACAAATAAATAAATAAAATCTTTAAAAAAAAAGAAGAGAAGAGATAAGCATAGGTTTATCAAAGCACTAGCTATAAAGATATTTCTGAAGTTATATCTTACTTGGAAGAAAAGCTCATTAAAATAAAGACATAGCAACCAAGTGACCTTAATCAAGTCTCTTTCCCTCAACGTATGATGGATGCTTCCACCATCATATGTTATACAAATTAGGTTAAGTTAGATCAATTGATCTTTAAAGACCTTTCCAATACTTAATTTTATATATGTGTAGAATGGGACAGCCTTGATCTATTCACAAATAGGGCAGTCATATAACTTTATATATCAGAGGAATTTTCAGGAATAACTAAAATAAAGCAAAAGAAATTTTTAGAATTTTAGGTCCACAAGTCACAATTTCTGGATGTATCTTCCCCTCCCTTATTAAAAAGTATTAAATTGTCTGATTGTATCGTTAACTGTAAACTCTTGAAGACAAGGACTGTATCCTGTTCTCTGATATGTCCTTAGCATAAAGCATAAGGCCTGCTACACAGTAACAACTCAACCAATGCTTACTAAATGAATGAAAGCTGAATTATAAAATATAAGAGAGGCTTCGTATAATACTCTTTCCATGTTTTTTCTCTGCTTTGATTGTTCTTATCAGTCTCCCCCATGACAATTCAGAAACATGGTGTGTTATGACAGTCATGTACCTGCCTTGTTTTTGTGTCATTTTAATTATTTTTCATTTGGTCGCTTGGTTGCTTTGTTAAAAAGGAACTATACTTGGAGGATTGACTGACAGTTAATGAAAATCTCAGGATTTTTCAAAATTATCTTTTGTAGTAACTTAAAAATTAATTAGTATCCTAGTTTCCCATCTTTTGTTAACATAAATTTTACCAAGAACATTTCTTTTCTGAAAAAAAGGAATTGTGTTTTATGTTATGAAGGAGAAGTGATTTAGAAAAAAACCAGAAATCTATTTCTGAAAAATTTAGTGATGCTGGTGTAAGAAAAAAAAGCCACAAGAAGTCATCCCAAATTTAGTAACGCTTCCCATCTTAAACACGTGATTTCAGTGTTGTTCCCCAGGCTCACTAAAGGCTATAAAATGTCACTGTAATATGTTACTTCCTTAGGAGTTCTTACTACCTCCTCACCGTAGATAGAGGAGCTGTATAAACCGTGAAGTATGACAGTATAGTTTATTACGATTTTAGTTAGAAGTATTCTGCCAAAAGAAGCAAAGAGCTAGAGGAAATGGATTTAAATTTACAACAGTTCAGTGAAACAGCATATACCTTTTCCAGACCACTAAAATGGCAAACCCATTTGTAACTTTAATGCCTGGTATGGTGGAAAAGTTACGGCTGTAACAAAATCAGCAGAGACATCTTTAGTTAGTGTTCTTAAGTGAGAAAATCGACTGCGGGAATATTTTCCCAAATGCATGTTTTTTTATATACTGTATACTACTTTGTAGAAGATTATCAGTTTTAGTTAGGCTCTTGTGGGAGTTACTGATTCTTCTTATCTTTCTGATGAAGAATTAGAGCCAGAGTTGACATTTCACTGTTAGTCAACTTCACCTTCAGTGATTTGGTGATCTGGAAAGGTCTTTCTATCCCTTTCATTCCCAAGCTTCAAGTTTGCAGATTGTCCTTGGGCCTTCCTACCCTGAGTTGGAGATTTATTTGTTTACATGGGTTGTATTTGTTTACGTGGGTTGCATAAAAATGCAGACCTCAACAAATGACTTTTTGGTTGTTGGGTAGAAACTGAAATGTTGGGCAAGACAACCAAGTATCCAAAAACTGAATGCTCAGCTGAAGCTGTACAGTTAGTTATCGTGGGTTTGAGTCAAGATAGTAGTATAGCTTGTAGAATTGGCCATCTTGTGAAAATATGAACTTGAAAGAAGAGGATAATGGATTTTTAAAATTTCTTCCTTAAATGTTTGTTCAGGGGCCCCTGGGTGGCTCAGTAAGTTAAGCATCTGCCTTTGGCTCCGGTCATGATCCTGGGGTCCTGGGATCGAGCCCTGCGTCGAGCTCCCTGCTCAGTGGGGAATCTGCTTCTCCCTCTCCCTCATCCCCTCCGCCCTCCTTGTGTTCTCTCTCTCACTCTGTCTCAAATAAATAAAGAAAATCTTTTTTAAAAAGTTTGTTCAATTTTAAGTATTTTTTTCAAAACACACAGTGTTATTTTAAAGTATCCAGTTTAGGGGCGCCTGGGTGGCTCAGTGGGTTAAAGCCTCTGCCTTCGGCTCAGGTCATGGTCTCAGGGTCCTGGGATCGAGCCCCGCATCGGGCTCTCTGCTCGGCGGGGAGCCTGCTTCCCCCTCTCTCTCTACCTGCCTGTCTGCCTACTTGTGATCTCTCTCTCTGTCAAATAAATAAATAAAAACTTAAAAAAAATAAAATAATTAAAAAAAAAATAAAGTATCCAGTTTACTATGGCACACATATAAGTTATGTCAAAATGGTTATCTGTAATTTAGAATAGAAGAGGTAGAGTGAAAAGTACTGAGTGGTAAAAAAAAAAAAAGAAAAAAAAAGAAGGAAACCGGATATTTTACCCCAATTTGCTTCTTCCTCTTTGGAGTGCTGTGGATTTTATTTTAGCAGTTCTGCTTTCCCGACCACGGGCAGTGTCACCACGTCTGTTAGAGTCTTCTGTACTTGGAGAGTTAGAGCCACCTATAAATCAGCAGTCTGAGTGGAATCTTGGCAGATGAGGTCTCAGTCAGGAAACAAGCATTTTGTTTATATTTAGGTAATTTGAGAGCCTGGCCTCTGGTCATTCTGTAAGAAGTCCAGAAAAGGGATGCCTGAAGAACAGAATATTTATTATGAATAGATGTTACCTTTCTCACTTGGATTTAATTCCAAGCAGCTTAAGTAAAATGAAGGATGTTGTCTCTTTTGACTTACCTGGCTAGATTTTTCGAAGAGAGTGAAGTGTCCAAATCGGAAGAGCATGAAGACTGTAGATTGTAGGACATAGGGTGACAGCTGACACAAAGGCCTTTTTGGCACTGTTGAGAAAGGCCTCCGACTTACAATCTGAAGAGGTAGCAAGGGTGATCATTTTGTTCCATAGTACAGCTGATACGTTTGGGAAAGTTCTTTAAAACATAGACATGTCACAAAAGAGGTCCTACAGTACCAGAGTGTTTCAACCAAGAAGAGCACTTCTAATATTCTATTAATTGTAAAACAAAGCAAACAAGTTGAACAAATAAAATTAATTCTTTAGTATCTGAATGGCACTGGAGTTCAGTTTTCCCTTGCAAAGCATGTGTTATATAAGGTAAAAATTGGAAGAAATAGCATTTGGTTCTGCTCTTGGAACCTAATATGCACAGTGATCATAAAAACTTTTCTCTCCCGGATTCTGACAGTCATTTAATCACTTATCGCCTCTACCAGTAGGGGATACAGAGAATAATAAGAGATCAGTGTATTTAGATACGCAGTTCAGCTGTTCTTCAGTTTACCTTTGAGTCCTCTAACATTCATCACTAAGGATGATTAGTAATTAACCTAAGCCATAGAATTAGAATTTGTACTGCTTGAGAGGTGTAAACCAGTTATGGGGACCTCCATAATTCTAAAATATGAGTAGGTGAGTTACACACTTAACTACTGTTAATTCTTTTTTTTAAAGATTTATTTATTTGAGAAAGAGTGCATATGAGTTGGTACAAGCTGGCGGGGCGGGAGGCAGAGGGAGAGGGAGAATCAGGCTCCCTACTTAGCAGGGAGCCCGATGCAGGATCTCAGAACCCTGAGATCATGACCTGAGCTGAAGGCAGCCACTTAACCAACTGAACCACCCAGGCACCTGAGTACTACAAATTCTTGAGATCCTTGATCATAGAATAAGTTTTTCTGTTAAAACAATGTATATTTTATATCTCTGTTAGATCATTAACCTTTTAGTTGTCCAGCCAGTAAATAACAAGCTCTTCTCTCACTGTTTTTTACTGTGGTAAAATATATTTATCATAAAACTTGCCATTTTAACCATTTTCTTTTCCTTTTATTAAAAAAAAAACCTTTTATTTGAAAATAGTTGACACACAGTGTTCCATTAGTTTCAGGGGTATAACATAGCAATTCGACTTCTCTGTATTATGCTATGTTCACCACAACTGTGGCTACCGTCTGTCACCATACAATGCTATTATGATGTCATTGACCATATTCCCTATGCTGAACCTTCTATTTCCATGACTGGAAGCTTGTATCTCTCATTTTTGCCCTTCCCCCTTCCCTCTGTTCTCTGTGTTTACAGGTCTCATTCTATTTTTGTTTATTATTTGGTTTTGTTTTTTAGATTTCACATGAGTGAAATCAGATGGTGTTCGTCTTTGTCTGACTTATTTCACTTAACATAATACTAGGTCCATCTGGGTTGTCACAAACAGCAAGATCTCATCCTTTTTATGGCCTTGTAGTATTCTGTTGTGTGTGTGCGTGCATGTATCGGTTATCTTCTTTTTTTTTTTTTAAGGTTTTATTTATTTATTTGACGGAGAGAAAGAGAAATCACAAGAAGGCAGAGAGGCAGGCAGAGGGAGAGGGGGAAGCAGGCTCCCTGTTGAGCAGAGAGCCCGATGCGGGGCTCGATCCCAGGACCCTGAGATCATGACCTGAGCCAAAGGCAGAGGCTTTAATCCACTGAGCCACCCAGGCGCCTCCTTGGTTATCTTCTTTATCCATTCATTTAGTTGCTCCCATATCTTGGCTATCATAAATAGTGCTGCAGTAAACATGGAGGGGATCTTTTTGAACTCATGTTTCCCTCTCTTTGTGTAAATACTCAGTAGTGGGATTATTGGGTAAAATGGTATTTTTAAAAAAAATTCTGAGTGACCTCCATACTGTTTTCTACAATGGCTATACCAGTTTACATTCCCACCAACAATACACAAAGGTTTCTTTTTCTCCACATCCTCAACACTACTTGTTATTTCTTATGTTTTTTATTTTAGTCATTCTGATAGGTGTGAGGTGATTTCATTGTGGTTTTGATTTGCATCTCCCTGATGATTATGATGTTGAGCATCTTGTCATGTGTCAGTTGGCCCCATTTCAACCATTTTAAGTATACAGTTCAGTGACATTAATTGCATTCACAACATTGTGCAAATATCCGCCCTGTCTATATTCACAACTTCTCATCATCCCAAACAGAAACTCTGTACCCATTAAACTATCACTCCCCATCACCCACCCACCCCTAGCCCAGGCTTATTTCTATCTTATTTTTTTCTCTATGAAGTTGCCTATTCGGTTATTTTATGTAAGTGAGATCTTACAATATTTGTCCTTCTGTGTATTGTTTATTTCACTGAGCATAACGTTTTCAAAGTTCATCCATGTTGTAGCATGTACCAGAACTCCCATTTCTTTTTTGGCATAATAAAACCCCGTTGTATGTATATACACACTTTGCTTATCCATTCATTTGT
Organism: Nasua narica; assembly: GCA_028533885.1. Taxonomy (NCBI): domain Eukaryota; kingdom Metazoa; phylum Chordata; class Mammalia; order Carnivora; family Procyonidae; genus Nasua; species Nasua narica. The sequence continues at coordinate 47,234,448 of CM052799.1, forward strand.
TGCAGAACACTTGGGTTGAGTCCACCTTTTGACTTGTGTGAATGCTACAGGGAACCTTCAAGTGTTCAAGTATCTGTTTGAGTCCCTGTTTTCAGTTCTTTTCGGTAGATCCCTAGGAACAGAGTGGCCGGCTCCTGTGATAATTCTGTGTTTAACTTTTTGGGAAACCGCCAAACTGTTTTCCGTAGCTACTGCACTATTTTACATTCCCGTCAGCAGTGTGTGAGGGTCCCCGTTTTCACATCCTCCTGAACTCTTGCTGTTTTCCTTATTTTTTCTTAGAGCCATTCTCATAGGTGTAGACTATGATCTCATTGTGGTTTTGATGTGCATTTCCCTAATGACTAATTCTTTTGAGTATCCGTTCATGTGCTTTTTGGACATCTATATGTCCTTGGTCAAATGTCTATTCATGTCCTTTGCTCTTTTTTTAAATTGGGCCTATGGCCTTTTGCCTTTCTATTATTCTTCCCCCACCTTTTAACTCATGTTCTCACATATTTCTCTATATAGTCAATAAGATAATATGACTTGAGCCCAGGGAAATGCTTTCTTTCAAGTCATTCATTGCCACATACATTGACTTAAGGTCAAATGCTTTTCATCCTGTTATCAAATCAGTACCTAAGAATCTCTCTTTAAATGATAGGTTTTGTTTTTTTTTTCTGGATGCCTTGATGCTGTGAAATTCCTTCTATTCTTTCCTATATCTCAGTGTATTGAGCCCCTGTGGGGGGTTTGGGGGTGGAAGCCCATATGTAGGGTATGCTTCATTATGAAGTACTCTAGAAAATAAACATCCATTTTCATTCCCTTCAAATGATGAAATTTTAAACCTGGAGGAGACCATGTCTGTCTCAAACTGGGATCTACAGATTCTTGGGGATCCACAAATATATTCTTGGGATCTGAGAGTTTTAGAATTTAAAAATACTATGTTTTTATATTAATAATAATCTAAAAGGTCATTGTAAAGCCCAAATTTCACAATTCAAGCACATTTTAATGGTTTCATGTATCACTTTTCTAATGGGTGTTGCAGGACCTCTGAGGAATTGAGGACACAACCTTGGCAGGTATCTAAGATTTTTTTTCTTCCTTTGAAAGGGACCCATACATGAGTGAAGCTTAAGAAACTCTGATCAAAACCAACACCTTTCCTTTTACAAACGAGGCCTAGAGAAGTTAAGTGACTTTCTAGAATAACACAGCAAGTTAATAAAACCAATAGGCACTAAAACCCAATCTTCTAAGGCTTTCTTCAGTGTTCTTTGTGCCACTGTGGGAATACTGCAGGGATCCTTTTATCACTGAGTTTTAAATGTAGTGGGAAAGCAGATGAACAATTAATAACTAAAATGACAAGTGTGTGAAGGAGAAGGGTAATAGGAATTGTATCGAGTGATAGCAGGGTAATTTAACCTAGTCTGAGGGTTTGGGCAAGAGATTTTTATGCTGATAGTGGAAGAGAAAACAGGAGTTAGTTGAAGGGAGCTCTGAGAAGAGCAGTGTTACAGAGGAAATAACTTGTGTGGAGGCTCTGAGGTGGGAAAAGGAGTGAAAAGAGGCTCCAGAGATAAACAGGGACCAGATTATTCCAGTATAGATTTTTGTTCTATTTTTAATTTCTTCTTCCTCCTCCTCTTCTTCTTCTTCTTTTAGATTTTATTTATTTATGAGAGAGAGAGAGAACGTAAGCAGGGGGAGTGACAGAGGAAGAGGGAGAAGTAGGGTCCCTGCTGAGCAGGGAGCCTGATGCAAGACCTGATGCCAGGACCTTGGGACCACAACCTGATCTGAGGCAGAGACTCAACAGACTGAGCCACCCAAGCGCCCCTCTAGTATAGGTTTAAGATAATTAGGAGTCAGTACAGAGTTTCAATAAAGAAGTGACATAATCTTGAGTTACATCTTTAAACGGGCACTCCAGCTGCAGAGCATAATTGACTGGAGAGGAGATAAGGGCCTTTAAAGATGTAGGGAGACCATGTAGGAAGCTACAGGAAAGATAGGGTTGAAAGAGAGGATTTAGGGTTGAAAGAGAGGACTGAGAGAAGTGGCTAAATATATTTAACAGGTAGAATCAGAAGGACATGGTGATTGATTAAATGTGAGTATTGAAGCAGTCAGTTATGGCTCCCTTTGGAGGGGGGCATGATCAGTTGGGAGATTGTTGGAGCTGTTTACTAAAGATAGGGCTCACTGAAGGAGATGAGTTTGGGGGAATAGATGATGAATGCAGTTTTGGACCATTTGCAGTTGACTTGCCTATGAGCTGTTTCAGTGGACAGCTCAAATAGATGCCCCTATGCGGAGCTGGAGCACGGAAGAGGCGGCCAGGGCAGAGATACAGATTTGGTTTCAACTTATCCATGATATGTTGTATAATGGGATTGCTTAGGGAAGAGCATATGGAATTAGAAGAGTGAAAGAGCCTAACACAAAGCCTTGAGGAAGGAGCAACCCAAGTGGTAGGATAATTGGTATCTCAGGAGCCAGGGAGAAGACAGAGCAGTAGAAGAAAGGCCAGGATCCAGGGGTCTGCTCTCTGATGGAAAAGTCCAGTGATTGGTTCCATAAAATGTCTGTGTACCTTACATCCAGAGACAGATAGTTTTATGCAACTGATTGTCAAATTAAACGGGTTCCCAATCCTTTTGCCAAAATCTAGTCATGTGAGGTGTCGATAAACTGGGATGTACAATGTATACATTGTTCTTGGTGAACTGAATTTCTGGTTAACTCAGCCAGCTAGAAAATCCTTTCCATTTCTGGTCATATAAACTCTTTCTTCAACACAATAAGCCATTTTTCCATCTTCGTAGATATTGTGGGGTGAAATAAAATTTAAATTCGATTTAGATAACTGAATTGATGACTTGAGAACATTTAATGTCTTAGTTTCATTTTGAATAGCAAATGACAGTTTTCTGAAGATACAGAAAATATTGAAGATTATCTCAGGAAATGCTCTAGAAGCTACTTTTAAAAACAAATCACTTTTTAACTGCCTTTTTTCCCCCCTTAGCAATTGTCCATTTTTTCTAAAGGTATAGGAACAACTTTCAGTACATTAAGGGTGTTTAATAGTTAATAGTGTAATAGTTAATGAAAGTTGTATTGCAATTGTTTTTATTTAATATCAGGGTTTTTCTTTAATTCTAACTTAGTAAAACCAGGCATATCAGTATATTCCTTAGCACTGTTAATTTCATCAAAATGTATGCTCTTTGATCACTGACCTCATATATAGTGCAGGAATTTCAAATTGTTTTACTGACATGACAGATAGGTATATGTGTGCAGTAAAGAGCCATCTGCAAAGTTACATCTGTATTAGGTTTGAGTAAATTAAGTCATGAGGCAGCTGTCCAGGGGGTATTTCCAATGCTTGTGGTACCAAAATGAATATTTTAATAAAGTAAATTACCCTTTAAATTGGGGTCTGGGGAAGAGGAAACTAACATTTATACTTAACTCTGTGGCAAGCACTCCTAGGTGCTTTACATACATGATTTCTGAGTCTTGAAGTGGTTCAATAGCTTGCCCAAAGTTACAGCCCGGGTATGGGGTGGTGCTGGGATCCTAGCTTATGTCTAATTTTAAAACCAGTATTCTTTCCATTTACGCTTCTGTTCCTCACTGGAGACCTACATTCTAGCTACTATTCTCTTCTTCCTAACACCTCTAACCTTGGATAAGCACAATAATTTTTTTGCATTCACTATCCCCCCCAGGCATATTTTGCCCCTTCGCCATCTAGAATGCCCCATACGTCTCACCCATGTGTTTATTCATCCAGTTGTTAATCAGTTCCTCAGTCAGCTGGACAGTGGTCTTTAATCATGCAGGAAGTTATTGAGGATCTGTGACACAGATAGGAAAGTGACATAGATACATGGTCTTTGTCTCTGAAGGAGATCACTCTCTTTTAGTATATACCTTGCTCACCATACAAGCCCTCGCTGAAATCCCATTTCTTCCATGGAGACTTTTCTATGAACCATCCCATTTTGACATGCTTTTCAGGAGTCCCTGTGAAACTTAGTCATTTTTCAATTATTTGGCAATTAACCAGGTGCTACCTTATGACATCTCTTCTATCATTGGCTAGAATCTTACTCAAATCATGAATCATTATTACTTAACTTTTCACCTCTTTGCAGCTTGTTTTGCTGAGATATAAATTCCTTAAGGGCAGGCTTACCCTTCTCTGTATTTCCCACACCGTCTTGTAAATAGCAAAGTTTTTTTTTTTGACTGGATTCATTCAGCAAATGTTTGTTAATTTGTGTTAAGTTTTTAGGTTCAGAGTTTCCTTTCTGGTCTAATGATCTGGGCTGTCACTTAACTTCCCTGAGCCTCAGTTTTCAATAAAATGGAAATAATTCCTACCTCTTGAGGCTAAGTAAATAATAGATGTAAAAATGCTTTGTATACTTTAAAACTTTAGACTATACAAGTGTTACTGATCATTTTATATATTGTAGTATAAGTAGCCCTATCCTGAATTCTTCCAATAGATATTTTGTGTCTCAACATTTACTTAACCTGTTCACTTGACCTATTTTTATCTCTGTTATCCTACTGTATAGCTCTTTGCAGTTGAACTTATTTGCTCTAAGTTTATTTCTAATTCTCCCCTTTATTTTGCATATTCCCAAGTCTTAAGTCTCATTTATGTTTATGGACATGAATATCATGAACTGTTACCAGACTAGCATAATCTGATGGATCACAAGGTCCGTCTAATTAATGGACCCATCACACTACAAAACTGAGAATACTAGAAATTACTGTTAATTTTCTTTCAAGGTAGTTAAATCCATTCACTTATAGTTTCAGATTGATATAGTAGGCTTGTTGTTAGGAATATTGAAATGCCTTTTAGTCTGTATTAGTGTTCTGTATACTTTCCAAAGAATATATTAGGACTGGTACCATCAAAGCCTATATTGCCCCAGATCATCTGTATGGGATGAAATATAATAATTTCAAGAGCTAAGGCTTATGAGTAAGACTTCCCAGGTGTTAAGAATTTACTGAATTGAGTTATTCAGGTCTTTGCTACTTTTGATGCTTTTGTTAGTTTTATGCTTTGGGGGGGGGCACCTGGGTGGCTCAGTCAGTTAAGAGTCTGCTTTCAGCTCAGATCATGATCCCAGGGTCCTGGGATCGAGCCCCGCATCAGCTCCCTGCTCAGCGAGGAGTCTGCTTCTCTTTCTGCCTCTGCCTCTGCCTCCTGCTTGCGCACACATTTTTTTTTTCTCAAATAAATAAAATCTTAAAAAAACTAACAAACTTAAAAAAAATATTTACAAATGTGATGCTTTGGTTAGCTATCACATGAGGTTTATTTTACTGCCATCATTGATTGGCTTCTTTGGTCATTTGAAAATATTTGTAATAGGGTTATTTTTTTCTCTAGTGTTTCTAGAGTGCAATTTTTGTGTGGTTAGGGTCTCTCACCTCTTGGAAGCCCTGAAATAAATATATTGACTATTATTGTTATTTATGTTGAAAGATATTAAAATGAGATTTGTAATCCAAATGGGCATTACTTACTTCACATCTGGTTGCTTGAAAAGTGGCCAGATGCAACAATTCTTAATGCAAGACAGCCTAGGGCAAAACCTTTGCAATTCACACCCTCCTTTGCAAAACAGCTGCCCTGTGTGAACCTTTCACATTAAGAAAAGAAGAAGCAAAGCAAAGCAAACAAAGAAAATTTGCTTCACCACATTTAATTATAAATTTCCAGTGGAAGTGTTCATAGGGGATTCCTCCGTTCAAGAGCGAACGACCATTGGAAGTGGAAGGCAATGTGCAATGAACAGTGGCAGCCTTGACCTAGTTTCAGGGCCAGGACCAAAGACATCATGAAACTTCTCTCTCACATCTCCTCACTTTGCTGAAATTTTTTTAAAAGTAGGCTCCGTGCCCAACATGGGTCTTGAATTCATGACCTCAAGATCAAGAATGGCATGCTGAGCTGGCTGGGAGGCCCCCCCAAGGCACCCTCCCCTCTGAATTTTAAGGTGATTATATTCCTGGTTGCTTGTGACAGCCTCAGTTGATGCCTGTTCCTTGAGTGTTGTTTTTACTGTTGCCCTCTTTCCCTCCTGAAAGTGTCCCAGGTTGGGTAAAAAAGTGTATGGTCATCTTATTTCATCCCTCAGGGACACTAATCAGGAGGTGAGCTCTGGGAATGATGAGAACATATTAAAGGGGAAGTGACACTGGGGTCAGGACGGTGCTGGAACCGAAAGGCTACTTATCAGAATTCTCAGTAAGTAAGATGTGAGCTGAGCTGGAAGGTGATTTGTGAATGCATTCTGAGCATCATAAGAACCATCAGATTAATGCTGGTTGCTCATGGGGAGCGGGGAGAGGCGGAGGACGAGAACCAGGTCAGGAGTTTGTGGTATCTTTTATGCAATACTAACGTTAGGCTTCCTGTCTGAGGTTTTCCATGTTGTGAGTCTCTCACCTCTTGATACTCTTTGAGGACTGGAGTTGCTGCTATCTAGCAGAAACACTTCACAGAATAAAGAACAAAAAAAGATGGAAGATAATAGTTCTTTAGAAAAATGGAAACATATTATTCTTGATAACCTTCCTCTTTGAAAAGCTTAGCTGAATCTCTCTGCCATTTACTTAATAACCTACTCAGAAACTTAATTTTATTAACTATAAAAGACTTGCTTGATATTTTCTTTTAAAGGGTCCTCCAGATTTGACAGCTGTTACTTTTTCCTATTCAGTCATTGCATAGAGTCTTTATTTTATTTAAAATAACTTTTTAAATTCTAAGAGTGATTCCTATTGAAAAGTATATAAAGCAAAAAATATAAAGCAAAAAACAATCATTCATAATCCCATCACCTAGAAATAACTAACAATAGCACAGCTCCTTTCAACCTTCTTGCATGTATATATATATTTTTTGCATATATATATTTTTTTAATGTGTGTTCAATGGAGCTCTTAAATTATAACACTAAAATGCTTTTAGTGTTCAAGCAACAATAGGAAAATAATAATATCTTATGTTTGCATAGAGCTTTACAACATGTAAAGTTTTTTCAGATAGTAAAATATTTAATCTTCATAATATCCTATAAGGCAGGGTAGATGTCATTTTCCATTTTATATATATGGGGAAATTGAAGCCCAGACATGCTCAATGACTTGCCCAAAGACATTCGTAAGCAGTAGAGTTTTTTTGTTTTTTGTTTTTTGGTTTTTTTTAGCAGTAGAGTCTTGATTAGAACCCTGTGCTCCTTTACAGCCCAAGGCTCTTTATGTGCACAACTCAAAGAATTAATTATGCTAGAATTTTCAAGTACCAAAACCCGAATCTGAGCTAATTTTGAAAAACTGATACTTTAACTGGGAAAAGAGGGTAAGGAAGAGGAATGTTGTTTTGAATAATGGTCTTTAGGTTTGTACAGGGGCAGTCTTCAAAGAAGAAGTAACCATCTTTCTTAGAACCTCTTCTGAAAGTAAAACAAGAGGACTGAGTGTCCTGTGGACATTTAAATTTGGAGTAGGATACTTTCCCGAGGCCTTTGAAGAGACAGCATATTATTTGTTTGGAATTAACCGTCAGTTAAATCTTGAACATCTACTGCTGTACTAAAGAGAATAAATGAAGTTCCAAAGGACTTGACGATATACCTGGAGGAATAAAACAAACACCTATGAAACAACTTAGGTGTAAATTATGTGGTATTGACTCTACGTAAATGAATTATTAGGGGTTAGAAATAACAAATTGATACTCAAAGAGTGTCTACTTCGTGCTTATCAAGAAAATATCCTTAAATGTTATAAAATAAGATAAAGAAGCCAGAAACGGGTCCTGGTGGATGACCGAAAATGAGAAGAGACCCATCCATTCACGCATTAATCCGTCCACTCCACATTTGTTGAAGATCTCCCATCTGCCACAGCTACATAGGATTGACTAGATATCTCCTTTTGAATATAACTTAAGTTATATGTTAGGAAATAGTGAACAATAAGGTGGATGAGTAGGTGACTGTGTGGGCAGATTATAACAATATTTTTTTTTTAAAGATTTTATTTATTTATTGGACAGAGAGATCCCAAGTAGGCAGAGAGGCAGGCAGAGGGAGAGGGGGAAGCAGGCTCCCCGCCGAGCAGAGAGCCCGATGCGGGGCTCGATCCCAGGACCCCAAGATCATGACCTGAGCCGAAGGCAGAGGCTTTAACCACTGAGCCACCCAGGTGCCCCGGCAGATTATAACGATATTATTAACCTATGCAGAGGTTAAGTATGATTCTAACTAGGGACAAGAGTTTATAATAGATGCGACGTAAACACTTGTAAATCATTGAATGGGAGAGCTAAAGGGAAATGTTAGAAGTCATCTCCTCTACCCGCCTTTCCTTATTTCCACTTCAAAAATTGGGACTTATAATCAGAGCCATTGTGACTTGCCTGTTTGTAAACAGAGTTAGTGGCAGAACTGAAGGTTGAACCCTGGTCTTAATGTATACCATTCTGCCTCTTGACTCTTGAATTTAGCTAAAACATATTTTCTTCTTCCCCATGCCAGCTATGTGAGTACCAGATGTTAGATCCTCGATTAAAGGTTTGGATTACAATCATTATTTAGTCATTGGTGGAAAAATACGGCTTAGTAAATGAATCCGTTTCATGTCTCAATCTTAGTGAATATCTTATTTATAAAATGACTAAAGGCTACATGAGGTGAACAATATACAACTTGGAGCAAATGTTTTATAGTGATGGCAAGGAAGAGTCTGTATTTTAGACCTAGCTCAATCACTGACGAGCTGTATCATTTTGTAAGGTCATGTCATTTCTTTTTTCTTTATCTATAAAATGAGAGGGTTAGAAACACTTTCAAAGTCTGGTTCAGTTATTATAGTTACGTCTTCTTAGTATTTGAGTAAGAGCACTGACTTAAGGAAAAAATTTCTTATGATTCTCAGCATTGACATAATTTTTATTATAATGTAATTTTTATTATAACTATGTACAAAACTAACTATAAACTTTTGATTCATATAGCTCTTACATACAACCAACACAAATCAAATAACAAGTTACAAAATTCTTCACATTCCAGTTAATAATTCAAAATGGCAATGGCTGCTTGTAACACCTATTTTTGAGGTTTTATACCTTGTGCTATTCAATGCCATATATCTGATTAAATCCTCCGTCAGCTTTTCTCTGGCTGAACTCTTCTGTGAAACAGTCCTCCTGACAATATTACTGGGCCTCATTTGGTTTTCACTTAACTCAGATGAATAAGTAACATGTTAAAGTCTCCCTGTGTCCTTCTGTCGTGAATCGTGGACAACTAAAGTAGTAATCCTGGGCACCATATTTGAGTTTATGAAATCATAAATACAAACCGGGGCACTGAACCTGCATGTATTTGCTTACAATATCATCCAGATAATCCAGAGAGCCAGAGAATCTAAGTTACAAATTGTTTCAGTTTTTTTTTTTATCATTTAGAATGAAAGGAAAATCGAAAATGTAGAATTAAAAACTTTTTATTAAAAATTGGAAGCAATTTCAATGTTCATCAACTAAATGGATAGCCAGAATATGGTATGTTCATAAAGAGTCTGACCTAGATTCATCGATAAAAAGGAACTCACTCTTGATACATGCTACAACATGGATGAACCTCAAAACAATAATCCTAGGTGAAAAAAGCCAGAGGGGCGCCTGGCTGGCTTAGTTAGTAGAGCATTTAATTGACTCTTGATCTCAGGGTTGTGAGCTCAAGTCCCACATTGGGCATGCAGCCTACTTAATTTAAAAAACAAAAGCAAAACCAAAAATGAAAGCCAGACGCATGACTGCATGATTGCATTTATACGAAATGTCCAGTAAAAGCAAATCTATAAAGGCAAAAAATTAGACTTGTGGTTGCCTGGGATTGATTGTAAATCAGCATGAAAGATCTTACTGGGTGATGAAAATGTTCTAAAACTGATTTATGATGATGGTTGCAAAACCCAGTAAATTTACGAAATTTCATTGAATTATACACTTGAAATGAATTTTTATGTTATATAAAATATACCTCAATAAAGTTGTTAAAAAAAGCTTTTTATAAAGTTTTTTTTTTAAATAGGACTTCCTAGAAGCATATATCCATAAGTATCCCTCCCCCATGGCAAGGAGACCTGGATGAAAAAGCACTTTTATTTTAGTGGAACCGGAGAGAGCATTCTGTACTTAGGAGATCATGGATTCTATTCTAGCTTTGACTTTGGCATTAACTCTGTATTACCTAGGGCAAGCCCTCAGCAAGTCAACTTAACCTCTTTCTGCCTCGGTTTCCTCATCTGCAAATGAAGAGGTGGTTAGATTATATGTTCTCTAAGACCTCTTGTAGATAGAACAACCTCATCTTCACATTTCTCTTATCCTTTCTCAATCTCCTATTTATCGTCCCCGCTCTCCAAATGTTCTTTTCAAAGCCCCTTTAATCAGCTTGGCATATTGCTTATCTCATTAACTCTTGTTCACTAAAACTTCCTGATCTTAATGCAGAGGTCTTTTGAGTATGCAGTCCCCCAGAATGTTTATCTGAAAGTTCCATACTAGACTGAATGCCACATCATTCATTAATCTCCTAGAGGCTATGTTCTCATCCTCTATAACTCTTATGGTGGCTCTTCCATAGATAACAATACACCTCCCCTTCAGGCAGTACATGAGAGAAACAATGGACGATACAATGGAATCATCCTATAAAATTACACAGAATGAAAATCTGGCCCATTGTTTTCTCCTGCTGCCTAAGGAAGAAGTTGTACTCTTTGGATCCCCAAAAAGATTTTGGCTTGTCCACCTCCTTGGATTCCCAAGTAACAATTAAGCAATCTGGCCTTCTTCCCACTTCTCATTTCAATGTGTAGGATCCTTGTCAACTTGCCCAGAACGACTTCAGGCATTTTGAGCTATTCATCTGACTGTGTGCAATAGATAAATAAAAACATAATTAGAAGGAGGACTGACTTAAGACTCAGTTTTGTTTTTATTTCTTTGGGGATGTGTGTGCTCATTTTAGAATTGAAAAAGTTATTTCTTGTCTGTCTTCCCCTTCTTTTTGTGTTCAATAAGATGTTTTTGGGTGTTTAAAATGAAAAGTTTATTACAGTGGGGTTTATGTTTGTAAATACAGAAACACAGTATCTTATTTCCTAGAGCTTAGCGTATCTGAAGAAAAGCAACCTTGGGGTATAAAGAACAAACTTGGTGGTTAGAATGTGGTTTAATTAGTCCATAAATCTGTCAGGAATCTCTGACTCTCTTCCTAAAGCTTTGCTGACACACAGTATAATTTTGGAAGAACCAGTGAAGTCTGTATTCTACTTATCCCCTATAATTTAGGAATAAACATTCGATAAAAACTAAAAGTCCCTGTTGATGGAAATTGTTAGGTAAAACTGAAGCATTACTATTAGGGAGTGATAAGTGGCTTTGTATATGCCATGAAAAGAAAAAGAGCCAGTGGATGGGGGTCCTTGTTGTAACTGTCAGGACTAAGGATAACAGAGAAAATTGAAGTTGAAATAAAATCCTTTAGAAATGATTGAAAAAAAGAGAAACTTAGGTATATAAATATATTATGATAGGAACATTCAGTGAACAGAAGATACAGCTACACACAACCAAGAAAGTTTGGTGTTGAAGATACCTACCTTTTTATTTATTTTATTTTATTTTAATTTTTTTTAAAGATTTTATTTATTCATTTGAGAGAGAGAGAGAGAGAGAGCATGAGAGGAGAGAAGGTTAGAGGGAGAAGCAGACTCCCGGTGGAGCCGGGAGCCCGATGTGGGACTCGATCCCGGGACTCCGGGACCATGACCTGAGCCGAAGGCAGTTGCCCAACCAACTGAGCCACCCAGGCGCCCCAATACCTACCTTTTTAATGACAGAAAACGGATAAGATATTTATTCTTCCTTTGTAGTAGGAACTGTTTCAGGGTATCCACAGAGTTGTGCTTCCTAAGGGAAAGCTCTGCCTCATCAAAAAAAGGGCAGCTAACAAATGCAGAAGGAGTGATAGAATTAGAAAAGTTTCATTTCATAAACTCAAAATATTTTTTTTCATAAACTCAAAATATTGATTCAGGAGAAGATTATTAAATGTGTTAAAAACTTTGAGTGATTGGTGAAACTGAATATCCTTATATGCCAAAGTCACAGCACACAGATTACTTTCTAGTTACAAGGAGAAAAAAGGAAATGGAAAGCTCTGTCATCATTCTAAATTAGTACTTGATCTTAGCATCATCAGTGGTCAGTCATATGCTGTGTCTCTGATATGATGGAATAGGAAGTCTAGAACGTGACGTGTTATGTTCAAGTAAAAAATGTTTGGCTTGGATTCATAGATCTTTAAATGTAACACCCAGTTTATAAGAAACATAGGGATTGAGAAGCAAGCTAAACGATAGCACAAGAAAGCAACGAGACAAATTCAGAGGCTGAAACGTTCTCCATGATAACTGGCCTGATCTCTTCAACTGGTCAGTGGCCTTAAAATTAAGGGAAGTCTTTTAAAAAAGACTTACGGGACATACAGCCAGATGCATTTCATCATCCTGGATTAGATTCAAGTTTGGAACAAACCAGCTGTAAAGAAACATTTTGGGTCAGCTGGGGAATTTTGGATATGGACTGGATATTATTTAAAATGAACATTTACAAAGTAGAAAGATGAAGATTATTGACTTGAAGAAGCAGATTGCCACTACTAAGTACCATATCTCATTTTTACTTTAAAAATACAAATACCGTATGTATGTACTTAAGTATTGTATAGACTAAGGATCATACATATGGTCAGAAAAGAACCAGTGTGAGAAACACAGTTCAACATTGATGATCTCTGAGTAGTAGGAATCATTTAGCTTTTAAAATTTCAACAGTGAACATAGTCTGGTTCTGTGATAATAAAAGGTTATTCAACAACAACATGCAGAAAAGGAATAGTGTACTTTGTCCTTCAAGGAAAATAAATGTTTCCTTTGAGGAAAGAAGGTACAAAGACGAGAAAACACTTTATCTTTCAAAAACATCTGGTAATAGTTTGTGGCTGTGAAGCTTTGCCTATCTGTCTTTATAGCCAGTGTGGTATTAAGAGTTTGAACTCAAAGCAGACCTGGCTTTGAGTTCAAACTCTGTCAATTACAAGTATTTTTACTTTTGACAAGTCACCTTATTTCTCTAAACCTCTCTTTTTGCAGCTAAAAGAGTAATTGTGAGAACTAAGCACGATTGAAATCAATCAGTGCCTGGAACAGAATAGGTTCCCCAAATTATAATTTTATGAATTCTTACCATCAAAACTTTAAATCTTACCCATGACAGCTTGATTAATAAAGTAATAAAAGGTAGTCACCAGCTGACATTGCTGTTGCTTTTATTTATTTTTTTTAAAAGAAGATTCTATTTTGGGATAATTTTAGATTTACAAAGAAGTTGAAGAGGTATTACAGAAAGTTCCCATATAACCCTCACCCAATTTCTCCTATTGTTAACACTTTATATTACCTGCTATTGCTTCTAAATATGTTCCATGAACATAAATATGTTTCATGAGGAAATGGTACACGAGTATGGAATCTTCAAAAACAAGTATGAATTTTACAAGTTCACTTAGTAGTAGACCATTTTATTCATGATAGCATTTACAGAGTTGGTAGAAAACAAAGTATAACTTTATAAATAAAAAATAAAGTAAAAATTTATGACCCAAACCCATTACCAGGTTCCATATTGAAGCTCTATTCGGTACTTGCTATTATTTTCTTGTTTCTCTTTGAATGACTTCACAGAGGCATCGTGAATTTCAAATGAGATTAAAAACACCGTGCAGCTCTAATGTACATTTTTAAAAAATTAAGCAACTGGATGTTAGACACAAACAGTGAATCATGGAACGCTACATCAAAAACTAATGATATACTGTATGGTGACTAACATAACATAATAAAAAAATAAGAATATTATTAGTACAAAGTGGAAGTTTTCAAATAGTAATTTTATTATTTTCATAAGAACAAGGAAGTATGTCAGTAGAAAAGACAACTGTTTCTCCCCGAAGAACTCTAGCATGCTAGGATGACTCTTAAGGAATATATGAATGAGGCAAAAGGACATTTGTCAGCAGAATGAATTCCTGAATTGATTGCTCAAATATTATGGAATTTTATTTACCAAGTTGTTATTGCGTACTTACTTTGTAGAAAGCAAAGTCTTTAAACTCTGTGATAAACTATGGTATTCTCATTGGTGATTCATGCACATTAAGTGAATCATATCATTTTACAAATGCTTTCATGCTGATAGACTTCTAACATAATTGTCGGCATTAAGGATAATGGATCGGAACAATTTATTTGAGCGTTTTATTGCATCATTTTCATGACAGAGCACAGTTAGGTGCTTTGGACTGGGAATGAAGAAACCTGATGTTTTAGTTCAAACTCTGCTCCTGATTATCTGGGTAATACCTTGGGCAAATCATTTCATTTTTCTGGAACTCATTTTCCTTATGTGAAAAATGAAAAGAGTTTGAATATATTAATCTCTCTGGTACTAAGTTTTATAAGTCTGTGCTCTGAATAATCCATGTGTTTCTTTTGGTACAGTTGCAGAACTGGTAAATTATTTCTTTTACATAAACTGAACTTGTATATAGCACTGTGGCTCTGAGCTTGCTTTAGGATGTTGGTGGAATTCTAGTGTGGTTCACTAGTGATAAGATGTTACCTAGGGAATCTCTGTATAACTGATCTTGAAAAATTAATTGTTAAAATCTGAACAGTGAGGAAGATACGTTTTAGAGGTTTAGGATTGTACACAACATAAATCTGGGTCAGTTGATAATACAACCCATGGTATTTTATCATGCTAGAAACCACATTACTGGAGAACTTCAGATATTATAGGCAAAGACAAGATAGTTTAGTTTTGATGTCTTTGGTTCAAAGATATAGTAATTTGAAAAGTGTTTGGTTGATCCCTAGAAAGTAGTTAGACAGGTTAGGCTCTTCTTCAGGTCTTACTGGCAAGTTAACTTTTGAAGGGGGAAAAGAAAAGGAAATTTTCAGTTGGTTTTTCTTTAAATCAAAATGGTATATTAGTTTGAAATATTAATCCTATACAGAAAATGTTACTTTTTGAAAATCTGAACCAAATTATGGTTTTTGATGAAAGAAGAGTAGACTTTATCTTAAAAAACAAAAAACAAAAGTGCAGATGTTCTCAGCAGCAGTCTTCCTTTGTCTCTTTCCATGGCAGTACGGGCTTGCTGTCATGGCTGCAGTGGAATTTACATCTTAGGATACAGGATTATTTGTTCCTCTGTTATGCGTGTGTCCCATTGGAACATCATTTCTTCCATGTTGTGTCCCCTGTGACTATGAAGAAACCCTGAATTGATGCAACCACAGCTAGAAGATAGAGTTCCGAGCCAACTTTAATTGCAGTAGGAAAAGGCATCAGTTCTGGGTAGGGGGAGCAGTGAGCTCAGGAAGTCATTTCTGCTTGTTCACGATTATCCAGTGTTCTTTGGAGTACCACAGCGAAATGTCTTGTTGGAACAAGAAGAAAACTGATGTTGTTTTCAGTTCATTAGGTCTCTAAACTCTTCCTTGAATGATCCGTGTGAGACAGATGTGCAAGCAGCTGTTCTTTCATGATTCTCAACATCAACAAAAATAATAAACATATTCTGTGCTAACTAGAGATACTCCTTAGCTCTAGAGATATAAAGAGGTGTTGATCTTGTTCTCCCAAGGAGTTCCTAATCTTTAGGGGCCAGCATAAGTATTCATTGGGCTTGAAGCATTAAATGAAGCAGCTTTTAAAATGGGGTTATAACAGAAGAAAAAAATATTGTACACACTTTTATACCAATACTAACATAGCTTATTTTACATGAAAGAAAAAGAAAGCAATTAAAGCAGTTTAAAAATTCAATTTTACTCTAGAGGATAAAAATCCAAATTTTAACCTACAGCCAAAAAAAGCAAGGTTTTAATTAGCTTTTAAGAGTAACACAACACAAAAAACATTTAATATTCTATTTTATGGATATGGATATAAATTATTCTAAATACTGAATAATGTTTTTAAAAACTTTCTACATATATAATACTATGATTTTATTAACTATGGATTTTCAGACATTCTCTTTGTTGCTGAATCATGGACAGCTGTTATTAGTCCATTTGCCTTCTCCTAAGTGTACTAAAATTTTGGGAGTTTTTTGGCTGAGTAATATTCAGATTCTTTTGGCTAAAGACAGAAATCATAAATAATATCGAAGACAAAATACTGACGCGTAGCCTTCTCAAATACCGAATTACATTTGTTTTCAAGTGTCATAAACTAGGGCAGAATTAGTTTTTCAGCCTCCTCACTCTATGGCCATTCTAAATTATCTTCATTCTTACTCTTGCTGTTCATGTCTATTCTACCCACAATCACGTCCGTACCCAATATGTCTCCAAAGTACAAGAGTCCAAGTCTTGGACTCCAAAGTCCAAGTCTCTTCTCAACTTCCACATCACACAAAGCCCTGTATCCCTCAATAAAAGAAACTGAGTGAGGTCATGTGCAAGTACATAAGGAAAGTGGTCTTTTACAATTCCTCCTCACTGTGCTAGGTAGCAAGGACTAGCCTTCAAAGGAGGTTCTCCATGGAATGGAAAACTATAGACTTCTTTGTAGAGGTACCCTTCAGATGCAAAGCACTGATACACAATTGGTATGCAGAACACCTAGACATGGTCTACAGCTCCAACATCTTACCTTATAGTCCTATTTACCAGCATGCTCTTTTACGCATCTTATTATAATATCCTCTCGATTTTGATATTATGAAGAGTAGGACACTGGCAAATCTTAAGGCCTTGAAGATAGAAATATTCACATGCATGTCAAACTCTCATAAATTTTCTGGTGATCATATATTGTCCAATGATAGGAATGACTTTATTTAAGCACATATATTATTTCTGATGTCAGTGCATGCTAAGTGACTTTCAAAGTTACTTAGTGACTTTTTGTCACTAAGTCAGTGACTCTTTGTAAGTTACTTACAAAGAGTGAAAGATCACTCTTTTAGGTATATTTGAATAATTTTGATAAATATAGTTAAGTATGAATTTGTTGAGGATAGAAACTTTGGATAATTAATGAATTTATCTCCCGTACTTAGAATAAGTTCTGGCACTCAGAAGGTGTTTGATGAAATATTTATTTCACATGGATGGATCACTGTGAAATAAAATAAGTCTCTTCAATATCTCAAGGCAAAGCGCATTCATTCCTAATTGGATACAAATGAGATTGGCTCCGTTTTTTTGTGTGTGTGTCCATTTTAATAGACACATGAACAAGTTATTTCTCAAGTGACCCGGTGCTACAATGTGGTGCAAAATATTAAAATATTGTTACTGGGATGCCTGGGTGGCTCAGTCAGTTGAGCATTGGACTCTTGGTTTCAGCTCAGGTCATGATCTCAAGGTCCTGGGATTGAGCCATGTGGGGCTCCGCACTCAGCGGGGAATCTGCTTGAGATTCCTCCCTTCTCCCTTTGCCCCTCTCCCTCCCCCTCACACATACACACACTCTCTCTCTCAAATAAATAAATCTTAAAAATTAATAAATATTGTTGCTAACATAAAAAAGATTGAAAATCCACATTGTATTAGTATTTTGTTAGTAACTTGGGATGTTTTCTATATTGCTTGATATATTGTCAAGAGTTTAAACAACATCAGGGCACCTGGGTGGCTCAGTGGGTTAACGCCTCTGCCTTTGGCTCAGGTCATGATCTCAGTGTCCTGGGATTGAGGCCCACATTGGGCTCTCTGCTCAGCAGGGAGCCTGCTTCATCCTCTCTCTCTGGCCTACCTCTCTGCCTACTTGTGATCTCTCTCTGTCAAATAAATGAATAAAATCTTTAAAAAAAAATGCCTTTAAAAAAAAAAGTTTAAGCAACCTCTACTGAGCCTGCAGTCCGCATAGTGATAAAAATTGTTGATAAAATTATAATTTTTGCTCAATGGCTATTTTTATTTTTTTTTCAATGGCTATTTTTAAAATCCACAAGATAAGAACACCATCCATCTTGTTCATTAATCCAGCACCTAACGCAAGTCCTGCCAATGTATCCTGATTTTTTGCCAATAAACATTTGTTGAACAAATAAAGGAGTGAAATACAGTGAATAGGACAGGTAGTTGCTCTCAAATAGTACAGTCCAAGAGGAATAGATGCCATTAGATTGAGATGTTAGAGAATAACTAGCTGTTATAAATAATTCTGTCTTCGAATAGCTAAAGCACAGTGTGAATGAGAACTGTTAGGTGCTTGGAAGGGATAGCTACCATCATAGATGGACAAGTTGAATGGTGTCTGAGGGGAGAAAAAAAGAGAATAGAAGTAATAGTAGGTGAAGAATCCAGAAATCAGTCCCTTTGATGATAGCTGGAAAGAATGAACCTGTGTATTGTCCAATTAGCAGAAGAGACCACTATCCAACTGGAGGAACAGCTTAATTCCATTGGGCTCAGAAACCAAACAGATCTCCCCAGATAGAATTACGTGGCATAAATGACCTACATCATCGTTGAAGAAATGTAGGAATAAGGGAGAAAAAGGCATTGAGAAACTCCCCACACCAACTCCATATCCATGGGTATTGAAAAATGAATGACACAGTTATTGACGGATATTCCATGGAAGAGTTAATATATAATCCCCTTAACTCACCCTATACTCTGTCCCCGTGGTGACTGATTTATTAAAATACATAATTTAGACACTTATGCGAGTGGAATTTGGGGAAGACCAATAGTAGGCTGGCCGGGGAATTAAACACCTAAAAAACTTAGATTCTAGTTCCATATCTATCACTACCTACCTGTTTAACCTGGAGAGTATACTTGTCATTTGGGGGCCCTGTTTCCCATCTTATTAACAGAGTGTTAGACTTTTTATAAAGAGTTTCACTCTAAAATGGTATCCTTCTGCCTCTTTTGTCCTTCTTATATTCTGGCATAATCTTAACATTTTAATAAACTTGTTCATTTTTTTTTTTAAAGTTGGAAAGACATTGGAATCTGAGAGCTAGAATGGGGAGATGATAGGGAATTGGGGGAGAAACTGCCATTTCATAGGAAATGAAAGAAAGCTAAAACTTGCCTTCCAGACTCAAGCACATCTTGGGACATTGAGGAATTATCTGTAAGCAGAATGGGCTTAAATTTTTGTTCCTTTTTATTAACAATAAGAAAATTGTCCTTGACTTCTAGAATTGATTTTGATCTATCATTATATTCAACCAAAAATCCTAGACTAACCACTCTTTTAACTATTATCATTGTGTCTAATACAAGGAAATTTCCCAGCATTGAGAGGGAAGGAGAAACTCCTTTATTGACAGTTCAAGCTGAATATAGACAAGACTAATCCTACACACCCGTAATTACCTCTGTCATTTGGACTGTCAAGAAGCTTGCTTTAACTTGAACTACTTTAGTAAAAGCTTTTTGGTTTTTAAAGGTTTGTAAGCAATACAAACGCCCCACTCTCCACTTGATTCTGTGCTGTAGAGGCCCAAGTATGCATTTTCCCCACCAAGATGTTGCTCCATGATTAACAGGGAGACTTTTGCCAGTCCCCTTGCAGGATGACCAGTTACTCAATGTAGATGAAACAGATAGATACTTATGCCACTTGGGGAACATTGGGATAAGTCTAAGGGAATTATTGCCATCTGATCCATCGCCCTATGTGGGGGCATCTTGATTAAATCCACGAGTCATTGCAATTCTATCAGGCCACTTATGGGACAAGTGGAGACCTACTTCCACACTGAAGTTTGGCACTGCTTGTGTTTCTCCTTGCCAAAAAGGGCAAAGGCCTTGAGCAAGAAGCCAGCTTTTTCCTGATTACAAAACTGACCATAGTTCCTCGCCAACCTATCAGTGTGAACCTTTTTTTTTTTTCTGCTAATGCATTATTCTTCTCAGAGAGAACTCCACTTTTCTATTGTGACATGGCATTTATCACCGAAACATCAGCTACGTTCAGACCTTGGTGCAACGTTACTGCCTCTGCTAGGGATGGCTGAACTTCATCATCGAGTTTTTAAAGAGCAAACCCTGATGGATCAAATCTAAACTGTACCTCTCAACTATTTAATCTTCTAGAATTTGTCAGTGTCACTTGGACCTTTGTCAAGGGGTAGGACAAATGCCTCAGAAAATAACATTTCAGTAGTATACAGATGCCAGCTTTTAAAATACAAGTACATGCTTGAATTAAATAGTTTCCTTCAGATAATATGATTGGAGATTCAACCAGGGATGGGAAGCTAGAAAAAAAAAACTTGGTCCAAGTAAGTTTATTTATAAACCTCTATAT
Source organism: Nasua narica (assembly GCA_028533885.1). NCBI lineage: Eukaryota > Metazoa > Chordata > Mammalia > Carnivora > Procyonidae > Nasua > Nasua narica. The sequence goes on from CM052799.1 coordinate 47,254,924, forward strand.
TCTAGAGGTTTTAAGGGACTCAGAGATGTAAAGTTCCCTATTTAAGAAGCAATCGAACACTAAACAATCTCTTTACTCTGATATGTCTAAATAAATACTGTACAACTCACGCCCCTCACAAGACATAGAACATGTGGGTCACTGGCGAGACGGTGTGGCAATGTTTTCCTTGTAATGTACCAAGTCTTGCCAAAGCAGTGAGCAACATTATGACACAACATTTGTCACAGCTGGCTCTCTGACAGGACAGTGCCAGCCAATTCAGGCCTGGTCCTCGGTGGATTTATTCCCACCTCTCCTAAATATTTGGAAACTGATGTCTTAACTCATGGGTTGTGTTCACAAGTTCTACTACTGCAAGTCCTTTTCTTTTAATGGATTGGTCTTTTGCAAGAAATAGACAAAATATCAGTGTGAATTACAGCAAATCCCTCTTCCATGCTGTGATGGGTGAAACTCTGGGAAATTCTCTCATTGACCCAGAAAGTGATTCCTTTGCTGATACACTGTCTGCAAGCACTTCACAAGGTAAAGTCAATTCCAGATACGGCTGTTGGGTTACTTTGGGCATTTATGGAATGTTAAAATTGCTCTTGTAGATTGTTTTCAAAGTTATATTCTAGTATGAGATGTGTATAGTCCAGTATTTTAATGCCTAGGTTGCTGTGTTAGCATTCACTTATAAGCATCAGAACTTTGAAAAAGAAACCTAAACTAACCCATGTTTGTCTCTGTGTATGGCTCCTAGTCCCTGAATTGTAAGCATTAAAGGTATATTTATATATTTTTAAATCCTATTCATTTTTATTTCCTGGGTTTATATGTGCTTCCCAAATATACTTAAGGTCTTTTTTAGAATACCGAGGGGGTCCCTTTTTCCCGTTTTGTAATCTTATATGGTACGTATCTCTCAGTACCATTTCCCTCCTACAGCATTTTTATTCCTCTTAAAGCTCTCTCATCATGTTTAGTTCTACTTTGAAATCTAGATATTTGTGTATTTTATCTCTCCCAAAGAATTTTATGCTTCCAGAGTGTAGGACCAACTTATATTCTTCTCTGTATTTCTAGCATGGTGCCTAATGCATTGTAGAATAGATTGTGGGGCCTCAGAGAATGTCTATTCCAAGCATTTCGTTTTACACATAAATAAAGCAACGTCCCTAAATGCCTATTGCATGCTAAGTAACTGATTAGCTATTACTTGTACTCCGATATATAAGATTCAAGCAGATACCTCATTTTTCAAAATTCCTTTCTTAGCCATTGCAAAATTTAAGTTCTTCATTTCTACAGCTCCTTCTACTGGAGTTTCTTAGCACAGCTTCTTTTGTTTTGTACTGTTTCATATTTATTTCTGTATGTCTACGTATTTTTTCTCATGGATACCACATAAAAATAGATTGTGGTAACTAGTGTGATTGGTGTTTTATAATCCGAGTGCTAAAGCATTACAATTAAGTCACTTCGTTATTGAAATGAATGGTTTTACATTTTAATGTTTTAATTTTTCTGGAAGCCTGAAGTTTGAACGTATTATTAACAGATTTTTTTGTTAAAACATCAGGCTGTTTAAAAATTAAGAAAATATATTTCCTGAAATACTATTTCATTCTATTATGGTGATTTGATTCAGTATATTTTTCTGTCTTCTGAGCCTCTTAAATAGGTGTTTGATTTCATTAAATTACATAAAATCTGCTTTCTATTTTTTTAAAAGCCATAAAAGTTATTGCTATCTTTCTCCAGTTACTAATTTAGCCTGCATCAGGGCAGAATGTACTAGCTATACTGTGAAATAGTTCTTGAGTCAAAAGTTGGTAGTTTTGTCTGTTTGCAAAGAACATGTCCAGAATATAGTGCAACAAATATTTTAGGTTAACTGAGGAAAAATACTGTTTATGGTCAAAGATAGTTATGGTAATTCAAGTTAGTTTTCATTCTGTACTAATCTCAGTATGTTTATGACTTGTATTTGCCCAGGGTTTAATTGTCTTGGATCTTAAATCCCCTCCAAAAGACTAACTCAGTACTTTACTTCTTAATTAACATGGTACAAAATAGAATTATTAGCAATAAGAAATTATATATCGTACAAATAATTTAACTTCTGTTTATATGGTGTCTGATTACTTCTTATTCCTAAGTGTTGTTTTTCTGTGAAAAATATTATTCCTAAAGGCCAAAAGACCTGTGGTTGTTAACTTCAGTTGCATTTTCTAGATGACCACTATTAACTCCACCCTTGCCAAAATAAACAGACAAACTTGAAATGGAGGCCATCAGAGATGAAACACTGTAGAATTCAGGATTTGGGTTTAATATGGTATTTAATTTAGGTGCTCCTTCTTGCTCCCTGTAGGCAAGGTGGTCTTGGGGGTTGTTGCATGTAGCTTGGTGCTACTTTGAAGAAAAAGTGTCTTGTTGAGTGTGAATGATTCAAATGTCTAAGTTACATTGGTCATATCATGAGATTCAACAATGTATGTAACCACTCTGCCCAAATAGGATTTCCGTGCTTTTTTCCTGGGCTCCATTATCACTGTGATAAAGCCCCCCCCCTTTATCTTACTTCCCTATTTTCATCATGAGCTTCTCAGGTAACCCCAAGTAACCTCATGCTGGCTCTGAAACCATCTCTCCTAGTAAAAATTGGCAAGATTGAAGGGAAGCTTCCACAAACTCAAGCTGACTATGCCTCCTGCTTTTCGGGCCAGACTTAGTCCTGTGTGAATTCTATAATTTTAAAGTGTTGCACCAGAGCATTGAAAGATGATGACACGCTTGTCCTTTGGAGCTGATTGAGCAATGGAATTATGCCTTGGAGACATGATAAATGCTGCAATAGACAGTCCTTTGAAATGAGCGCCTCTCCTGAGATAGGAGTGAGTGATTGATTGCCCACCATTTTTATGGAGGGGTACTTAAACTGTGCCTCTGCAAGATTCCAGGCAACTATATATTTGGAAGCATTTAAATAATTGACCAAAGTTTTCACCTTTCTAGAGGTTTTAAGGGACCCAGGTAGTATCAGGGAATGTGACTACAAGTCTTGTCCTGGCCATGTACGTTCTCTGTGAATTTGAGTAAGTCATTTATCCTCTCTTCCCTCTGTTTCCACATACAGCAACAGAAATACAGGGTTATTGCAAGGATTAAATGACACAATATTTGCGAAAGCCCATCTGAAGTCCTATATAGACTTTATTGTTTTGGTCTTCTAGTATTAATCACTTATGGATGGAATAGAAAACATATAATATCTTAAGTTAGACACATTTTAGAGAATATGTGGGGGAAAATTGCAGAATTCTTTTTGCATCAAAATAATGGCAGTTTTTGAGTGAAATGAGGCTTCTCCCATGACCTCCCATGAATGTTTTGATAAGGAAATAATCGTACTTAGAGAAACCATCTTTCTGTCAGATTTTTTTTTTTTTTTTAATGGGGCAATTACCTCCCATTTTCGTTAATGTTTGTTTCGGAAAAGATTGGATTTCCAAAAGTTGAAATCATTCTTGGGCCCTAAATGAAAACAGTGATTACATGTTTTCTTCTCCGAGACATTGAAAAACTATCTTAGATTACATATTCTTTATGATGAAGACTTAGGTAATTGACACAGCTCTAAATTTCATAATGTCACATTAATAATAATTCAGGGCCTTTTTCTAGAATGTTAGTATTGTCCATAATTTTTTTAATATGGCTCTATTATATCATTTATTTCTCTGATTTAACTGTTCATATCTCTTTTCTGATCACCAGGACGTAGTAGATTTGGTAGATTTCCAGACTCTGAGAATCTCCTTACTGTGTTTCCAAAACTTATTTTTCTTGTACTTCCCCCCAAATTATGAGTTATAGGAAACACCAGAAACAAATGTCGCATATATTAGATGCTTACAAGAAAACACAGCTTTTACAATTTTTTTAAATTTATTTTCCCCTGGTATCTCCAAGGGATACAACTTGTTTTGAAAGTTACCTGACAGCAGTTATCCACTTAAACTGCTCATTGCTGTGTAAAACATAGGTCGTCAAATGGAAAACAATTGTTATGGCTCTGATAGTTGTCATAAGTTACTATCTTTGTCAACATTCTCACCCTTAGGTTACCTTATTCAATTCTAATTCTATCTAATTCTAAATTAGGAATTTAGAATTTAGGAAATTCTAAAATCATCACAGCTCCTTATAAAGCACATATTCTTTGCATCACAGGAAATCTGAGCAGAGTAAATGTCTTCATCGTATTAGAGCTGACACAGAACTGACATGGGTTCTGTTATTTTAGCTTCTTTTGGACACCCTTAATTTAGGCCTAAGAAAGTTGTCCAGTAAATGCCTCATGTCCATCTACTAGTGTTGAATATTTGCAAAAATAAATGTGAGACTCATTTAGATGGAACTAAGTTTCTGTAAACCTCTACTAGATTACCTTTTTTTGTAGATACAGTTTTGCACCTGTAACTAATTTAGAGATACAAGAATTACATATGCATCTGATAGCAACTGCCGTCCAACTCCAGTAACCTCAGAATTAAGATTTGAGTACTATTTGAGTACACTGTGCTTAGACCCGTGTAATTTTTATCAGGTAAGAGATTTGCCAACACACCATTGAAGTTCCCACAAGTGGTGAATGGTTTGCATTATAAAATAAATTTATAAAATAAATTTTATAATTTTATAAAATAAATAAAAACAGTCAACGGTCAATTACCGACATGAATATCACCTTATGGCCTCATGCTGGGATTCCTATATAGCCTTTTAGCTGATTTTCTAAATGAGAGATGTTCAGCCATCCAGTCTGATCTGCAAGATAAGGGGTTCTCAAAGCCTGTCAGACTTCCAATATGGATTGAGCACCTACTACATACAAGTAATGCACCATAGAGAACGTTGTGATGTCTAAACACCTCTGCCTAGCTTTGAAAGCTCTGTATAATCCATTTCCACTTTGTGTATTTTATTTCCCTCCATACCCCAGAGAATGATCTGCCTTTTTCAAATCGCATTGTCCCAAGAATAAGCCAGACTCACCCTTGCCTCTAAGCCTACCATGTCCTGGAATGCCTTTCCTAATTCTTCCACCTTTTCAAATCTTCCCTGTCCTTCAGCGTCAAGTCCAAGTAACCACGATGACACGAGACCTTCTCTTCATACAATACTGTTCATTGTTCCTCTGAACTGAAAATATGTTCAGAATGAATCTCCTCTCCCCACTTCACTGCCAGCACCCTCATCCAAGCCACTGTCTTTTGCCTGGACTGCTGTCCCACTCTTTGATGGGTTGTCCTGCCTCTTTCCTCACCTCCCAACTGCTTAGTCTCAGCCCATCATGCAGAGGGATCGTGTTAAAATGTAAGTCAGTTCTGTCACTCAGCTCACAGCCCTACAGCAGCAGCCCCTCACTTCACTTAGGATGGACGCCCAGTCTGACCCAGACCCCCCACCCCACCCCGGCCTGCCTCTCTGCCCTTTCCTCAGTCAGCTCCAGCCACACTGGCCACCTTGCCATTCCTCCCACGTTCCAGACGTGCTCCTACCTTAGTGCATTTGCTCTTGGTTCTTGCTCCTACCTTGAACCCTCATCCTCTGACATCTTCCCATCAGCTCCTTCTAATCTTGCCTCAGATCTCACTTCTATTAAGGACTGCCTCAACCCCCACTATTGTTGAATTATCTGTCCTCCCTACTGCCCTTTCCCTCCTCCTGCTCCATGGTTTTATTTCTAAAGCACTCACCATCTTCTAACATATTGTATAATTTACTCATCTATTGTACTTATTGTCCACACTAGCATATCAGCCCCATAAAGGCAGGGGTCTTTGTCAGTTTGCTCACTCACTGGTATATCCCAAATGCCTGGGACATGTTTGGTAAATGGCCGGTTGATTAATCCTTGTTAAAATGAAAGAATAAAATCCCCTCTTCTGCATTGGTCTGTATCACGCTATTTAGCCCTTAATTGGAGACTGCCCGATATATTTTGTGTTATATATTCCCCTAACCCAAGTTATGTAGTTGTTGAGGATAAGACACATAATGAAATATGAAAGAGAAATGAAATATTTCATTCTCTTCTTTATTCCACAAGTATCTAACATATTACAGGTATCTAATAAGCTCTTGTTGTTGACTTATTAATCCCAAGCTGACCTGCTGCTGTCCTCACCAGCTCCTGAGGTCAGGCACTAGAATACGTTCAATAACTAAAAACAGATTTCAGTATACATGCTAATGTATTATTCTAAAACCCATGCTGATATAAATAAACCAACATTATCTATGTTAAAAACCAGATTGAGGGCACCTGTGTGGCTCAGTTGGTTGAGCCACTGCCTTCAGCTCAGGTCATGATCCTTGAGTTCCGGGATCGAGTCCCACATCGGGCTCCCAGCTCCACGGGAAGTCTGCTTCTTCCTCTAACCTTCTCTCCTCTCATGCTCTCTCTCACGTTCTCTGTCTCTCAAATAAATAAATAAAATCTTAAAAAAAAAAATAAACCAGATTGAATTGCCTGTTATACAGTTATTTGCATCATCTCCCTCATTGGTTTGAATTATCATTAGTTGAATATTATTCAGATATTAATTTGAATATCAGTTTGTGAGTTATCCAAATGCCTGGCTTCTTTTGCAAGTCTGCCTACCTTTTGATACTTCCAGTATTCATTTGAAATGTTAGGAGACTTATTTGCTAGCAGTGCTAAGGAAAGCAACTTATTTGATTAAGTAACCAATACCCAATATGTGAAGAAACACTTAGCACAGTGCCTGATATGTAATAGGTGTCCAAAAAATGTTAGTTTTTTCTTCTCACCCCTAAAATGGAAGTTACAACTTAGGGATAATACAGATTTTCAGTATCCATGCTATCAAAGTTTTCTGTTACTATAGTTAATTAAGTCAGACTTAGTTCTTACTTGCTTACAATCTTTTCCTTATAAGGCATTTTCCCCCAGAATATTTAGATACTATCTTATGGATACATATTATTAATCACAGTTCCAGAAGAAAGAAACCCAGGTTCAATTTCTTGTTTTGGCAAAGAGCCAATGGCAAAACTCTGGAACAGAATAGCAGTTTTGATATTCTTCATGGATTCTATACACGTGAGCACCATGGCTCACCTTACTTCATTGAATGAAGTCACTTCTTTTGGAAAAAGTAGAACATTCATTACTTGGCGTTACCAATCGAATATTTTAAATGTTAAGATTGTTGGATATTATTTTACTCTTGTCTTCCACTTCACTTAAAACCCTGACTTCAGTTTTAAAAATTTAGACCTATTATGTAGACTATCTGGGTAAGTTTGCTTAGTTGACAAAATATGATGCCGAAAAGAACCAAATGTGTCAGTTTGATGTAAGTATGGCCAGATTTACATAGAAATCTCTGCCATTTATGAAGAAATCTCTTTACTACTGATATAACCACATCTCTAGCCAATTACAAGATACAAGCAATTGACCCAAACAGATGACCCAGTTGGCCAAGAGATCGATCCAGTTTGCAATCAGATGACCTAACCCAAAATTTAATCATTTCGATATCATATTCATTTAGGTCTCAGAAAACTCAGGTAATATAAGGGTCATGCTGGATAGTACAGACAAATATCTTTTCCTTGGAATATCTTTATCAATAATAATCCAAATCCTAATTATCCCACAGGGTCCTCAGAATTCAAAACCCATCTCTCCCATGTAGTTATCTCGGATTATTTTAGTACATGGTGGTCTTTTTCTCCTCTACATTTCTAGAGCTCTTGTCCTCTCTCTCACTAGTTTGGTCTGTATACTGCCTTCTATTATTAAACATCTTTCACCTTGGTAAGCTTCTCAAGGTCAAGAACTGTTATACTGTATTTCTTGTGAGGCCTGAAAAATGCCTTGCACATATTATTAGGTAATTGGTTATCTTGATTTGACATGGTTTAGGTTTTATATTACTGATCAAGCTTGTACTGAGATTAAGATATTTAGAAAGGAAAATACCAACGAAAAGTAAAACAAGGAGAGGCTTTGGGAAGAGAAATACTGTAGTAAAATATGCTGATAACTCTTCTAAAACAAAAAGTTGGTGAAATAGATTGTTGATACAAAGAAGAGTTAAATATTTATCATAAAATTGATAGCTTGCATTTAAGCCACGGACTTCATTTCATTTAAATGGAATGTTTCAAAAGACAACTGATCCAAACATGTTAACTTCTCAAACATAGGACTCCTGATGTAGGTATTAGTATTTGGGAGAAGATTTTGTGCATTTTAAAAGAAATACAGGGTTCTTGTAAAGCAGAAGAGGCCGTACATATAAGTCAAGCATATCTAAAGCAAAAATATTAAAAGTTTTTAATACTCCTTAGGATAAAAAGTTGCACCCTTTGAATTTTTTCCTGCCCTATTCACACTGACTTGAAGATCTTAATTGAAGATATATTTAGCCTTTATTATACAATGGAGCCAGTTAGAAAAATAGGTAGTTCATTGAGACTGATTTTAATACCATTTTGTAACTTCTAAATAGAAAAATTCTTAAATAAATACACTAGAAATTCTGTAACAAATCTTTTTAACACAAATAAAAGAGTTTTTGTTGGCTTATGTGGTTGGTCTGCATGTTTCCTTCTATCAACTCCCACTCCCAGGACCCATCCCTCCTGTTGAAGTTTTTTATTGAAGGATAAAATACATAGAGAAAAGTATGTAAATCATTTTCACAAATGACCAAATGTGTGATTCGCACTCAGATAAGGAAACAGAACAATACCAGCCCTCTGGAAGCCCTCCGACTCTTCTAATTTCTAACCCATGGATTAGTTTGCTTATATGAATAGAATTTTACATTGTTTACTCTTTTGTAAAGTGCTTTTGCTCGGCATTTTTTTGTTAATCACATTACTGAGTATAATTGTACTTCATTCTTATTATTATATTTCATCTTGTGAATATATCACAATATATGTCTTAGTGTTGATGGGCATTCAGGTATTTTTCATTATTGCAAGTTGTATGACTAGGAACATTTTCATATAGGTCTTTCAGTGAACAAGGGTACACATTTCTGTTAAACATATACATGGTCCATAGTGTGTGTTCAGCTTTAAGATACCCTACCAGATGGTGTTGATCATGTCTGTACCATTTACACTCAGCCGTATCTGAATATTCCATCTGGTCCACATCTTTACTGGTACTTGACATTTTCTTTTTCATTTTAACCATACTAGTGGGTTTATGGTAGTGTCACACTGTAATTTTTATTTCTCTTTCTCTGATAACTAAAAAGTTAAGCACTTTAAAAAAATATTTATTACCCTTTTGGCTATTCTTTTTGTGAAGCGCCTGTTCAAGTCTTTTGCCCATTTTTATATTAGGTACTTTAGATACGAGTTTTAAAGCATACTTTGTTAAAAAGAGATAAATAATAAAAATAAAGCATACTTTGTCAAATGTATACATTGCAGATATCTTCTCCCATTACTATGTGTTGCTTTTCCATTTACTTACTAATCAGTTTTAATCTTAAATATTGTCCAGGTTATCTAATAAGTGCTTTTTATGAAGCATTTTATGAAGAAATCTTTGCCTACTCCAAAGTTGATGAAGTGTTATCTTAATTTTTATTTTAAAAACTCTTCTGTTTCATATTTCACATTTAGGTCTTCAATCCACATGGAACTGATTTTTGTGTATGTTTTTAAGGTAGAGGTTGATTCACTTTTTCCATATGGATATGTAGTTAACCTACTTCATTTATTGACAAGGTAATCCTTTCCCCACTCTACTGTGGCAACATTTTGGTCATAAACCAGGAGACTATATTCTTGTGGGGTTGATTCTGGAGTTGCTCTCCTGTTACATTGGTCTTTTTTTCTTTTTGCACTAATTGATTTATTAATTACTGTAGTTTTATAATTGGGTTTAATATCTGGTAGTAAAATCCTCCATTGCTGTTCTTCTCTTCAAGATTGTCTTGGTTATTCTTGGCTCTTTGAATTTCTATATAAATTTTAGACTCAGCATGTCACTTTACACACAAAAATGCTGATATTTTGATTGGAATTTTCCTCAATCTATAGATAAATATGGAGAGAATTGGAGAGAGTTTTAAATATTCCAGTCCATGAACACAGTGTATCCCTTTATTTATTTAAATACTTTTCTTAAAATAATATATTTGAGTTTTCAGTTAGTAGTCTTACACATATTTTGCTAGGTTTTTTTCCTCTTAGGTATTTGATGTTTTTGATGCTATGGTAAAAATAATTTTGAAATGTCATTTTCTCTTTGCTGCTGGCTTATAAAAATACAGTTCATTTTCTGAATATTGATCTTATATCTAGCAACTTTGCTAAATTCTTTTATTAATTGTAATGGATTTTATTTTTATATATATACAGTCATGTCATCTGTGAGTAATGTTAGTTTTATTTTTTTCTTTTCTAATCCTTGTTTTTTTTTTCTTCAGTGTTTCACTGGATAGGATTTCCAGTACACTGTTGACTAGAAGCAGTGATAGCTAGTATGCTTATCTCATTCCTGATCTCAAAGGAAAGCTTTAAATATTTCACCATCATGTATGATGGCTCCTTTAGGTTTTTGTTTGTTTGTTTTTTATGGATATGCTTTATCAGATTATTAAAGTCCCCTTTTCTTCCTAGTTAAGAGATTTTTTTAAAAATCATGAATGTTTTGAATTGTGTCAAATTTCTGTATACAGAATATTTTTGATAGTGCTATAATAGCTCAGAAGGAGTATTTAAACATGAAAAATGTTTACTCTGGGTATTTTAAGTACCACATTGTAATATTTTTTGAGATAATATATGGTATAGCTAGTGAAAATCTGCAAATCAGGGGTGCCTGGTGGCTCAGTGGGTTAAAGCCTCTGCCTTCGGCTCAGGTCGTGATCTCAGGGTCCTGGGATCGAGCCCCGCATCGGGCTCTCTGCTTAGCGGGGAGCCTGCTTCTCCCTCTCTCTCTGCCTGCCTCTCTGCCTACTTGTGATCTCTCTCTCTGTCAAATAAATAAATAAAATCTTAAAAAAAAAAAAATCTGCAAATCAGCCCATAACCACTTGCAATCTGGCTACATCTGTTTTGACACTTTTGTTCTCATATTTGTTTAGCTTAAGACCATTGTCTTCTCATTTAGAGTGTTTGGCACAGTAAATTAAAAACAAGAGTACACAGAACCATAGTGTATCACATCATTTTGCCAGACTAAACAATTCTGAGTAAGACAGTCTCTTTCCACTCTGTGATAATTTCAAGCCATTCAAGGTGCTTCAGTAAAAAAGCATTATTTAAAGCCACTACCTCTCTTATGTCTTCCTGGTTGCAAGAGGGCCCTTGACAATGTCTGAGAGGTGGACAAAGCAAAGAGAAACAGTACTCTGGCATCTCTTTGGTGGTCCCTCCTTCTGAATAGTTACCAAGTCCTGGACCATTCCCTTAATTTTTTTCCTTTTCACTCAGTCATCTGTCTCTCATTTTCATTAGCCTCTCACTGCAAAGCCAAAACCAAAATGTGCAGAAGGAGCTAGCTGGGGAGAAAATCCCAATTTCTTTTGTCTGACCTCCACACCATTCTTCACTTGTTGCCAGTATATACTGGGTAAAGTAGGAATTTCAATCAAACCAGAGTAACTAGCTGTTCAACAGACTTAGGTTTAGTGTTGATTCAATTACTAGTAAGTGTCCCTTCAGAAACACATGACGGTAGTTTTAGCAAAAGAACCAAGCTTGAGTTGGTTTGACCATGATGAAACTGCTTCTCAGGAAACAGAAGAAATGATGACTGTGGATGAGGGCATGATCCTGTAATCTGTCCTGTCTCCTGACACTCAAGACTGGATTAAGCAAGCTATCTAAACAAGATGTGACCCATGCAAGAGAAAATGAACTTTTGAAAAACATAAGCGCACATGGCCTTCTCTAAAAACTGATGATAGGCCCTTTGCTGATCTGAATTTGAAATTTTGTTACGTGATCTTCTGGCTCATTATAAGGAAAAGTGTATATACGGTTACATATTGGAATGCCTCAGCCTCTGCCAGAGTTATCAGTGGGAATATCAATGGGGGACCAAACCACAGAAGTATTGGATTTGAGTTTTAATATAGCCTAAGTAGACAACAGAATGAAAATGTATTTTTTCACATTGAAAAAACAAATGACAAAGCAAAGAATCCATTTCTAATCCTTTTCTTAATTCATGGTGTCCAAAATAAGAGGTTCCCCATTATGAGAAATCACAACAAGAGTCAAATCCCAGTACCTATTATCTGTGTGACATCAGACAAGGCACTTAACCTCTTTTTTTTTTCCTAAGATTTTATTAATTTGAGAAAGAGTATGAGCGAAAGGGGAGAGAGAGGGTTAAATAGACTCTGCACTGAGCAGGGAGCTCAAGGTGGGGCTTAGTCCCAAGACCCTAAGATCTCAACCTGAGCTGAAACCAAGAGTCGGATGCTTAACCAAATGAGCCACCCAGGCTCCCTGCACTTAACCGCTTCTGTCTAATGTTTTCAATCCATTGGGGGTGATAACAATTGTATATAACCCATAGGACTATTCATAGATGTAAATTATATGTATGTATACATTTATAAATTACACATATATACATTAATAAATTATAAATTACATGTTTAATAGTTTTAAGGTACAATGTCTGTCATGTGAGTATTTCAAAATTGTTATGCTAATGGGATCCAGAATCTTTTTCCTGCTTTTCTGATAAAAATCCATGATATCAGTAAAGGAAAAGAAAATAATTGATAGAATTTTTTTAAACTCATGGGGCGCCTGGGTGGCTCAGTGGGTTAAAGCCTCTGCCTTCAGCTCAGGTCATGATCTCAGGGTCCTGGGACGGAGCCCTACATCGGGCTCTCTGCTCAGTGGGGAGCCTGCTTCCCACCCCCTGCCTGCTTCTCTGCCTACTTGTGATCTCTCTTTCTCTGTCAAATAAATAAAATCTTTAAAAAAAATTTTTTTAAATGCTTGAGCCAAAAAGACACCCAACTGTTGATCAAGTATTAAAAATATTTTCTGATTTTCCTTTATTTTACTTGAAGCTACATTAAAATTTTCTCTACTTTTCCAGGTTCTATTGCATGGTAATTCCTTTTAAGAGAACTGAGAAACATGCACGGAATATATTTATTCCCTCTGTTCAGTGAAATCATGGAAAGACATTACAATGAAAAGATATTTAGCTTAATTTTTACTTCTATGAAAGTTAAGACTTGTACCTAGTTTGAGAAGTCAGGATAAAGCTTTTCATGAAGAACAGCAACCCTCAGTCCCCAGTTCCTATTCCTCAGAAACAGTAATTTTTAATTCTTTTAAACATTTCTCCTGGAATTTACCTCTATGTCTTTAAAATAACATCTGGAATGCTGCTATTTTAAAAGCAGGATTCATTCCCCCACGGACTTCCTACGGTGGAAGATAAGAAGTTAGCTCTTCACCACCACACCCCTTTTCCCAAATCACACTTGTCCTTCGCAACATCTTCACGATGTATTTGTAATTTTCAGTGTTTACATCATATTAGCTTTGAAAGTACCGCTTCAGTTGAGCCAGGCAGTATACTACAGTTCTGTTTCCCATCCTGAACAGCTGTTTTTTTCCCCGAAGTTAATTTTTCTTAACTTACAAATTTTTCCTTTTTATCGAGAAAGAACTATCACTAGTTATTTCTCCAACTCTCTGACAGTAATAAAAGCTGTCTCTAAGCGGTCCTATATCTCAGGCACTTTGATTTCTTGAATCTCGGATGGCCGTCTTCACCATCCTCTTCCATTCTCTCCCGGCTGTTGGGGATCTGTTGTCCGTTGTCTTCCTTTTACCCCTCCTCTTTTAGGTCCTTTGTTTCCTGGATCCCATGTTTCCCTTTTGTTCTGGTGTGGACCTCTCAGAAAGAGTAGGGGGGGTGTGACTTTTTTTTTGAGGTCCTCTATTTCTGAAAATGTGTTTCTTGACTCGTACACTTGAGTGAAGGTTTGTTTGGCTGAGTCTGAAATGCCAAGTTGGAAATAATAATTTTTTCTTTGAATTTTGAAGACCTTGCTGTATTGATTTTCTAGCTTCCTGTATTGCCGTTGGGAAGTTCACCGTCATTCTGGTTCTGATCCTTTATATGGACTTTCCCTTTTTTTTTTTCCTTCCCTGTGTCTGGAGGCTTTTCGGATGGTCTCTATAAAAAGAGCGTTAGTCTTTTTTTTTTTCCTCCCCAAATATGTTTATTTTAATTTTTCAGTGTTGCAAGATTGATTGTTCATGCACCACACCCAGTGCTCCATGCAATACGTGCCCTTCTCAATACCCACCACCAGGCTCGCCTACCCCCCCACCCCCTCCCCTCCAAAACCCT
>CM052799.1:47269821-47330614 GCA_028533885.1 Nasua narica
ACTTTGGAAAACAGTGTGGAGACTCCTCAAGAAATTAAAAATAGAGCTACCCTATGACCCTGCATTTTCACTACTGGATATTTACCCCAAAGAAGCAGATGCAGTACAAAGAAGGGCCACATGTACCCCAATGTTCATAGAAGCATTGGCCACAATTACCAAACTGTGGAAAGAGCCAAGATGCCCTTCAACAGATGAATGGATAAAGAAGATATGATCCGTGTATACAATGGAATATTATGCCTCCATCAGAAAAGATGAATACCCAACTTTTGTATCAACATGGACGGGCCTGGAAGAGATTATGTGGAGTGAAATAAGTCAAGTGGAGAGAGTCAATTATTTTATAGTCTCACATGTGGAGCATAAGGAAAATCATGGAGCGCAATGTGAGAAGGAAAGGAAAGGTGAATGGGGGGAAATTGGAGAGGGAGATGAACCATGAGCGACTGTGGACAATGAGCAACAAACTGAGGGTTTTGGAGGGGAGGGGAGGGCGTTGGGCAAGCCTGGTGGTGGGTGTTGACAAGGGAACGAATTGCATGGAGCATTGGGTGTGGTTCATGAACAATCAATCTTGTAACACTGAAAAAGTAAAAGTGTTTGGGGAAAAAAGGAAAAAAAAAAAAAAGAAGATGTGGTATATATATACAATGGAATACTATGCAGCCATCAAGAGAAACAAAATCTTGCCATTTGCAATGACGTAGATGGAACTAGAGGGTATTATGCTAAGCGAAATAAGTCACTCAGAAAAAGACAATTATCATATGATCTCTCTGATATGAGGAATTTGAGAGGCATGAGGGGGGTTGGGGGGGTTGGGGGGAATGAAACAAGATGGGATCAGGAGGGAGACAAGCCATAAGAGACTCTTAAACTCATGAAACAAACTGAGGATTGCTAGGGGGTAGGTGGGTAGGGACAGGGTGGCTGGGTTATAGACACTGGGGAGGGAATGTGCTATGATAAATGCTGTGAAATGTGGAAGCCTGATGATTCACAGACCTGTACCTTAGGCAAATAATACATTATATGTTAATTTAAAAAAAAGATCAGGCTTAGGTTAAAGTGGAATAGTGACAGATTCTTGGGTTATTAATATTGCAGACTTAGGTAAAATATAACAATTGGCTACTGAATAATACAGACATCTTAGAGCTTGCAAAGCTGTCACTTATTGATTACAGATTGGACTCATTTTCTAGTAGGTTTCATCCTATTTTTGTATTTTTAGTGAAAGATCACTTTAGAACCATAGAGTTACCTAAAGATATAAGTAAGTACAATCTGCTATATTTATAATATATAATATATAATAAATTATTATATATTATATTATATATTATATAATATATAATTTATAATACAGTGTAATCTGTTTTTATATTTCTATGCAGGGCCCTAAATCAGGAAGGATTTTTAGTATATTCCTACCCGCCATGGGAGCTCACGGATTGAGCTTTTCTGGGCCATACCATTTCACAGGAATGCCAGATACAGGACCAGCACAGGGCTTTTAATCTCATAATAAAATTAACTTAGGTCTCATTGTACCTAAGTTAAAATTTTGTTAAAAACAGTTAAGGAGAAGTTGGAGAAAAGGTTTTATAAGGCAAAAGAAAAAAGCATCCATCACCTTCACACAGACAAATATGAAGACTTTGGAATAAATCTATAAAAACAAAACAAAACAAACCAATTTTTTGCAATGGAGATTCATGCATTTCCATCATACCAGTTCACAGACTTTGTGGTAATCAGAAGACTAAGTAGTTGAAATTGCAGAGTTTTATGGGCTCTACAATAATAAACAAGAGTGTTGTTAAAGAGTGTTTTCTTGATCAGCAATATGAAGAAACCTCAACGAAGCCTGCTTCATTCTTTAAATCAATAAATAGCTGTACAGAAAAGCACTCTAATAGCCTTATATCTTCCTCACTCGGTTTCTTGAAATAATCAAAGTATAAGAGTACAGTTGGCTATCATGAACTAGGTGTTTTGAAAAAGAAAAGTAAAAGCAACTTCTAAGCTTTGTGCTGAAGTGTGTATGATTCAGTTTATGATTTTATGTACATACACAGTACATAAATAATATCCAGAATTATTTTCCTTTAACATTGAAAGACCCTGAATCCTCATCAAAAATAATGTGAAACACTTTGAAAGATATCGTATGAGTCAAAACAAAACTTTGCATTTTAAGGGTTAAACTTAAATAGCATAATTCTATCATTGAAAAACCTTCCAGCCATGCCAAATAACTGACTACTCTGAGACCTGCCCCATTCAGCCAAGCAGCATTTTCCACCATGGAGATCAGTTTTTAGAAGGGAAAATTTTAAAAAACAGTCGAGGGATATCATAAAACGCATATCACAATGGCAAAAATCCAAATAAAATTTCCCACCAACATGTATCAGTGAGAATAGTTCTGTACATTAACCTTCTATTAGTAAGTGAAAAAAAAATACCTTTTTAATATTCAGAGATCCTCAGAACCCTTTGAGAATTAAGGAGCCTTCAAGTTCCAGCAGATCCTCTATAGGACCTAATCTTTAAGATACTGCTGATCTCACAAGGGTAGGGAAAACTTCTCCCAAGCAACTAACAAACAAAAACTCTAGGTCTTGACCTGTGGGCTGCAGACACACTGAGGCACAGGGTTTCTCTCATGGTCGTTGTCCATAGGAGTACAGAGGTCCTGCATTGCCCCAGAGACAGATGTCTAGAACAATATCCAGAGCCATCAGTGAGGGGGAGCTGAGTCTAGGGCTTTTGAATGGAGCCAGCTTTCCCCAGGAAATCTGTGATAGTCACAAGTCAGTGGCACCTCTGGCTTCCAAAAGAAGCATCTGCAAATTCTATTTGGAGAGGAGGATTCCCAATTTAGATCCTGTAGGATTCCCACAGTTTAAGGTCAATATATGAGTTTAAAATAAAATATCAGTCAATAAGCACATTAAGAAGTCAGTCAACTTGAATGACATTTATCAAAAATAAAAACAGATTTAGACCCCTCCACCCCATACAAGGAAAGCAGATAATTGAGATTACCTGATAGAGAATACAGAACAGCTCTATATATGGGGTGCCTGGGTGGCTCAGTGGGTTAAAGCCTCTGCCTTCAGCTCAGGTCATGATCTCAGGGTCCTAAGGTGGCATGGGGCTCTCTGCTCAGCAGGGAGCCTGCTTCCCCCTCTCCTTCTGCCTGCCTCTCTGCCTACTTGTGATCTCTCTCTCTCTCTCTGTCAAATAAATAAATAAAATCTTAAAAAAAACCCCAAACTATTCTTCAAAAAAAAAAAAGAGAAGAGCTGTGTATGAACTGTTTCAAGAAAGAGGGCAGAATCACAGCAATGAACAAGTAACAATAGACTATCAGGAATGACCAGGCATATTGGAAAACAAATCAATTTATTTAATGAAGTGAAACTTTAACAGTGAAAAATATAATTACTGAAATAAAAATTCAGTGAAAGGGTTAAATAGTTACTGGACATAGCAGAAGAAAGGACTACTGAACTGGAAGGTAAATGTCAAGAAATTACTGAAATGGAGATTCACAGTGCCTTAAAAATATGTCCCGTCCAGAATCAGCTAGGATTTGAAGCCTCTTAGTTCTTAAAGGATTCATAGGATCTTTGAATATTAGGAAAGTGTGTCTTCTTCACTAATCAGTAGGAGAGTAATATACAGAACTGTTCTCACTGATGAACTTTGGTGAGAAATGTTTCCTTTTTTTCTCATTATAATTATGTATCTTTTGTGATCTTATTTGACTCTTGTTCCAATGTTTACTTTACTTTTGTATTCAGTGTTAGTGAGTAACATGATGACAAAAAGATGGAAAATGTAAAGGAGAAGTTTAGAAATATCGAAGGCTAGAATAAGGTCTAACACTTCTCTAATTTGTGTCAGAACTGATGAACAAGTGAGACCATGATACAGAAAACACGCCCAAGAGAATAAATGAAAAATCCATTCCGAGGCATGCTGCAATGAAACTGCAGAATACTGAAAACTAAGAGAGTGTACAAAAAGAACCAAAGAGAAAAGAAAAAAACCAAAACAAAACACTTCAAAGTCAATTGACAGTAGACCTCTCCACAGCAACAGTGGAAGCACGAAGATCATGGGATCCGAAGTGAGATGGAAGATAACGGAGTTCTCTGTAATCTTTCAGCAGTGAAAGAGAAATGAAACTGTTTACAGGTTCAAAAAAACCGAGAGACTGAAATAACAAATTTCAAGGACTGTAAACCAAAGACAGCAGAAGATATTTGCAACACCTGGAACAGACAACCGATTTGTGTCTAGAATATATAAAGAATTTCTAAAATTCAGTTTTAAGGAAGAGATGGTTGGAAACTAGGAGATGAAAAATCAGGAAAATACAAATTAAGATCACGCTTAGATTCTGTTTGCACATTTTACATTGTCAGGAATTAAGAAGTTTGATAATACCGATTGTTAGAGGGAATGGAGATTGATAAAATCACCCTGGAAAACAGTTTGGCGTGGTCTTGTAAAATTTCACATTCACTTACTGTACAAAAACCTCCACTCCCAGGCAACTCTTGTACACATGCATCGTAAGACATTTATAAGAATATTTACTGAAACACTGTTCATAATAGCAAAATATTGGCAACAATTTAAGCACCCATCAACGTGAGACGATATCAATAAATTATGGAATAGTCATATAATAGAATATTATGAAATGTGAAAATGAATAAGTCCTAGCTTTTCACAAGGAAGTAGATAAACTTTAGAAACCTAATACTAAATTAAAAAAAAAATGAAAACCCCAACATACTATATGAAGTATCAGACCATTTAATAAAACCCCCAATAAGCACAGCTGATCAATGTATTATTCAATTTTTACATATGGTGTGACGAAACCATATTTTTTTAAAAGTCAAGAAAACAGTAAACACAAAATTGAGAATAATGAATACTTTGTCGAGGGGACACAAGAGCAGAAGTTGGATAGGGGAAGAATTTCTGGTCATGATTTTAAATCTCAGTAATGGGCTCATGTGTGATAATATCTTGTTATGTTTTATAATTATGCACATTTTGTATACATATTATATGATTATACATGTATATATGTATATATATAATTATACTATATTATATAATTACATATTATATAATTATACATATTTTGTACATGTTTGTAATTCATATTACATTTAGTAAGATAACAGAAAAGGAATGGCCTTGTGATATCTCAGTCATGGTTTAGGATAGAAAAGTATCAGATGGCCCCGAAAGGAAGTTAAGTGATGTACATCTTCACTCAACAGGTTTTAAGAGAAGACTACTGTTCGTATGTGGGTCATATCCAGTGGTTCCCCATGGAGCTCACAATTTTAATTGAACATTGGGATAGGGGCAGAAAATACACACTTAAATATAATAAGTAAATTATATGATATGTTAGAAAATCCTAAGTGCTATTGGAAAAGAAAGAAAAACTAGAGTAGAGTGAAAGAGACCAAGAGCTCCAAGCAAGAGGCAGGGGCAAGGACAGGCCACAGTATTAAATAGGGTATATAAGCCTCATTGAAAAGTTAAGATGTTGGCGAGACTTGAAGGCAGTGAAGAGAACAAGCAGGTGTATATTTAGAGGAAGAGCTTTCCACGTGAGAGAAGAAGTCAGGAGTGACTTCAAAGAAGTTGGCTTGGGGGAAAAAAACAAGTTTGGCTTAAGAGATTCAGAAGGTGGTTTTACCACCTGAGATGGTAAAAGCTGCCAGTGAATTCGTAGGGTATGATCCAGAGTTTCAGTGTTGGGACGTGCTGGGTTTGAGGTAGCTGTTAGATTTCCAAGTGACACGTCAAGTCAGCAGTAGAAATACTTGTCTAGAATTCAGGATACAAATCTGGAGAAAGTGAAAATGCAATTCAGTGGCAGAACCAATACCAATTCAGGGATTTTGTCCCAAACAGGGCCGGATACATTTGAAAGAGTTAAGAATTGAGTTTCATGGAGATATGAGCACAGTGGAAATGACTAAGAACACTCTGACAACAACAACAACAAAAAATGGAGTTAGCAAACATTTCCAATTAAAATTTCTTTCAGGTCTTTCAATAAAGTATAAATACAGCAGAATTCAGTTAGCCTCAAATTGACCTATTTGCTGTTTTGAGATGGCAGTCCATTGTCTGGGGATCTATATATTACTTTTCATGTGCTTTCCTATTTTTTTTTTTTTTGGTAGGCTACGACAGTTATGGAGCACTCTTTCAACTGCATAAGTAAATGAAACCAATTCTGTAGGAAATTGTGCAACATAGAGAATTCTAAAAAATTATCCACATGTGGATTTTTATTGGCCCTGATCATGTTTTAGAATGAAGTGATTATAACTTTGCCAAATGGCTTAGCACAATACTAAAGGCTGGGGCATGCTGTTGGAATGATTTGCAGAGAAACTGAACTGATTACATGGTGTTTTATTTGCATTACATTAAATCCAGAGCACTTCTTAGAGCATGCTGAGACCCACATGTAGAGCCAAGATACATTGAATGACATCAGTTGGATGTGGTCACGGTTTCAGAGCTAAAGAAGGACACTGGAGATCTTTTGGTTCTGTATTTTTATAGCAAAGAAAACTGGCAGTTAAGTGACTTGTCTGAAGTCACCAGTGACAGAGCCTACCTTTCCTGATACCTAGGCCAGTGTGCGTTTCGCCAGATGTTGCTGCTTCCATCTGTCACAAAGACCTAAGATTGTCTTCTTTTTTCCATATCCTTTTGCAGGGTTTCTTCCGGAGGACAATCAGATTGAAGCTCATTTACGATAGGTGTGACCTTAACTGTCGGATCCACAAAAAAAGTAGAAATAAATGTCAGTATTGTCGGTTTCAGAAATGCCTTGCTGTGGGGATGTCTCACAATGGTAAGTGAACCCTTAGCACACATACTTGACTGTTCTCGTTATGGCTGCCAGATCAGGAACCTCTAGGGCCATTGCTGAAAATGTGTACAGTTTCCCACAAAATGCCAGATTTCAGAATAGTATGTGCTGATAAAGCATTTCTCATTTCCGTCAAAGTCTAGGCTTTTAGTGTAGAATCCTTCTCTCTGTGGTTGGGCATCCGCCATGATGGGAGAGAAGACTTGAAAATATGAGAAATGATAGAAATAACTAGTATTTTAAAATGAATGTAATGATTGTGATTAGTTTTTAAGTTGTTTTAATAGCATTCAAAACAGAATTATGCTTGTGTGTCTCAGTAGTTTCTTTCCACTTTAAATGTAAGAAAATTCTGCAGGTTTCTTGGTATGGAACTTTAAGTGCCATACCAAAATTTAGAATATATCCTTTTTTCCCCCTCCTTACTATGCAAAGATGATTGTAGGTATAGCAGTATCCTGGTCTTCAAGGAGCATGCAGACTTGTGGATAAAGGAAAGAATTTTAAGGTTCCACAAAATTCAGTGTCCATAGAAATATAATAAAACTTTTTGTTTTTCAAACTATGGAAAATCAAGGGGTGTCAACTTAAGAGAAAGAATGTAGATGACCTGAGAAGACCCTTGTTTTCATGAATTATAACTAACTCAGTAAAATCATGGAACATAGGCCTGTTTGAAGAAATAGTTCTTGATTTCCCTTTAGCTCAGATTGGTGTTAACAAAGTCACAAAACAAATTTGATAGTAACTTGGTAATACTATATTTGTCAAATAGTAGTTCTTTGAAAACTCATAATGGGCTCAAGAAATATAAAAAGCCAAAGTGATCTGAAGTCTCAGTTCACTGGCTATTCTGCTTTTTTCTTTCTTTTGCCTTCACCTGTGTCAGAACTGATCTGGTGAAAAAATAATGTTTGAAGTCAATCTTCATAGGTTAGGACTCCAGAGCATCTATGAAAATTAAAAGTTTTATACCGTTGTGCAGATGTTTGGTTTTCTCAGTGACATCTTCAAAATATTTGAGAATCACTCATTGGTGGATATGCAACTCTTTAAAAACAGTTCACAAAAGTATAGTCTTATAATTAATATGGGTCATTTCCTCTAAAGGCAAAAATGTATTATGAAGAGATCTATCAGCTCTCCTGGGCAGGAGGGAGGTTTGGTCTGACTTTCCTCACAATTGATCACATCTGCTGCGTAGCAGTATTCGACTGTAGTCATTGATTGCAAAATAATTTACTGGTTTGATTCCATCAATTTCCTTTCTATTTCAGACTTCATAAAACATAAGGGCACATTTTCAAGTCAAGGGTTATATCTTAGATGATGCAATCAAGTTGCAGTAAACTTATTTTATCTTTATGAAGAAATCTTTGACTTTGAAATCACTATTACTAAGACTGCCTAGAAAAGCATGCCATTTCTTCTTTGGTACTTATTTTTTGCCCTTGAAAAATCTGTCACTTCACATATATTTCCTATTGCTTGCACACATGCACATAAAATATGTCTCCTTTTGCTTATCATTTAGAGGCAAATAATATTTAAAGCCCAACAATCTAGGTAGTATTGATGGTATAATTTTCGCTTCCCAGAAAAGTCAAAGAAAGCCCATAAACTTAATAGTAAAGTCATCATTTGACTTCATATGACAATTAATTTATTTGCTTTAGAGAGAAGAGCAATCTTGATAGGGAGTGTTCAGTTCTTTTTGGAAAGACAGAAAAAAGGAATTAAATGTGCTGGCATCAAAGACTTATCAAGTTCAACATTTACAAGATTGCAACTCTGACTAAGAAAATCCCTTCTAAGAGATTTTTATGGGAATGTGTTTGCTGCACAGAAAATATCCATTTGATCTGTGCACAAGAAGGGAAACTCAACAGTGAGATTTTGAGTAGTTTTGCCTGTTATCCTGAGAAAAGAAACATTTCCAAATACAAAGTTTACTAGGAGGTTGTAGTAACTATTTAAAATTATTATGTTTATTTATTAACGTTTTATGTGAATGAACCTCACTGTAATAACCCACCCAACTTATCAAGAGCCTTCTAATTTTATACCAAAATCAGCACCTCAGTGCTTTCAGTACACATAAGAAGAGATTAATGTTCTTCCAAAGTAAATTTACTCCATTCTCTGTTGCTCTGTTTCTGCTTTTGGTCTCTGTTTAATCCTTTTGATGCATGTAGCTTGTGCATTATCCACCCACTCCCAGTCTTAAAGGGGGCTTCTGAAGTAGCCTTCAGGGACCCCTCAGGGCCCTGGGAACATTGTTGAAAAATCACTGAAACAAGGATTGCTAAATCCTTTCAACTTTGAAAGTTCTGTGATTCTACATAACTCAAACGACCTACCTCCCTGAATTTTTCACTTTTCAACAAACTGGACCATATTTTATAGACATTGTCACCATTTTCTCAAGTATGTAGGTATCTGGCATCTGTCGACTACCTGAATTTGAGAGTTTCTACCTGTATGTTTTGGTGCCATAAAAATATAATTCATATGCCTGAATCAGGTCTTCGGAGTGTTCTGAGAAATTGCTCAGCAATTTAAGGCAGTACATTTGATGGTCACATAATGATGTAGCCTCAGAGTACAAATTCAAAGCAGTCAGGGCTAAAGAAAGTATAAATGGTATGTTTGGTTAATGGCATATGGTTCCATCTTCGGATGGAACTTTCATTTTGATTGTGATATATAGCCTAAACATTGTAGGACAGAAGGATTTCAGAGTTCTTACACTTGTTTCTCAGAGACCTATTTTCAGCATTGAGTAGGAAAAGCACCCAAGTGCTGGACTGATGTGCTTTGGGAGCTAATTTTTTGTTTTTCTGTAGTGATCAAGATAAACACGTGTTGCAATCGTTTCAGCCATTTAACATACCTTCTTTTCTAGACCACGGGTCAGTTCCACTGATCACTCCCCTGTCTTCCTGAGTCATGCTAAGCACAGTCTGTCCAATACCCTGCCAGACACCTTTAGAGGAAAGCTCCAAATGAAAGTAAAGCAGAGGCGCCTGGGTGGCTCAGCCCATTGAGCCCCTGCCTTCAGCTCAGGTCATGATCCCAGGGTCCTGGGATGGTACCCCACATTGGGCTCCTTGCTTGGCGGAGAGCCTGTTTCTCCCTCTCCCATGCCTGCTGCTCTGCCTACTTGTGCTCTTTATCTCTCTGTCAAATAAATAAATAAATAAAATCTTAAAAAAAAGAGATAAAGTAAAGCAGAAATCAAGACCCAGCTTCCTGGGCTACCCAGAGGTACATGTGACATATCAGGTGATTATAGCATCACCTGCTACTCGTTCATTTTGAATTAGTGAAGGTATTATTTACAGATTCCCAAGAAAGCCTCATAGATTAATGCTGTTGCTTCAGTCATATGGGTCCTCACACATACTTCTTTATTTTTTCTTAGTATAATTTTTGTTTTAAAGTCCTGTTGTCAAGATCCCTGACATTAATCATATTTTTAAAATGTGTCTTCTTTATCTTGGATAAGATAATTTATTCATTAAGAACTTTGACTAGTGAATATTTTGTTTTTGGGGTCGCTTTTCATGTATAAACTAAATAATAAAAGTATAGTCTGTTCATTTAAAAAAATGTGAAGTAGAGAAGAATTGACTTATGTTACTTATGAGTCACTCAGCTAGATTTTCTCTATGCCACTGAGATTTATTTTTATTTATTTATTTATTTATTGCCACTGAGATTTAAATGAAAATGATGCTTTCCATAAATATAAATATTAGTGATGGGACGCCTGGGTGGCTCAGTTGGTTAAGCGGCTGCCTTCAGCTCAAGTCATGGTCCCAGGGTCCTAGGATCAAGTCCCACATCAGGCTTCTTGCTTGGCAGGGAGCCTCCTTCTCTCTCTGCCTCTTCCTGCCACTCTACCTACTTGTGCTCTCTCTCTTTCTCTCTCTCTCTCTGACAAATAAATAAAATCTTTTAAAAAAAATTAGTGAAACCTTAACCTTACTGACTAGGACATTCTGTTATATAAATTATGGGGGGAGGATTCCGTTATTTTTTTTTAAAAAGCTGACAACTTTGGGACGCCTGGGTGGCTCAGTTGTTAAGCAACTGCCTTCGGCTCAGGTCATGATCCTGGAGTCCCTGGATCGAGTCCCGCATCGGGCTCCCCCTCAGCGGGGAGTCTGCTTCTCCATCTGACCTCTTCCTCTCATGCTTCCTCTCTCTCTCTCAAATAAATAAATAAATAAATAAATAAAATCTTTAAAAAAAAATGTTTCCCTTTCTTTAAAAAAAAATAAAAAAAATAAAAAATAAAAAGCCGACAACTTTAAAAATAATTTCTCAGCAGCTTCATAAAAATCCAGAGAAATGGTTTCACAGATATTTGTGGCACTCGGCATTTTTTTAAGGGAGTTCTCTCCTTCCTTGTGAAAAAGAAAAGCATGAATGGCAAATAAGTTTACTTCAGTGTGTTAGGTTTTTTTCTTTAGTCTTTGTAATATAAAAGAAAATTACCCAAGTGTTAATTTTCTAGAAAATATCACCAAGTAAAAAGTCCCGACACATGGCAGCTGTGTGCTCAGACTGGCTAGGCCTTCATGGTTGCCTACATGCTGGCCTCCACTTCCTTTTCCCACTGCTGCCCTTTTCAGCTTACACTTGAGGTAAACTGTGTATCTTGCCGCTTCTGCACAGTGCTCTATGGTGGAATACCTCTGGGTCTCCATTTATTATGTCATTTAGTTCCCTGTCACAGTTCTGCCGGGCATTCAAGGCCCAGTTGAAACGCCTTCTTCCATGAGACTTTCTAATTCTCCATCTTCCTCTTCTGTGTGTTTTATACCTTTCCTGAGAAACCACACTCTGCTTTCTAAACCAAGGGAGTGATCAGATCGATATTACCAAAAAGTAAACTACTGGGGCGCCTGGGTGGCTCAGTGGGTTAAAGCCTCTGCCTTCAGCTCAGGTGATGATCCCAGGGTCCTGGGATCCAGCCCCACATCAGGCTCTCCGCTCAGCAGGGAGCCTGCTTCCCCCTCTCTCTCTGCCTGCCTCTCTGCCTACTTGTGATCTCTCTCTCTCTCTATTTATAAATAAATAAAATCTTTAAAAAAAAAAAAAAACTAAACTACTGACAGCTATAAAAAGGATAGAGGGATAAATAGGGAAACTCATCAGAGGACAAATGCAATATTATGTATTAAGACAGTGGGAAGAGTCAGGAGAAATGAAACTGAGAGAAATATTGGAGCGTGACCAATGAATACAAGTGTCTGAGGGAAAGAGAGGTTGTCAGAAAGTGTTCAGGGTGTCTAGTTGGTTGATAGGATGAATTAACCAAGAAAGGGAAACAGGAAGAAGAGACAGTTTAGAGTTCATTTTTAAAGTTCATTTTTAAAGTTGCATTTGAGGGTCTTACGGGATATATAGCATCCATGAGTAAAGAAGTACAGGAACAAGAGAAAACTCAGGGTCCAAATCGCAGGAAAAAGAGGGCAGCAGTCATTAGCACATTTTGTGAGTCAGAGAGGAGATTGAACTAGGAACAGCAGAATAGAAGGGAAGGAAGAGGGGCCATCAAAAAGGTCTGGAAAATAGGCAGAAAGATAGGAGAACCAGAAAAACAGAAACCACAATGAGAACAAATTTCAAGTAAAAGGGTGGAGAAGGTCAACGGTAGCAAAAGCTGGGAGAATGCTGGAGAGCTCAAGCAGAAATGAGAACTTTGAAGAGGACCCTAGATCTGGCTGTCGGAAAAAACACGGGGGACTTTTAAAAGCAAAGTTTTGGAAATTTAACTGAGGCATAGGCAAGATTGCATGCAGTAGGTGGTTGGGATGTAAATGGTGACAAGCACAGGCAGAGAAGGAAGACTCCTCTTTCAGTAACTTCAGTGGTAGAGGAAAGATAGCCCAAGGAAAATTTTATACCTAGAGTCAGAATCTTCAACCTCTGCTCTGGTGGAAGGGAAGGAGCTAGTGAAGAGAAGTGCATGAGAGAGAATAATCCTCTCTAATCGTAATCCTCTCTCACGTAATCCTAAGTGTATATGTAGGTTCTCCCTTATTAGACACGGCTTGCTTCCTGTGTCCCCAGTCCAGTCTGTCTAGCACAGTGTCTTGCATCAAACAGGTGTTCAGTGAATGAATTAAATGCTACCAGGCAAGACTTCGGGGAACCGGAGATTGAGTTATGTAAGGCAGAGGTGTTTTGCCCATCTCGACTTTGGAAGGAAACCTAGACCAATGATTAAACGTCCTCTGCAAATAGTTTGAAGACGTTACCCCTGCATAATACTGATACTAAGGCTGCTCCTTGTTTTACGTAGAGGAGTTAGAATACAGTAGTTACTAGATTCCCAAATCCTGCAAAACCTCAAAATGCACAAGTTTTTTTCTCGAGAAAGAGAGGTAGAAAAGCATAACTTATTAACAACAGTCATATTAAAACAAATAGTGCTATATATCTTATTTACGTGATAAAGCTTTTGCATAATAAACATGTTAAAATTGGCCATGGGACATAGCCTTGCCAATTGTCAAAAGTGTAGTATGATTGCAATATCACCCCGTATATGTTGAAAGACAAAAATACTTTTAGTAAGACTCAATTCATTCTTCTATTTTCTATTAATTTATAATTTTGAAGATCACTTTAATTCATCTTTATAATTAGCATTTGTCTTTAAATGCTCCTACAATTAGGTAGGTTGAAAAAACACATTGTTGTCATTAAGAAATATTTTCTTACACTGTACCAAGATCCAAAGAACAGGATATCTAAATCTGCATGTGCTTGCAATTTGTGTGTCCAGTAAATCATACTAAATATACAGTATTTAATCTGTCATAAGCTAGTAGTGAATTACGTTCAGTTCAGTAAAATTGTATTATATAAAAGTAAACTAATATATTTTCACCAGAAATTGAGTCTCTACCAAACCTATTCTTCCTGAAGGCTACATACTGATTCTGATACTGATAATTTTTTCAAACCAAGATACATGAATTCTCTGTAGGTGATTAATTATCCCATATATGACACTGAATGCCAGTGTTTTGGAAGTTGTTCTATATGTCAGGTGCTAGATCTATAGAACAGACAGAGTGTGTCTTCCCCCCTCCCCAGGGGCTCAGAGACTAGACAAATATTGCTTTAAAAAAAAAAGAGAGAGAGAGAGGGTAGTGTGTTCTGCAATACTGTGTGTCGTCGAGATTTGTAGAATTTTGTAGCTAACTTTAGAGCTAAAAGAAGAAAGCTTTAGAGGTCTTCTTTTCCAAGTCCCTCATTTTATAGATTAAGGAGTTAAAGACCAGAGAAGTCAAGCCACTTTTAGCCAGTTTTTCACTGAGCTGAAACTAGAAAGTAGACTTCCTGACTACTTAAAGTGCAGTGTTAATTTCCTTGCCTTCCAGAGAGGCCAGAAGTTCTCTCCCTGTGACTCATACTAACACATGGACCACATTCCTCTCTTTTAAGCAGGAGTAGAAGATGTGGGAAAATATTCTTGTGTACATATGAGCACACTCAGCCTATATATTTCTGGTCCCCAATCTAGAACTTCCATCTTCTTTTTCTAAGCTCTAACTTCAGTCTTAAAGCAAACAGCAATCCAAAGGGAGAAGTCAATACACCTCTGCTTGGGTCTCAGATTCTTCCACCCAATGGGTGGAAACTGAGGTTCAAGAATTAGTACACCATTCCTTAAACAAGTTAAAAACAGAGAGAGATTTACAGAGAGAGATTATGTTTTCGGGATTTGTTCTTGATCTGTGGGAATGAATTTAGGTCTTTGTGCCATGGTTACTCTCCTGGTCTATAGCCCACAGGAACCACGGTTGCCCTAGACCACTTCATCAACGAGTAATAAGAGCTTTATTTATGAAGCATTACTGTGTGCCGGACACTGTGCTGAACACTTTCTGTGCCTTATCTCATCATTTCACAGACAGTAGATAGGTATTATTACATAGAACGCGAAAGCAACAAAATAACATCGGCACTTTCTCTCTTAAAAAAAAATGCATACAATATTATGCCTCCATCAGAAAGGATAAATATCCAACTTTTGTATCAACATAGACAGGACTAGAAGAGATTATGCGGAGTGAAATAAGCCAGGCGGAGAGAGTAAATTATCTTATGGTCTCACTTACGTGTGGAGTATAAAGAAAATCATGGAGGGCATCGTGAGAAGGAAGGGAAGGGTGAATGGGGGGAAATCGGAGGGGGCGATGAACCAGGAGAGACTGTGGACTCTGAGCAACAAACTGAGGGTTTTGGAGGGGAGGGGGTGGGGAGGTGGGTGAGCCTGGTGGTGGGTATTGAGAAGGGCACGTATTGCATGGAGCACTGGGTGTGGTGCATGAACAATCAATCTTGTAACACTGAAAAATTAAAATAAACATATTTGGGGAGAAAAAAAATGCATACAAATAAAAACTGGCATTTTCTCTACAACTTCAGATTTCTGTATGTTTTAGGCAAGTTTAGTTTCACCAAATGGAGCGTATTTTTTAATCCCTTTGTTGAAAATGCTAAAATCACCAAATGATTGGTTGCACTGATAGTTCATTGAAATTAATATACAGCATGAGCATTTAATGATACAGAAAATTTGTTCATAAGATTTAAACTTCTGGGGGAACTTCAACTTATAAAAATTCATTTTATTTAGATCATAGCCGAGGGCTTTCACTTTAACATGTCCTAATTCTAAAATGATTTTTAGAAGTTATTTTGAGCTATTTTTTATTAGGTTACGGAAAAGGAAGACTAGCAAATGTAGTAAGTGTCTATGTTTGGCTGGGTTTTTTCCTAAGAGAAATTTTATTTTATTATTCTTTTCATTGAAATTGTTCTTGACACACAATGTTACATTAGTTTCAGGTGCACAACATAGTGATTCAGTGTCTCTCTACGTTCTGCTACACTCACCGCAGTGTAACTACCATCTGTCACCGTGTACCATTAGCTATATTTCCTATGCTGTACCTTTCATCTCTGTGATTTACTCATTCCATAACTGGAAGTCTGTACCTCGCACTCCTCTTTGGCTGTGTATTTTTGGATTATGTTTGTTTATTTTTGGATTACCTTTTAGGAAAGAAGTGCTTTCCTAGACATGTAAACTTGAGTGTATATTTATACTTTATTACCAGAGACTAGAGCAATGTTGGGCCCACAACAGACGTTCAATAATGACTCACTGAGTGAAAATATATACTGTGCACTCTGTTAAATAAAGAGCAACAGATTGTTGGTGATTCTAGCCACTGTATTTTGGGATAGAATGTTGGTGGTCTCCACTCTTTACCCCAAAATTTCTTCTCCTTTCAATAGGCCATAATTCTTCAGCAGCTGGGTGCTGCTTTCTTTTATGATCACTTCCCCAAAATTCCCTGGGTCCATATTGTCTCATTTTCTGTTTTTAAACTTGATGTTTTACATTCATCAATCATTTATTGTAGACCTACCCTACGTACTTTGTTGCACCAGGAGCAAAAATGAGAAAACCTGGTACTCAGAGATTCTAGTAGAATAACCAATATAGACGTACAGTCCTGGTTTGCTACCTGAGCTAATAGATGCATGCAACAGGAGCCCATCATTTAGGAAGGCTTTCTACACTGTCCCAAACCCCCAAGGTTTTGATACACTCCTCATTGGGAGTAGGGCTGGCATATCAGCATCTCCCAGGGAAGAGATGTAACTTTAGAAGTTATCAAGTGATTCTGATATGCCCTCCCTCCCCTCTCCTCCTTACTTCTCCACTGAGAACTGCTGATGTACAAGGAATAAACATAGTACAGGGAAACAAATAACTGGACCAGCCTCACGGAGAAGGATTTTGAAAGGAATCTGCTATCTGGTTCTCAGGTTGTTGTTATTGTTTTTCTATTTCATTTTGACATATATTATACAAAGATTTAACATGTGCTGGACATTATACTAAGGGCTAAGGATATGATAATGAGCAAGATTCCTGCCTTCTTGCAGATTACATAAGGGAGGCAAGAAAACACTGTAGATAATTACTGGGATCAGTGCTGTGAAAGAGAATACAATGAGTAATGAGATCATATCCTGAGGGGCCTAAACAAATCTGGGGCAGAGGGGTGGGGGACTGAGATAAGAACGTGAGCAACCATTCATTGCCTATGCCTAAGAGAATGGGGAAGAGTGAGTAGAGAGACAAGACTTTTGACCAAAAAATGGCAATTGTTTAAAGATTTCCATTTGAAGAGGTCGTGGGCAGAAAATATATTTGCCAAATGGATATAGGCTAATTTAATTGAAAGGCATCCTAGCTGAGAGGTAAGATTCTCTTCCTCTTTAACTGAGAGGTCCCTAAGGAGGCCCCCACAAACACAGTGGTTGTATTAGTTAGTGATAATGCTTATTTAGGGCCACATGAAATGTATTCATGAATTTGAGACTCAGGGGTGCACAGCAGTCTCTCCTCCAACCAATTGAAAATGGAATTCACCAAGTATTCAGATGGAACTGTGTTTATGTGCTTTGGTGTCTTATGGTAGAATGCTACCTTTAGTATTATAACATCCAGCAGGAAACCATCCATTTGTTCATTCCTGCATTCAGCAACCATTGACAGAGCACCACTAAGTGTTAGAGATACAGACGAGTATGACCACCGCGGCCCTCAAGGGGCTACAGTGTACTGAAGGAGATGGTCATAAGAACACACTCCTGTGCTACCACATGGGGAGGGTAAGAGTAGAGCTACGCAGAGGGTAGTTTTGACTGTGATATCCAAATGTCCTTATTGTGGGAAAATACAGAGAGTCCAAAGCGTGGCCCAGAAGTAGCATTATTCAAAATAATAATTTGCATGCCTGGGTGGTGCAGTCGGTTAAGTGTCCTACTCTTGGTTTCGGCTCAGGTTGTGATCTCAGGATCATGAGATGGAGCCCCACATGGGTCTCTGCACTCAGTGAGGAGTCTGTTTATTTTCCCTCTCTCTCTCTCTCTCTCTCTCTGCCCCTCCCCCCACACTTGCACTCGCACATGCTCACGTGTGCGCTCTCTCCCTTTCTCTCACATAAATGAATCTTAAAAGAAAAAAATTATTCTGCAGACTACGTTGTTACGGGGGTGGGGGGAGGGGGAACCATCTTAGTCAAAAGAGGTACAGATGATTTTTCCTCCAATCTAGGCCTTACTAACCTCTCTTAAATGTTCCACTTTGCCTTTCTTTCTTTAGTCTTCTTCTTCTTTACACTTCCTCACCCCCACAGGAAGCCAAATGTTAAGTAAGGGAATGGTCTTTTTGACAAACATCATTAAGTGGTAATCCTGGAAAGTCAAGGGAACGATTATGGCTTCTCTTTACTAAATGTAAAAGTACTCTCTGGTTTAATAGCATGAAAGAAAGCACCGTCCATATTTCTTTATAACAGGGACAAAATAGATCATACAGACTCTCGGAGAACAAAGCCTCTGTCTGTACAACTTTGAAATCTGCACGGTTCTTTCCTTCAGTTTGTGAAACATGTTGATTCTTTTAGGGCCTGACTTTATGTCAGGTGCTGGGGATGCAAAAATGAATAAGACATTGTCCCTGGCCTTCAGGATATTTTTCTGTAGTGAGATTAATAGACCTATAAAATAAAAAGTACAGTTTGAAATTGCTATCATTGAAGAAAGTACCAAGAGCTGTTGGAGTACAGGCCAATGATTAATACATTCTGCCTGAAGAAGTCAAGAAAAGCCTCACAAATAAGGTGACATTTGGATTGGGTCTTGAGGGATGAGTAGGAGCTGACCCTCACCTATTTTATATGTAAATACATACACTTTTCTTTCTTTGCTGAGCTCTTAGATTCTTTCACCTTCCCAGCAAGATCATGCATTAATATTTTTCAATTAAAGACATGAACAGTGTAATTTTTACTGGTAGCCTGTGCTACTGCCGTGAAATAAAAACCTGAGCACACAGGGAGCCTGCTTCCCCCTCTCTCTCTGCCTACTGTGATTTCTCTCTCTGTGTCAAATAAATAAAATCTTTAAAAAAAAAAAAAAACACAAAAACCTGAGCACAGTTGGACCAGAAAAACCAGACCTTGAGCTTGGTAGAGGGATGGGGAGGGGGCTTTTATTGTGTGGGCGCTCGGACCAGGGGAGAGCAGCAGTGATTCAGTGATGCCTCTTTGTTGTTTCTTTCCCTCTGTAGCCATCAGGTTCGGGCGGATGCCACAGGCTGAGAAGGAGAAGCTGTTGGCAGAGATCTCCAGTGATATCGACCAACTGAACCCAGAGTCGGCTGATCTCCGGGCCCTGGCAAAGCATTTGTATGACTCATACATAAAGTCCTTCCCGCTGACCAAAGCAAAGGCGAGGGCAATCTTGACAGGAAAGACAACAGACAAATCAGTTAGTTCTCTTCTGCTGTCTTCCTTTGGGGGTGGCTGGGTTTGTGGCGGTGGTTGTTGCCTTGTCTTTGAGAAGATCATTCACCCTGTTACACACACATGTGCACAGTCGTGTTCAGCTGTTGGCTGTTAGATACCGCAGACTGAAGCACAGGAAAGGAAATGTTTTCAGATAGGATAAGTAAACCTTATTTTGAAAAGGGAAAAAGTCCTTCAAGTTCCCCTAAAAAATTCTGTGAGAAGAGTATAAAGCCCACCCTCTTCCCGCTGCCCTCCTTCAGGACCCCTCTCTTTTCTTGACATCAGAATAACTGGCCACAACTGCATCCATTGCAGCAGCCCCACTTGTCTCTGGGAGTGGCCTGATCTCGGATTGGAAGAGGTATTTGGCCCCATTATTTTATAGCTCAGGAGAACTGCTAGAGTTACTTAGGAAGTTCCATGTGGGGCATAAAAATACATGTAGACAATATACCACCTTTCTTTCCTCGTAGCTCTAACGACGGCTGCTGGGCGAAGGGAGCTCTATCCTTTGAGTACATATGTGAATGTTATCTTCTGTGAGGCTCTGAGCTGCCTGGGCTGCTCCTCCCATAGATTCTCTAACATCTGCAGGCTCCTTGATTAGGGTTCAGAAAACCCAGAAGAAGTTAACAATTGTTACTAAGTCAGATGTTCCAAAGCAGAACTCTTCCTGGAGAGGAAGCTGAGAAAGCAGCGTGAAATCTGATTAAAGTAAGACACAGCACCTGAATTTGAGTTTCAGTTCTGCCGTCAGCTTGCTGTGTGACCTGCGTCACATCTCTGTCCCTGTTTTCACAGGCAGCGGTCTTTGACGGTACTGTGTGCAGCAGGTCCTAGGGTTGTGAGAAGCACAGAACACATTTGCAAGGCACTGTCCCAGCCCTTGAAAGCGCTTTTGTGCTTTTATTTATTTTCAAATGAACACCTCCAGGAAAGGCATGCAATTGCTTTATAGTATGTGTAACTTCGTCCCACTCCATTATATTTGGGGGCAAATATCATTAGCCTTTAATGTATTTTGAGGACCATCTCAAGATGTGATTTTTTTTTCCTTTTAGCTATAAACCATTAGAGTAGTGTCAGCTAATAGAAAAAGAAAACTGTGGGATGTTGCTGTGTAAAGAGCCAAATGCCAAGGAGGACAATGAGTTTTCTGACTGCAAGAGAGGTCACTGATACCTGAACAGTATCATGCACGTAGCCAGTTCTTCACAATTTCAAAAAATCTTACACGTTCATTATGTTCAAGACACACAGCCATCTGACAGCTGCTGTTATTATCCTGTTTTTAAAGACGAGGAGACTAACGTCCTGAGAGGTTAAACATTTTGCCCTGAAATCACACAGTTAGCATGCAAAAGAACCCTATGATGTGGGCTTACTAACTTCTACCTCAGTGCATTCCGAGCAGGGTGTGCCTTCCCAGAAGCTCGTCTTCCCGTTGGCTGGCAATGAGCCGTGTGGACAGAGACACTAGGAAAGCTTCACCTTGGGAAAACAAGCTGCGTTATGGTTTATTTTTACCAGTTTTTAGAATGGCAGGAATCTTCTACCTTGTTCTGCTCTCCTGATGTAAGAGGAGAAATTTCTGTCTTTTGCTCTTTTGTTCTTCCCAAATTTCAGCCTCTAGGACAACTGTCTTCTATAGGGGTAGGACTACAGACTCTGGGTCCTAGTAAAGCTGAGTCTGTGTATTCATTAAATGCACCCCAAAAATCAGGGTACCGCAAAACAAAAGCAAGCAAAGACCTCTGTGTCGCTGATGTGACTATAGAAAATCAACCATGTTTATTTGAAGGGAGAGAAAGAAAAGGAAAACTAGTGGCCTGGCTAAAAGGGGTTAAGATCTGGAGGCGGATTGCCTCAGCTTGCTGAGAGCCAGTGTCAGGTAGGGACCTGGAGGCTGGGAGGCCAGGAGCTGGGAAGGGAGCACTGACAGGGAAAGAGTCCGAAGGCACACTGTTTACTCCACAGTTTTGCCTCGGGCCATTTAGTTTCCAGGAACTGCTTTCCCACCTTCTCTTTATCTCCCAGTCCAGACCTGCAATCCCTGCTGGAAATCCTATCAATGTAATAGTACCTGGAAGATAGGAGGAAGGCATTAAAAAAACATTTTTCCCCCTAGTAGTCGAGAATTTAAATGTACACTACCAGTGACCTGCCTAGTCTCTCATGTGTCACTGAAGGGCAGAGAGCCCAGGCCCCTGTAAATCACTTTAAAACTTCACGCCAATTGGCAATTTGGCTCAAAATCTTTGAGTTAAAAATAAGATAATTGTAGGCTTCTTATGGGATAAATAGGTATGAAGGTATTTTAAGAGAAAGGGCTGCAAAATGCTTGATTGTAGGCTTCTCAAGTTCAGAGGCCAAATGTTTGTCATGTTTTCCCCTACAGTAACTAAGACTGTGCTCTGCCCATAATAGTTACTCAGAATGTATTTGTTTAATTGAATTAAAAACTGTTGCCTATGCCCCTTTGAAATTCTGGACTTTGAACAGAGAGCCACTAACTAGCCCAATATTTGCTCACCAAACTGGACATCATTAATGGTCCGGATAGAGGCAGAATTGCCTCTTGTTAGAATCTGGAAAGGAAAGCGAGACTGGGCCAAATTAAAATAATCCACTCCCTGATTACACAAAAACTGAAATAGAATTGTTTGGCTCTCTCTTTTCTCCTTATCTTGCAAAATCAAATTAAGCACTAGTGGAAAGAAATAGTTCAGAGAGAATATGGGAGAGGGAAAAAAAAATCCAAAATGTGATTTCCAGTGAGACTAGAGATTTGTTCTTTATCTGACGTGGTCATGTTATTTATTTGATAGCATCTCTCTCAGGGATGTTATGTTATCTCTTGGCTAAGACTTATGAAAGTTAAGATTTGCATTGATAGGGTAGGTTGTGCGGAAGTATGGACTCTCAAGAGGGTGGAGGATATGGAAAAGTGGCCGTGGCTGGTGCAGTAGGCCAGTGTGGGTCTCATTATAGACACTGCTTGAAGTTGATGTCATTCGTGTTGGTTAGGCCAAGCCTGGGGGGAGGCTGCTCAGCCTAAAGGATGGCCAGTTACCCAGAATCTTTGGAAGAGGAACCGACCCTATGGAATAGGCCATTCTGTAAATTTATCCTATTGCTCCATTTAACCACTGCCTCTTCTCTCTCATTTGGGTATATACCTGCTAATCTCTCGTCTCAGGACCTCTACCAGCATTTGCCTCCAGGCCAAGCAGGGCTTTTCCCTTCTCAACTAAACTTCCATTTTCTATATCTTATTTCCGGGTGCTACTCCCACCTTTCAAAACAGATAAATGAGCAGATACATGCTTTTGCTTCCCTCCTGTCTTTTTAACTTTGACATTGTGTCTTCAGGGTGTGATGCCCCTACTTTCCATTGCCTTGCCTGAAAGAACGATGTGTGGGAGTTTTAGGCTCAGGGCTAGATGAGATATGGAATCACTGGATATAGCTAACTGGAGAAGAAGGTTCACTAGCAGGAAGCCTTTTAACCACCCTCAAAGGGTGACTTGAATGGCACTGACTCTCCCCCACAGTCTCTTTCCCTTTCAGTGGCTTGTAGCAGCCCAGCACCTTTAAGAGATCCTGCTGAACTCTGAAAACTGTGAATCTAGAACCAGGGTGCTGTGTTTCATGATGGCAATTTGAGAACCAAGTGGACTTTGGAAGTTCCCAGTGTTTGAATATTACCCTGATGCGATGAACACACTGGGTGTATCATTGTCACATGATCCCATGTTGATGAAAATAAACAGAGAGTGGTTTTCAAAAACCATTTTCAGTGCCATGGTTTGTCATAAAACAATGAATAGAAAAACCCTTGGTGCGCCTGCCAACTTTTCATGCCCTATCCGAGAGATGGTGAGGCCCTGGCTGTACTCTACCTGCAAATAAGGCATAAGACTCGTTATTTGTACTGTATTGGACTTTGGATCCCAAAGCATCACATTGCTTCTGATGGGTACATGTGGAGTCACTATTTTTATAATTACGAGAGCAAACTGGTGCCATCGTAAAAATGGCTTTTCTAAATAGTGTATGAAATTTGAAACTACTGAATAATAAAACCAATATGGAAATGTAAACTTTGGTAAAAACAGTTCTGTACCCATTCAGATGTTCCCATTCTAAAATTTACAGTGACCGTCAAACCCCGTAACTCTCAGAGCTATTGGAAAGGTATCTGTTCTTTCCTGTCCTACACTTAGAGCTGAACAAAGGATGGTTTCTTTCCCTTTCATCTAATGGAAAAACCTGAGTGAGTCGGAATTTGCTCCCCTGAGAAGAAAGATACCAGACAAACCATCAGAGAAGAGAGACTTAGGGGCCTCAATATAAATAAAGAGCAGGCTAGTAGTGCTGATTTGTTTGGATGGCTAATGAAGAAGCTGGGCTCCTGGGATCCTTAATCCAGATATTAATGTGAATAAAATAAATTCCTTTATTGCCAGGACTGTCAGGAATAGCCAAAGATATAACAGATCTGAACCAATAGTGTTCTTTCAGACAGTAAATAAAAAAGGTAGATTGAAGAAAAGCATGTGGATTTTTTTTTTTTTTTTTTTTTTTTGGTAACGATTAGTTTGCCAGCTGAGTAATGCTTTGGCTGGCAATGGATGGTTTTTTAAGAGCTGTGGTTATGGGCTAGTTCATTAGAGTGTGAATAATTCTTCCCATTAAGGTTTTATTTGTCTTAAATCTCTAAACCACGCAGGAAAACAGAATTACATTTGAGAGACTGTTCAAACTTCCCTTCCGTCACATCCAGCACTTAACTAGCACTTCTAGGAAATAATAGCTCGAAGGCACTGCCTCCAAGACCCCACCATGGAAGAGCTTCGGTTTAAAAGCCAAAATTTCTCCCAGGATAGTCATTTTATTTAAAGAAGGAATGGTGGGGAAGTCATGTAGAAAGCAGCAGAAAGGGAAAAGAACTAGTCATGAGTCAGGAGATCTAGTTCCAGTTCAGGGTTTGCTGTAAATAGTTATTTGACTTTGGATTGTCTCTTGGCGTCATTCAGTGTATTCGTACCTCGTCAGAGAATGATGATGTAGGTGATTTTTGAAGACCCCTTTGGTTCTGTAAATCCCACGGTTCTCCACAGGCAGAAAATAGAAATGGGCAAAACCAGAAGTTGAAGAAACCCAACCAATGCATTTTGATGAACAGTCACACACTATAGCTAATCCAGGAGAACCATGTCTCTCTAAAAGGATGAAAGCCAGTCAGAAGTAGAAAAAAGGAAGAAGGAAACAAAATGGAGAAGAGAGGCCCTAAGAATTCAGTTTCTCTTCCTTGAGCCTTTGCTCTAATCTGTCATGAAAACTAAGGATATCAAGAGAGCTCCGTGAGAGGAGGTACACATTTTTTTCAGGCCAGTTTTAACTCTGACACGGTTACCAAGGGATGGTCTGTGAGAGAGTAGAGTTGTCTACTACGCTCATTCCAGTCTCCCAAATTGAAGCCATCATCAGGACAATCTGTGCTTTATCAGTTGACTTTCTCATTTATCTCCTTTAGCTTGTTATTTTATTATTCAAAAAGAGCTGTAAAGTTAAAGTGTTCATGCATGATCCCTTTCATAACTTATATATTAAAATGCTGATGTTATGGATTACTAAGGAACACTATTGTTCTATTTCTCCTGTCAAAAAAGTCAGCTTTTATTACTGCACTGTGTTTCCATTATTAAGCCAGCTTCCCCCGCGATCGTTGTGTTATACATTAGAGGCATGCAAGAGGCCTGTAACTAAACTTAATAATCTATAGAAAACAGTACCTTTAATCCCACCCTGGTTTTGATATGTGGAGCCATTTTTGAAAATCAAAATATATCAAAATTAATTACATTTGATGTATCTCTCCAAAGAAATCTAATTTCCTCTTACAGAGACTGTTTTTGCCTCCCAAGAAAAACATCGTGTTGAAGTGCAATTTTCTTTATGTCAATCTCACCTTTTTCTGGTGCGCCCAGCATAGGAGAAGTACAAGAAGGCCAGAGACAGACTCACGGTGAAGTGAATGAAGCTCAAGTGTCGGGGCTCGGCCTCACCCTGAGCCCCTTTCAGTGCTCCCAGGAAGGCTCTGAGCAGTTTTGCTCTTATAAGTTGTATTATTGAACCCAACAATTGTCATAGATGTGCCGAATGATTGTGTGCATTTCTGGTGCCATAAAACCTGGATCTATCCCTATAGTGTCCCAGATGTTCGTAAACGTCATCTCCTGTGAAGAAATGCTTATCTCGCCCTTTGA
This sequence comes from Nasua narica, assembly GCA_028533885.1. Lineage (NCBI taxonomy): Eukaryota > Metazoa > Chordata > Mammalia > Carnivora > Procyonidae > Nasua > Nasua narica. Next base: position 47,295,438 of record CM052799.1, read on the forward strand.
TACAGTGTCGGAAGATAAATACATGGTTAGCTCCAAACTAGAAGTGTAAAATCATTAAGACCAAATTTGAGAATCATGTAATTGCAGATCATCAGATGATACCGTATAAGCTAATAGAACACGGAAGGCTTCCTTTTGATTTGTAGAGAATACAGAAATATGGAAGTGAAATTCCTTTTCCGTAGAATATTTTACTAGAAGTGTAACATTAAGTTAATGATCCAGGATAAATGACGCAGACCAAATTCCACTTGATTTTAAGAGGTCAGCTTTCTGTAAATCAGGCAACTATCTTTTCTCTGTTTTGGGGGGAGGAAGTCCCAGCGTGAAATGTGTGAGTTAAGTGTTGGCAATCTAAGAATCGGTGTGTTGATGGCAAAGAAAGGCAGATCTCCGGGCACCTCATGTTTGGTGATCACTTTTGCAGTTTGACAGATTTACACAGAGGCTGAAAGTACCTATGCAGACCTCAAATATGCAAGGAAAACAGCATCATCTTGGAAAAACAAGAAAACCCACTTGGTATTCATCTGCATGTCGATACCCACAATTCTTTACCAGTTAACCACTTTCTCAAATATGCTGGAGGGATTTAAAAAAACAAAAACAAAAAAACTGGAATGGTTTGGCATGATGGTGGGGGCTGCTGATTCTTTTCTCTGTCCTTGAGTGTTTACTGCCAGGAAATCCTGACCAACATCGATTGCCAAGGGGTTAAAGTCACATTGTTGTTAAATTGGGAGAGAAAATTAGCAGGATTTTGTGCCCTATGTTCAACTATCACAGAGTTTCAAAAACAGGAACCTGGGGCTTTATATGAGGGGACAGGGGAAGTCAAGGGGAAGAGTCACAGGGTGACTTATCAGGGCATAGTTCCAGATAAATTGCTTACATGGAGGTGGAAGAATTTCATGCATCCATTCTGTGCCAAGAAGCCAAATGGTTGAGCAGAAGCTCGTCCCGGAGTTGAAGTGGGCAGCTCTGGGTACAGTCTTTCCATATGTGAAGAAGGGATGATTTATATTCATGTTATTTTGTACCTACGTGAGTATAGCTACCTGTATCGATACCATCAGATTCTCATGGCAGTAAAGAAAGCCAGTACTTCATTGATAGAAATTATAATATGCTGCAGAACTCCAGAGGACAGAAACCACTTTTTCTGTAGGTTCTATAAAAGCAAATCTTTCTCATGATTAGAATCTGACCTTCTGGGGAAACTCAGCACATTTTAACTGATGTGACTGATTAGCTGCTCTTCTTTTCCTCTCTCGTTAATAATATCAATCCTAAAGTAGAAAAAAAGAAAAAGGAAAGAAAGCAGACTGTCCAAAAACATAGTAAGCATTATTCATTCCTAATTTACTTGAAGAATTAGTTAGAGCCACCAAGCAGACTTACTCTTGGATTCCCGCATCTGCCATCCTTTGGGGTTGGCCAAACAATACAATTGAAGTGAATTTTTTGGTTAAAAAAAGTAAGAATTTCTGGAATCATTCCAGTGAATGGCGTTGAAATAACATGCAAGCTTGGAAGTCTACTCAACATCTAAGGATCCTTAGCATTAGAGTTATTCCTTCCATGTAGACCAGACTTAATAGGTTAGTGAAAGTCATAGACTTGTGTAGAGATTCACAGTTAGAATCTCTAAACCAGTGGGTCTTGAAGGTGCTTAGCTGCCACTCATTATACTGCTTCCTCTTGCCCATCAGGAAGGAATTCTCAGCATCTCTGCCTGAAGAAATTCTAGTACATAAGAGACTTGATGTTCACACATATCCACATGTACACCCCCCCCCCCACACACACACACAGCTTCTGAGAAAGGCAACTAGAAAATCTTAAAGGGAAGAGGTGGAAACATTCAATGTAGTCCATTACCCTCAGTTGAGAAATTTGAGCCTAGGAAAGATAAATGACTTTCCTAAGGTCACATACTTCACCATAGAGCCAAAGCTAGGGTGCAAATACCCTAACTCTTATTCCAATGCTTTTGGGTAGACGCTTATTTGAATGCGAGTGGGGGTTTAACTTCTATAGTTCAGTATTTTCAATGTGTATAAAATGCTGCCCCTTCTCAATCAGAGTAGCCTGGAGAATTAATTTCATCATGATCACATCCCTTTGGTCAGTTCTATACAAGGAAATGAACGAGATCACTTAATGACTAACAACGTACTTTTGAAGGCAGCCTGTTGCAGGCTTGAGTAACTGATGCACGTGTTTTATTGATTATTTGACCCTTAAGGACAGATATTTTGCAAAATAAGTTCAAACCCTTTTTTAATTTTGCCACTTTATGCAGTGCTTACCCACAGGCTTTAAACATCTGGCTCTTTCTGAAACAGATTGCTTCCAGAGCATTAAGAAAAGAAATAGACATTTTCTTGGCTCAATATTTCTCATCTGCTTTCAAACTGATTTTTTATAGTTAAGTATATTTTACATGCACATTGCGTTTCATTTGAGATCTGAGTAGATTTAATCTAAAACTGCAAGATTACTTTATGTTCAAGTGGGTGTGTTCAACCCTGAGTTGCCGAAATGATTTTTTTTCATTGAAAGAAAGTTAAAAACACATTCTCTTGAAAGTCAAGATAAACAACAGATTTTGTATGATTTTACAAGTCAGCAACAAAGACTCTCCAAACAACCCAAACTGGATACTATTAGCCAGTCATAGGTAAAACCGTTGCAGTATAAGTTGAAAGAAAAGAAGACCAAGCTTGGTCAAATATGGTTGGTCCCAGAAGATGATTGAGAGGAATAATCAGGAGATGAGAGTATTTTCTCATTAAGTGTTTTCAATTTTAAAGATTTCGGTTAGCAAGGCAAATGTGTATAAAGAAACTGGAATGGTATTCACCCTGAATTAGAAATCTCCAACTCATCCTCTTACCCCTTCCCTTTTTTTTGCAGCCATTTGTTATCTATGACATGAATTCCTTAATGATGGGAGAAGATAAAATCAAGTTCAAACACATCACTCCCTTGCAGGAGCAGAGCAAAGAGGTGGCCATTCGCATCTTTCAGGGATGTCAGTTCCGCTCAGTGGAAGCTGTGCAGGAGATCACAGAGTATGCCAAAAATATCCCTGGTTTTGTAAACCTTGACTTAAATGACCAAGTAACTCTCCTAAAATACGGCGTCCATGAGATCATTTACACGATGCTGGCCTCCTTGATGAATAAAGATGGGGTTCTCATATCAGAGGGCCAAGGATTCATGACAAGGGAGTTTCTAAAGAGCCTGAGAAAACCCTTTGGTGACTTTATGGAGCCCAAGTTTGAGTTTGCTGTGAAGTTCAACGCACTGGAATTAGATGACAGCGACTTGGCGATATTTATAGCCGTCATTATTCTCAGTGGAGGTAAGATTCATCTTTCGATCTTCCATGAGAGAGGGTGGGACGGTGGTGGGATGACTGGAAGAATTTTGACTTTCTTTAGCATTAGTCCTTTGCTCTGTACTTACTGCACCTTCCAACAGAAAATAGCAGTGGCATGATGCCGGGAAAGCATCACTACACAGGTAAAATACCAGGAGAGAAGATCGTAGGTTTGCTGTTGGAAGACTGTGGGCAACCCAGGCTTTTCTTTGATCCTTCATAATATTTTTTCTAGCCAAATCCAAACATGAAAAACAAATGCCCTCTTCTCCTTTTTTTTTCTTTTTCTTTTCTTTTCGCTACCCTTCTCCATCTTTCCCTTCCCTTTCCGTCAGGCCAATCTGTTCTTCATGTCATTTAAGTAATGACATTTACAACTTTGCTGAAGTCAGTGCTCACCTGGCATAGAGAAAGCATAGAGAAGGTTCCTGCCCTACCATCAGGAAGATATTACTTTGAATTGCTTTCCTAATATCAGGAATCAAGGGATATTTATCTACTGACTTCTACCTATTCTCTCAGGTAGATTTTTCTGATGGCTTCCCTTAGAGTACCTTTGGGAGGTAGTTGGCTATGATTAAGAACATAATCTGAACCAAAGAGCACAGATCAGAGAAATAAATTGAGTTATTTAGCAATTCATTGTTTTTTTGGCCTTGCAAGTACATGATCTAACTAACCAACTCCAGAAGCCAGGTTTTATACTAGTTGCTACTTTCATTGGCTTCTCCACACATTTCCAGCTTATGTAGAAGAAAGTTTTACTGTCATCTCTCTTTATAAAAATTGTTTTTAAGCAGTGAATTTTCATTACTGAAATGGATGGACTTCAGGCGAGTTTTCTGTGTGTCCTCGGCAGAATATCCTCTGTTGGCGAAAGCTGACGTGGGGAGGGATGGTGGTCCTCTGGAGGTAAACTGTGCCTACCTATATAAGATATTGTAAAGAATACGCCACACTCTGTCCTCCTTTGTTGTCCAATTACTTGAGAGCAGAATGCTCTGAAATCAGGTGCAGCAAACCCTTGTTAAGTACCTGCTGTGGCCTAGGTGGGATTCTAAGCACGTAGTACACGTTCACTTAACTCTCCAGCCCAGTGAGGTAAGTACTGTTTGAAGACAAGGAAACCAGAGCACTGAAAGGTCAGTCACTTGCCTGGGGCTACCCAGCAAACGGGAGAAGGGGAGCCAGGCTTATGAGCTCGGGGCAGTCTGCTCCGGGGTTGACAGTAATCCCACCCTTTACGTGACTTGGGTACAGATGGGTGACAGTAGGGCACGCAGGTTAACTCTGTGGGGCCTCCGGTGCTGCGTCGAGTTGTAACTTGTGTAAAAGCAACGTTTGCGGGGGTTATGTTTAATGTAACAAAAGCTACTCTCCAACACGTTTTAGTATCTTGGCTGAATCTCCGTAAGCAGATCAACCCTTGATCCTCTGGGATCCATGACTAATTCTGCAAAGAAGGAGATTCTAGTTTATTTGAGGTTCATTAGGAGAAAAAGTTTAAATGTTGAAAAAACAGATGAGAAAATGAGTCGTTATTGCTTAGCTAATATTTTGAGTCACATTTTACTTTAATGAAGAATAGAAATAGGAATAGTAACATTTGATGTATTTCTACGATTTTTCCCGAGCATGCTCTAGAGTCCATGTTTGTATTACTTTTCTCACTTAATCATTTTCCCCATGTCATTGTATACTCCGTTCATATTTTTCATTAATTTTTGAAAATAAAAGTAATACATAGTCATTTCATAATTCAAAGAGTACAGAAAAGTTTAAGTGGAAATTATAGTTTCTGGCCTCAGAATAAAATGAGATTAATAAAGTCCTATTTCTCCTTCTGAAAAGTTTCTATGCATGCGCTAGCATATCTATGCACGCTACCATTTTATTTTTTATTTATTTATTTATTTTTTAAAGATTTTATTTATTTCACAGAGAGAGAAATCACAAGTAGGCAGAGAGGCAGGCAGAGAGGCAGGCAGAGAGAGGGGGAAGCAGGCTCCCCACTGAGCAGAGAGCCCGATGTGGGGCTCGATCCCAGGACCCCGAGATCGTGATCTGAGCCGAAGGCAGAGGCTTAACCACTGAGCCACCCAGGTGCCCCCACACTACCATTTTAGTGACTGTAAAATATTAATTTTTTAAAGGACCATTAAATGCTGAATTATTTCCTTATTTATGGTTGCTAACTTATTACAAAAAACCTATAGAGAATATAGAAATTTTTTTAGAAAATTGAAAATGTGTTATAAATTTGTGTTTTAGTGAACATTTTTTAAGTGTAAATTTCTATTCAAATTCCAAATTATTTTCTCATTCTAAATCACCAGAAGTGGAATTGCTGGGTAGGTGACTATAAATATTTTTAAGTCTTTTGTTACATCATTGCCAGATTGTTCTGCACAACATTTATATCAGTTTATATTCCCACCGTAGATATACTAAGGGAGGCATTTGAAATAAGCTATTCAGTGGCGCCTGGGTAGCTCAGTGGGTTAAAGCCTCTGCTTTTGGCTCAGGTCATGATCTCAGGGTCCTGGGATCAAGCCCCGCATCAGGCTCTCTGCTCAGCGGGGAGCCTACTTCCCCCTTTCTCTCTGCCTGCCTCTCTGCCTACTTGTGATCTCTCTCTCTGTACCAAATAAATAAATAAAATCTTAAAAAAAAATTTAAAAAAATGAAATCAGCTATTCAAAGATGATTAATTGCTAGTCAGGGAAGGTTTACACAAGAAACAGCCATGGTAATTCTGGACTTTCTGAACTCGAGCAATGTTGGTTTTTTGTTGGTTGGTTTTTTGGTTTTTTTTAAGATGTATTTATTTATTTTAGAGAGCATGTGCAAGCAGGAGGAGGAGCAGAGGAAGAGGGAGAATCCTCAGATAGACTCCCCACTGAGCACAGAGCCCGATGTGGGGCTCTATCCCAGGACCCTGAGATCATGACTTGAGCTGAAACTAGGAGTTGGCCACTTAACTGAATGAGCCGCCCGGGTGCCCCAGAGAGCAATGTTGTTTTATGGGCATGTGAGACAACAGGGTGTTTTCCTCTAGGAAAAAAGCCATTACTGCCTATAACTTATAAGCAAGGTTATTTGAAAACCAATAATTTATTAGGCTTTAAATTTTTCATTAATTGGTCAAAAAATAACACTGCATAGTTTGATTCAATTTAACAGGTATTGCAGGCTTTGGTTTTTAATTATGAAAATTAAAAATGATACATTTTAAATGTAGGTGCCATATAAGTGAGTTCCTTTTGGTCTCATACAGACCGCTGTAACAGTAGCCAATGTCCAGATCTTATTGGATCCTCACCACAATGAAAGAAATGTGAAAGAAGTAGGCAGCCATAGATTATTATACCTGTGGTTATAAAGAGAAGAAAACCCTGTGAGTAATTTTAGACTTCCTTAAAAAAATAGAATTAACCATTGACTAGTTCCCATATCACAAAAGGCAAATCCTTCCCTGATCAAAGTTTGCTTTTGTAGATGAAGTCTACCTACAGGCAGTAGATAAGAATGAATAAACTGGACCCCATGTTTGCTCAGCACACAGAAATTTGATTCTCTTCTTTACTCAGAGAAGCCGGTTGGGTATAGGCCAGAGAAAGAACTGCTCAGGTCTTTTCCAGTCCAAAGACTAGATTCCAATAACATCAGAATCCCAATCATCTGTAGATGGTGAGTGAGCTCAGTATCCCAGGCTGTGGTTTATTAGAGTACAATATATAATTTCTCAGTGAGTTTTAATTTTTTTCCTATCCTGGGTTTTCCAGAAAGGGAAAACATTCATGTAAGCAAGAGGCTTTGATCCAGTAAACAAAATTCTGATCCTATGTAATCTTAATAAAGAGTGATCATTGTCTTTTGTGCATTTTACATTGAAGTCTATAGATAGCTTTAGTGATGTCCGAAAAAGAACTTTTGGCAGGAGCCCCTTGGACCTCATTCTGAGCTAGCCTTCGAATCACAGAAGAGCTTCATTCTGGTGGAGGCACTGTGACCCTAGACTGAAGGAGGGATGGGGAGATAGGCCCCTTGTAAGAGTGAAGTGGTAAGGAATTGGGGAGATTAAGGGCAAGGTGTCCCCGGAAGACCTAAAGGGGAATTTTTTTTTTTTTTTTTTTTGGATGAAAGTACCTGATTTGACCCAACTAAGTATTTGCCGAGAAAACTAGAGTTGCTATAGTAAGATCACTGTCATTCAACTTCAACCCTAGAAACTGCTGATACAGTGAGATTTGGTACTTAGATTGGCCTGGTGCTTAGCATCTTTGCTGTTTACTCAGCTCTCAAACCAAGCTAGCTGAGAAAGATGACCTAGTTCTTCTCAAGTTTTTCTCCTCTCTCTTTCTTTTCTGAGCTCAAGGCAAAAAAAAAAAAAAATGGGACTACAAAGAACAAGAGTCCAGAATCAGACAGCGGACAGCACTTGGTGCGGTGTTAAGAGCACTCCATCCACGCTCTCTTATTAGATCCTGACAATTCCCCTACATTTTTATTCTCATTTCGCAGAAGGAAAAGCAAGGTTCCTAGACTTAAGCAATTTGTCTGAAATCGAACAACTGAGCAGTGAGCAATGGAACTGGGACTGAAACCCAGGGATCCTGTCACCTCAAGAGTGCCCCCCTCTCTGCCACACACCCTGTCCCCGGCCACCTGCCTAATGGTTCGTGGTCACCCTCCTCACACTTGTGTTGGTGGCCGCCCCCTGTGCTCCCTTCACCGGACCCCCGAAGGTGTGGGCCCCTCATTCGGAGGCAGGGCTTCCTCAGTAGTCCTGATAAGTAATAGCTTCCTTGCTCCCTCTAGGATGGGTGGCATCAAGAGTAATAAAACTGCCTCCAGCAAGGGCAGATTTGCCACTGGCGCCACAGCTTGATACCAGCCACACTAGCAAACTCCCAAAACTACACAGCAACCGAAGCCAAGTGTGAAGCTCAGTAAAACTGACAAGCCCCAGGACACTCCACTGGACTCTTTGCCCCCTCGAGCATTTGCTGTTCAGTGAAGAAAAGCATAGGAAGGTTCCAGCTGGAACTGTGCAACAGGAAAAAAGCTCTTTTTGTTAATTCAAAACAGTTTGGAATCCGTTACAGTTCTCCCCAAACTTCCAAGATATGGGGGAGGAAATTCAACTGGGTTTTACAATATATTTTTTGAGGCAAATTGCCATCGCCATCTTAATGACAGAGAAGCTGTAAATATTGATACAGTGGCCACAGATGGCAAGTGATCAGCCTCCTCATTTACCCTCTTGAGTCTGGCTTGCTTGTGCAAACCACCTCTATAGCAGCTCCTTCGTTTTCCAGCCATCCCAGCCATGGTCTTTCTCTGTGAAGCCACCTTGGACAGCTGTTCTTGGCGTGATCCTATGTGTTTCTGCTGCTGGGTGAGCAGGGGGGCAGGGAAGGTAGGGCACAAGAAAGGGGAATTGTTCTCACAGCTGGACATTTGCAGACCCAGGAAGAGTTGATGCTCTTAGGACAGTTGGGTCAGTCCTAGCTCTATCAGGTCAACCACCTGGGGCTTCTGTTTCTTACCCTTGGTCGTGACTCTGTATGTGGATGTAGATATAGATTCTACAGAACAGAATCAAAGCACAGCATCCAGTCCAGAGTATATACTTAATAAATGCTTGTTGGATGCATAACAGTCGAATATTAATAATACTATCAGCCATTTATCGAATACCTCACTATATGCAGGAATATATACTTGAGCACTTTGCAGACGTTCATAATCTTTGTTTAACCTTTCCTGCAGCTCTGCAAAGTCTGTTGTTATCCCCATTTTACAAATGGAGAAAATAGAAGTTTAGAGCTCTAAGATTAAGCCACTTGCCCCAGGTCACAGAGCCACTAGTTGGCGAGGCCAGGGTTCAGACCTGGGTCTCTCTGACCTTCACACTGATGCCCTACTGTGTATTGGGATGTGGAAGCATCCCAGTTAACTGGAATTCTTTGGCAATTATCAAAAACTACCTATTTCATTTTGCCTCCAAATATTTCAGTTAAGAATTTTCAGGTTGAAAAAAAAAAAAAAGAATTTTCAGGTTGTAGTCTCGATATCAACACCAATATCCAAAGGCCTTCTCGAGACGCTGTTTTAAACCTAACAAAATGACACCATGGGTTTGAAAATTGCTGTGGGAAGGAAAGAACGGAGCCCAGGATAACACTGAAGACTGGTGCCACGTTCTTCAACTTGTTCAGGTAGCATGGCCCTCAGAAACGATGGCCCTTGAGCGTAGCACTCATCACAAAACAATGACAATAGGCTCTAAGTAACTAAGTGAATACATTCCTACATCATCAAATGCCATCTTACACCAGGTTCTAATAGAGATAAGTGATTGCAGAAGAAATTTATGAGAGAAACTTAAAATTGTTAAAAATTTCCTCCAGTAACTTCAACTCTTCCTGCCTGTCAGAAACAATGCTCATTCAGCTCAAACACTGTAGTGGCAAACACCTCAGACCAGCTTTCAGGCACAGAGTTTGAGGACTCTGAGTGTGCGTGTTCCATCTCTTTTCCCCCTCCCTCAAGGCCCTTCACCATCTTGAGGATATGTCCAGCTCATGAGCAGTCCTTCCATTGCCTGCGGAACTGTGTCCACCAGTTAGAATGGACAACATAGCACTTCTCTAGAACAGAAGACAGAGTACAGGTGCCTGAGTGGCCTACGCTTTTCTCGGGGAAACCCCAACTTCAGGAGGCCCCTGATTCCGCAGGACCCAGTGACCCCCACATCTTTTCTGTCCGTTAGCAGCATCGTTACTCGTTGACTGGGAGGAGACACAACTCAGAATAGTTGAAAACATAGGTATTAAAAACACCATGAACATCAATAGGCCTACTTTCTTCTACCTCTCTCCTCTGCGAGTGAAATATGCAGCTCTCTTATCCATACAGTTTTTTTGGACAAGACTCAGGCTGGTGCCTAAGTGGTAAAAGTTGTTTTTCTAACTTCCTTCTCATGATACTGAGAATAAATGAGGACATCTGATTTCTCATCTAACTAAGCTCTGAGCCGGACAGTGGAAGAGTGTTATTACATGGTTCCTGTCCCCCATGTGGGCCATGATGGAATCAGAGAGTGATAGCATTCATTTATTAAGTGAAAAACCAGTAATGGGCCCCTACACTGTGTCTACACAGCATATGACACTCCTCTCCTCTGCTCTTCCCACCATGCTTCCGCCACCAGTGGGAAAACCCTTGTCAGGTGGCCAGGATGGCTTTGAATAATGACTCAATTAGTGTTATCTAGAAATGTCCCCTTGGTTCACTCTTCTCATAACTCTGCGGACTTGGTTTAGAGAAAGGTGAGATCTATCTATGAGTTCTCAACTGGCACACAAATTCTAAAAACCAGATGGCTGGGAGGTAAGAGAGAAGATCAAACATACTAGAATCATCTGAGAAACTTAACAATACACACACACACACACACACACACACATACACACCTCCACACACACCTCCACACACAGAGGCTTTTGTTGTTTGTAGAACATAGAAGCATCTTTCTCTGTGACTGCTTCAGAAGTAAAATCTCTTCCTCACTCACCCTGGGCCTGGTAGGCTGGGATCACGTCAGCCAGGGAGCGCACGGTCGTGTTTGACCTCAGAGACAGACATGGGATTGAAAGCCAAACTGCTGAGTCATTCCTATCACCACACCAGCAGTCTTGGAGAAGGTTCAGTCAGTCAGTCAGTGGGCCGCTTTTTGGAGCAGTTTATCATTCTGGGTTCTCACAATGTGTCTTTAAACTCTGGGTGACCCCAGGCAGCCTTCCAGACTGGCACAATCCACCAAGACGTTCAGACAGATCTTCTGCGAGTGAGGAAGAATGAAACTTAGGAGGGGTTCGAGTCACTCAGCACAGAGAGGCCAACACAGGTTGTGAAGGGAAAGCACTCCCAGGGAAAGCACCTTTCAAGGGTCTTGCCAGATTCACAAAGAAGAAAACCAGAGGAGGTGGGATGGGGGCATTGGAAAGCTTTAGAATCTCAGGGACAGCCCTGAGTTCAGTCGCCATCCCCACTCCACCCCTCACTAGATGTGTGTTTTCACTCAATTATTTACCTCCCTGGGCCCTAATTTCCTTATCAGTATCGTAAGTAAATGAAATAACATTACGTGAAGCCTCTGGCACAATGCCTGGGACATGTTAAGCACACAATAAATGCTAATTTTCCCTTTTCCCCTGTATGCTAGAATTCGAAGTAGCTCTGTGCAATCTTGCCAGTCAGATGGCTTACAATTCCACCAATAGTCATTCTTAAAATCCCTTATTACAATATAAATACCCCTAGGGAGATATCAGCTAATCCCTTTATCAGCTATCACTTTAAGGGGATTAGTTGTGGATTGAGGGAAAAAAAAAAAAACCCAAGGGAAAGAGATACTGGAGGAAGGGGGAGAGGCCTGACAAGCTGAGGGGAGAACTCTAAGCCCCTTGGCCCCTCAAGGAGACAGGGAATAGCAGGACTGTGGTGAGTTTCCACAATCCCAAGGTTCTGATAAAGTTTTGGGATATTATGTGTTGAGAGGTCATGTTTGGAGATTAAAGATCACACCTATGTTTTGAGATCACGGGTTCTTCTCAAAGACATTGGAAAGGAAGACATTGAGGGAGAATTGCAGAGAACAAATGCTTGGCTATGTTTTATGTTCGGTTATTGGCATTTCTAGAGGTTGAGGAAGCAAGGAAGTGTCATTGGATTAGGGGGAGGAGGGCGTCAGGCTTGATGAGAAAGAAGAAATCATTCTCTTTCTTCTCCAGCTTTCTCCACCTCCCACCCATGCCCCATTTCCGGTCCTGCTGAGAGCCAGTGTTGGACAGAGAAGGAGTAGAAATTTATCTGTATCCTTCAGCTCAAGGGAAGAACACACCACTGTCTTGGGCTGACACAGACAACCCTCAGCAAACCACATGGCTGAGCTTCCATTGAGCAGCCTTTAGAACAACAAGGGGACCTTAACCCCCGGGGTGAAAGGAGACAGGAGAGACAAGAACTTCCCAAGGGCAGGATGGAGAGCTCCAATGAAATTTCCATTCTGCAAGACGTGGAAATAAAACAGAGGCCAAGCTCATTTCACTCCATTGAGGTGGCATTGAGCAATGCAAAGAGCTTTCAAGACAGAAAAGAAGAAAGCACTACTCCCCTCATTACAATGTCTTTGTGTCCACTTTTGTAGTTTGGGAGGTGGCATTTGGGGGTGGCAGTTGGGTGTTTGAGATGAGGGAAGTTGGTGTGGAATGGTTTTCTCGATGGGCAGATAAAAGAAAATACTACCTGGGTTGGTTTCATTGCGGTGGTCACCCCCTTTCCCCATCCTCCTGCCCTCCATCCAGCTCCAACTGAAAGTTAACGATGAGAAGAACAACACATGTAAAACCTTCTTACATTATTTTTTTCCCAGAGGTAGGAATGTGGGAGGGAATTGCTATAGGCCCTACCATAGTTTACCAGAGATAAGGGGGCCGAATTCACAGTTTTGCCTAATGCTCACCATGATTCTGCTTGATCAGAAAAGTACTGCAGGAGCACGAACACCATCACTTCAAGGAAGAAGTGAATCGGGGCCCTGTGCCTTCCTTGTTTTGTTATTGCTCTTAGACTGTCTTGCTTGTATGTATTCAACCACAAGAATGAGAACCTGCTCAGACCCCTCAAACATGAGCCGGAATCAGGAATTATTTTCTTGTGCTTCTGAGTCTGTGATCTTATCAGAATCAGTTCAGGAATCTTCCCCTTCCCCACTGTGTATGTGCCAGCCCACCCAGCTTCCCCTCCTGACCCTGTCCTGGTGGAAACTACCTTTATTCAAATAAACCAAGAGAATATTAACATCTTACAGTGGTCCTATACCTAGCTCATTCTCACCACAACCTTATAAAAGAAATACCCTCAACTTAAACAATTAAACCAAAACCCAGAAACATTAGAGGACTTGTCCAGACAGGGCTCAAATCAGTTCTTCAGTTTCCAAATCCATTGCTCTTTTTAACACATCTGTGAACTTAGAAAGAATGGAATAAAGGAAATTGGAGAGGAAGTGTAAAAAGAAGCCCTACCTCCCCTTTGGTTTTCATCGGGCACCTGAACTAAGGTCTTTCATTGTCTATGGATCAATTTACAGATCTCCAGCTATCAGACTTTTTTTTTCCCCTAAATCCTCTGGATACAGTCCTTTTCAGATTAGTCTGTATCAGAAAGCCAATAGACAAAGATCGGAAAAGCCCTAACAACAGCTCTTAGAATAGAGACAAAATCATCCACTTGGGGTTTTCTGCCTCTCCTTCAGGAGACTCCACTGAGGCCCTCTGGTTCCCCCAGATGCCTCCTGAGAAAATCTGTGCTCAGGAAATGCCTGGCCCAGGTGGGCAGATCCCAGGAGGGTCAAGAGAATTGAAATAATCTTCTGATATCTCTCCCCGTGACAGAGCCAGATCTGGATACGATGGGAGTTTTGTAGGTTTGCTCATAATCAGCAGCCCTCTGTAATCAGTTCCAGCGCTGTATGAGTGGGGACCGGAAAGGTTGCTTTCCCAATTCTTTGCAGCCTGGGAGTAAGGAACCAGTAATTGACTCCAGCTTCCTCAAGTGTTGTGTCCTGGAGTATGTGAGTCAACACTCACTTTCCCAAAAGGGCCTTCTAGGCAGCCTAGGGCAGTAAATAGGGTCCTTTGACCCTGATGCAATTCCAGACCTTGACTCTGACCCTCAGCAAGGTGCAGGAAGAACATCTCAGACGGGCCTTCTAAAAACAGTATCTTAGCAGGCACTGGGGAGTAGAGGGAAGGGTGAGGACCCAGGACGGCTCTGGGTGCTTCTGTAGACTGGCACAGTTTGTGGTGTCTGGCTTAGCTCAGCAAGGATTTGAATGTGTGTGGAAGTAAAGTGTGGAAGGAGAAAAAGGAGAGGTGGGGGGAAGGCCTTCCAACAGGTTAGAAAGTGGGGAGCAACCCTAACAAATCCCTTTTGCCTTTGATTCTAGGGATTGCCTTAAGACCAAGGGAAGCTTTTTACTTTTTTAAAGAAGCTAAATATTTTAAATTTAAAGTGTAAGCCTGTTAAGGAACTTTTGTAATTACATTTTGAATGTATTTCCCCAGTTTAATTATGTGAATTACATATTTACAGAACAGAAAATTGAGGCACAGTGACCTTGATCATTTTGCCCAGCGTCACAGATCTAGTTAACGTATACTCCTTTTTCCACTCAGTGGCGCTCCATTTTGCCTTGACTGAGGCTCAGCAAAGGGGACAGGGACAGATCTGTAAATGATTTCACTCGTCACTGGAGAAAATATAAATCAGTGGCCACAGAATTTCAGCCGTTCAGCCAAACTTCATCTGTCACGTAATAAAAAAAAAAACAACTTGCCAAATAGGGATTTGAAAATCCAAACCAGATCCTTCTCCACTCCTAAAGGAGCCAGTTCCATTATCCTGCACTGAGGCCAAGTGTTTCCAGCAAGCCTGATCAGCTGCATTTTAGGGTTTGGTTGTTTGAGCTGTCATGATAAATGAAACCTACTAGATTAATGTAATCTCTTCAGCAGAAGTTTTGACTGATGCTGCCCAAGAGGAAGGAAGGAGATAGGGTTCTAAGGAGCCAGCGCCAGTGAGCAGAGGTTCAACACAAGGGTTGGTCCCAGCCCATGGAGGAGCCACATTCAACACCTGCCTTCACACAAAACGCTGCCACTTTAGATGCACGTGCATTTGCATAGCTGCGGGCCTTTGAAATCTGGAACATTTGTGAGGAAGAGGATCAGCAGTCGTTAAACCAAAGGCACCAGTCCAGGATCCGTCAGGGGCTATCAGGGTTTTCTTGATTGCGTGGCAATTGTGAGAAAGGCGCAGGTCCTCCAGGGGCATGATTCTCTAAGCCAGGACTACATCATTTGTTTCATTCTTAGAATCTGAGATTTTTACTGATGGTTCCAAACTTAAATGCTGGTTTTGGGAGAGGGGGATACAAGTAGAAGTTAGAAAAAAATCAACCCAAAGTTTCCTTCTGTAAAAAAAAGGATGAAAAGAAACTTAATTTAAGAGAACCTTTAGAGTTCTGAAAATCCCACTGTGAGACCCTGCTAACATTTCTCTCCTGTACCTCACCTCAATGGATAAAGATTACTAGAGTTTATTAGATACAGGAAAACACTGTTTACAAGAGACTTCTTTGTGTAGTGATCCTGCCTTTAGGCTTGTTCACCAACCAGGAGAATTATACTTTTCAATCCAGGACTCTTAGCGACAACAACCTTCTCGATTGTTAACTCAGCCAACTAAGTACTCCCTGTGTTTCCATCAGAGGCTCAGAGATGATCAAGACATAGTGTGCCCTCTGATACCTCATGACCTCATAGGGGACTTAAAGAAGAAAAATGAGTACTCATCATACGATTTATAAATACTATATACTTAGAGCATTTGAAATTAAACAGACTTAAAGTCAAATTTCAGTTCTGCCATTTATTAGGAAGTGGCAGATCTTGGGCCAGATTTAATGCCTTTCTCTAAATCTTCATTTCTCTCTCCATAGAATACCGGCCTCATGGAGATATTGTGAGGATCAAATGATCTATTGTGTATAAAGCCTTTAGCACTTTCTTTGGAAAATGATAACCATTCAGTAAATGTAATATACTAGTATGGTGGAGATTGAAGTGTTTATAGGGTGCTTTAGGGTCCAGAGAAAGGAGGTTGGGAGAACAGGGGAGAGGGAGAGCTAATGTCAAGGAGCGTTCCCAGAAGAGAGTAACATGGGCTGTATTTTGAGGAACAGGTTGAAGTCAGTAAGATCGATGAAGGAGAAAGAAGACTGTTTCAGGAGGGAGGAACAGACTCTGCCTAAGCACAGTCATGACAGAAAATAGGATGTTTGAGGGACTTAGTATGGGAATACCTTAATATGGCTGGAACAAAAGGATGGTTTCAGAAAGTGAGGCTAGAGGATGAAAGATATTAAAAGATAAATAGGGGTACCTGGCTGGCTCCGTCAGTAAAGCTTGCCACTCTTGATCTCAGGGTCATGATTCAAGCCCCAGATGGGGTGTAGCGATCACTTAAAATCATAAAAAAAAATTTAGGGGCACCTGGGTGGCTTAGTCAAGTTAAGCATCTGCCTTCGGCTCAGGTCATGATGCCAGGGTCCAGGGATGGAGCCACACTATGGTTTCTACTCAGCAGGGAGCCCACTTCTCCCTCTCCCTCTGCCACTCCCCCTACTTGTGTGCACCCTCGCACTCTCTCTCTCAAATAAATAAATACAATATTTAAAATTTTTTTAAATAAATAAAGGTAAGTAAAAGCCCTTATACAGTGCTTTAGTTTACCAGGAAGGGGAGAAGAGATAAAATTAGAAAACAAGGGTGAATAGCCTTCAAGAGCTAAAATTCAGAATCAGCACAAGGTATCAGGTGAGTGTCCTAAATGGTGTACAAAAACCCTGCACCCCTCTGGTGAGCTTTAAGGAGGAAACCCTCTATTCTAACCTCAGTGCAACAAACAAATCTGAAAATAAAACTC
Source organism: Nasua narica (assembly GCA_028533885.1). Taxonomy (NCBI): domain Eukaryota; kingdom Metazoa; phylum Chordata; class Mammalia; order Carnivora; family Procyonidae; genus Nasua; species Nasua narica. The sequence continues at coordinate 47,312,386 of CM052799.1, forward strand.
AGAAAAGAAACACACAAAAAAACACCCAAACTTTCCACTTGGAAATTTTAAAACATGCTTCTATATAACTCTCAGATTAAAAATAAAATCAAAATAGTAAGACAGACTATTTAGGAAAAAGCTGTGTACATACTGTTTACCCAAGCCTGTAGGGTGAAACCAAAGCGACACTCAGAGGAAATTTGAGAATTTTAAATGCATCTATCAGAAAACAAGAAATACTAAAATTAAATGAATTAAGCATTCAACTCAAGATGCTAGAAAAAGAGGGGAAAACCGACCTAAAGGAAGTCAAAAGAATAAATTAGTTAAATTGAAAACAAGATAGGATTTTTAAAAAGCGTTGATGAATGAAACCAAAAGTTGTGTTTCTTTAAAAAGAAAAAAAGCCTTTAGCAAATCAGATTTTTAAATGAGAAAATACACAAAATAAAAAGCACTGTTATAAATAAAAATAAGAGATTTCAGATTCTGAAAGTATATTATATACAATATCATTCCATATGAATTATAAAATTATACTTTTATAAAGAGTAAACAGCTTTTACTAAATCTTGACTAAGCTCTTTGCTAAATATATTAAGAGCTATAGGAGAAAAATTAAAAGTAGCCAAAGATTTACCATCAGGATCAGATGGTTCTGCCAATGAATTCCAAGAAGCCATTAAGGAACAGATCATTACTACATAGAAACAGAAGGAAAATTCCTCAACTCCGTCTAGAAGGCCAGTTAACATTTATGACAAAAACAGACAAAGAATGGTACAAAAAAGACAACTCTGGACCAATCTCACAAATTTTAAAACCCTGAATAAAATAGAAGCAAATGAGTACAGTGATATAAGAAAATTTATTAATATAATTTACTAGATTAAGATAAAACCATTTGGTCATCTCTTTAGAGAAAAGTTTGAAGCATTTGAGAAAATGCCGCAACATTCCTGACTAGAACAAATTAAAAACTTTATAACTCTTGGAAAGCCAGGAGTAAAATGTATCCACCATAATCTATAGTAACCATCATTCTTGTGGTAAGCCATTAGAAGCATTTTTGTCATGGTTAGGGATAAAACAAGAATTCCTCCTACCACTACGACTATTTAATACCATATTAGAGATATTGGCCAATACACTATGGCAAGAAAAAGAAATGAGAAATGTAAACACTGGAAAAGAAGAAATAAATGAGACTATTATTTGAAGATGTAATAGTCTATCCAAAATAGTAAAATAAATCCATGATAAAAACTATTTGAATTGACAAGAGCTTAAGAAATTGGAATATATTCAGTGTACTAAAATGAATGAGTTTTTTGTAAGCACCAGCAGGGCTAGATTAGAAAAGATAATATTATAGAATACTATAAAACAAAAAAATAAAGAAGTAAAGGACATTATATTTAGGGATCATCTTATAAGATCTGCATAAAGAAAAACGTAAAAAGTTTAAAGGTAATTTACGTTCACCATTTAAAAATTCAGATAAGGAGAGTATAAAGAAGAAAGTGAAAATTACCTCACTACTCGGAAGAAACCCCTGTTAAAATCTAGGTGCTCTATCCTTCCAAATAGTACCAGTTTTTAAAAACTATGTCTTGTCTCATTGAGAATGTATATGCCACGTCAAGGGAAAAAGAAGACAATGCTGGTTTTAAAAGCATATCAACAGCTGTGGTGAGAAAGTAAGTAGTAAGGTTAAAAAACACAGACTCGTGAAGAAGGGGCAGCAGTTGAAAATGAGATTTCTGAGTGAGCAGAAACATCCTGGCAGAAGAGTCCTCAATCTGGGGAGAGGATTGTGTTGTCATCGTGTTATGTCAACTGAACAGGCAGAGTTAGCCCCGCCAGGAAACGATGCCCCCGGAAAGACCAAGACCAGTGATAGTCTTGGTCTCAGTCCATCCTCCCTCCTGTATGCACTTCTTGCCCACTGTCTACTAACTCTCGCTCCCCACCTTACTTTAGAACCAGAGCAAAACAAGCCAACAAAAAGACAGGTAATTTAGTTGGGCTGAAGATGCCTCCGATGTTGGGGCCAGAGGACTCTGTCACTGAACCTGTTCTTCTCCTCCTCCAGACCGCCCAGGTTTGCTGAATGTGAAGCCCATCGAGGACATCCAGGACAACCTGCTGCAGGCCTTGGAGCTCCAGCTCAAGATGAACCACCCTGAGTCCTCCCAGCTCTTTGCCAAGCTGCTCCAGAAAATGACAGACCTCAGACAGATTGTAACAGAACATGTGCAGCTATTGCAAGTCATAAAGAAAACAGAGACAGACATGAGTCTTCACCCACTCCTACAAGAAATCTACAAGGACTTGTATTAGCAGAGAAGTCCGAGTTCACTGACCATGTGTTCCTTCTTCCGATTGCACTATTATTTTGAGGGGAAATCTGACACCTAAAAAATTTACTGTGAAAAAGCATTTTAAAAAGAAAAAGTTTTAGAATAATAGATCTATTTTATGCATATTGTTTATAAAGATACATTTACAATTTACTTTTAATATTAAAAATTACCACGTGATGAAATTGCTGGTTGTATTTGAAGTCTGAGTCTTACGCGTCCCCTACCCTACCCCCACCACCAGGCTTGTTTCCTTTTATGTCCGTCCTTCCTTCCTTCACTTTTCTTTCCTTCTTTTTTTTTTTTTAAGATTTATTTATTTGAGAGAGAGCATAAGTGGGGGAGGGGTAGACGGAGGAGAGAACAGACTCTGTGCCTCAACCAACCGAGCCACCCAAGCACCCCATTTTCTTCTTTCTTACACATTTTTTAAAATGTGAATGGAACTGCTGATCAACTTTCATTCTCAGTAGATTAACTTTTCACTCAATTCACGTTTCTGAACCCTCCATCTGCCTTAACAACCACAACTAAGAAAAGAAGGGAAACCTCAGGACTAAAAACTTTTCAGAGCTTGTGCTTCTTAACCCTGGATGTGCGAGTGCGGGGCACAGCCCTAGGCCTACCAAGAATCCAGTCTTCTTCCCCTAACCCCAGCCAGGATTTTCACTCACCGCAAGCAGCCTGCTGACGGGGTATGGACACGTATGCAATATACCCGAGCAGGCACTACTAGAAGCTGTGGGTACCAGAGCTGTTGGAAGATTTGGTACCTGCTGAAAAGAAGCTAGAGTTGAACTAAGAGAAAAAGATTCGTCTTTCTTAAAAACAGATTATAATACTCCGTATAATCGTGTGCCCAAGACATGGCTCCAAGTACGGTTAGGGTTGAAAGGAAATAAGGATTGATGAAGACTCAAATAGTCAAGTGTGACTCTAAATTCATTGCAGTGGGCCCGGAGGATGTGTTGGGTTTGGGATATGTAGAGAGTAGGAGAAAAGACATTCCAGGAAAGCAAAACAGGAGCAACAGCAACAAGAGGAACCAAAACCAAACATGAATGAGGGAGAAGGGCCACGTTCTAGTTCTGATGCACAAGGACCAGTTTTGGTCAAATTATTCCTATAGTACTCCTTGGGACCACCTTGCCCGGAGATCTTTTGCTTTTCTAAACTCAAAGGCTGATTATCTGTATCATTCAAGTGCCACATGGCTTCCCAGAATGTAGATGGTATGTTCCCTAAAAGTGGGACCTTCTTGGCACATTAATAGATTTGTTGATCAAAGCCATGGAATTCGCTAGCATTGCTTCCCTGTGAACTCATGATATTGTGACTTTGAAGGGTACCTTATAAACAAACTCTCCTGTGCTCTTTCTCCCCAGGATGATTATGTCCACTGACTTAAATTATTTCCCTGCTACTTCTCCCTTAGTTTATCTTTCCTTATAAATAAAGTACTGGTACTTAGGAGAACCTAACTTCACATATGAGGCTTTCAGGCCAAAATATCAGGAAAGATCTTTTCATCCCTTACCCCAAAATAAACATCTCCGAAGAGTCAATTACAGAAGGGAGTCTTGACCGCAGCCCTAAAAATGTAAGATCCCTAACCCTTTAGGAGTCACGACTTGCTAGCTCAAAACATTTGCTACAACCTCAGCATTTGGGGACCAGCAACTGAAGTTGTTGTTGAAGTGTTATCAAAACACCGGGAAGAAGAGTAACAAACTCAGTCCATCACATGGCTATTTTTACCTTGATGCCAAACATCAGGATATTCTGAAACATCCCGATGACTGACCAGAGGCTCCACTACCGTTCCATGTGGAGAGTTTATCATCTGGCAGATGTTAAAAAAAAGGGGGGGGGGGGAAGAAAGAAAAAAAAGAACGCGTGAGCAGTAGAGGTGAGGATTCCACCTCAGAGGAGATCCCTTGTTTACAACCTTTCTCAAACAAAAAGTCTTTCAGCACGCTGCCTGCTCTCTGTTCCCACCAGCACCATGCAACCGGTCCAAACCCTTTCCACATTCTCGGAGCTGTGGCTGCCAATGTGGGGAGGAAGGGAGACACTCTCAGCTCTTTGGCACTGATGGTTAGCATTAAATAGCTTTTAAACCCTGGCAGCTTGCAAGTTCCCATCTCTCTGACTTCTTCCCTGTGGTTTGGACTATCATTTGCTAAATATTTTACGACACATCTTCTGCGAGTCCCCAAAGCTCCTGCTCCTTTCTCTGGTCTCCTCTTTCCCCTAGGATGATTCACAAGTTAATCAACAAATGTATCATCAGTTATTCATAGTACTTTCTCCGGACACAAACACACTTAGGGATTTGTGCTAATAAAAATAGGAAAAAAAGTAACTTTGGTCAAGAGTCCAAAAAAGGGAGAGGAGGGGGTTTTAAGGCTCCCAAGAAAGCCCTACACCCAGTACTGCCCTTGAGTCTGGCCTGGCTCCCCCCTCCAACCCCCTACCATCCCAGCTCCCTGCTGTCTGTGGAGCACAGGAACAGCAGGGTACCCATGGGAGAGACCATATTTGCATACCTCGTTGTTCTCTAGCCACCATCAAAAACTGGGCTGATCTGAGTTTCGGACCTTTCTTTCAAAATCTGGGTGAAGAGCAAGAGGATGGGGGTCTTCAGTGGGAACTCAAAGAGTTGGGAAGCACTAGCTGGTGCCACACTACAAATTCTGATTGATAACCCAGGGGGGCAGAAACCAGGCGGACAACCACATCAATGCCTCTGAAGAAAAAAAGGGATGAGGGGAAACAAGGCTTCTGTGGTAGGCCTGCTTACTTGCTACTGGATTCCAGTGACTTTTCCTCATCTCCCTGGAGGTTACCAAAGGCAAACCCTTTTTGTGGACAGGCCTTACTTGCTGGATTATCTGTTACTAACTGTGTTGCTGATATAGCGGGCCAAGGGTGAGAAGGGGTTGGAAATTGGCCCCCAGATACCTATTCCTTTAAAAATACCCACTGGGGAGCAGGGGTGGAGGCTTCTAAAGAAAGCCAATTTCAGTTCTAAGTCCCAAAAGAACCAAAATTCATCGCCAGCAGGATCATCCCCATTGCTTTCTCTTTCCTCTTTCCCACCCACTCATTGGAACAGTTTGGGCCTGTGAGACAGACCAAGACTGTCTTCCCTATGTAGCCACCTCCCCATTTTTCTCTCTCCTTTCCACATCCTGGTTCCTAGCCCTGGCTCCTGTTGTCTCTGTTCACATTATTAGCACTGTTACTATCTGTGTATCAACCCTCACCGTGTGATTGTGTATGGTAGGCCCACATTTTAATGCTTATTGAAATGAACTAAAATAGCAGGATCTTAGCACAGAGCCTGTCAGATGTCATCTAATACGCCACTCATACTCCAGTCCCCATACCACCATATGAGCAGGAGTGTGACTAGGCCCTGCCCTCAAGAGGGTCATGGTCTGTTGACCACGTCGATGCATAATTATAGCTCAGCCAAAGGGATGAATCACCTAGAGATGTGAAAGAGGATTCACGGGGGCTGTGGGTGGATTCAGAAGTGTAAAAGCACGTCGTGTGTTCAGAAAACAGCAAGAAGTTAGGCACAGCTCTCATAGGCGAGGTAGTGAGAAGTGAAGGTGGCCAAGTCAGCCTCAGACTGTAACGAGCCTCACCCACCATGGGAAGGAGCTACCTTGGACTGTATTTATAAGCAACTGGGATCCAGTGGACGGGGCAGGCAGAACTGGGTCATGATCAAGTCTGCACATTGGGAAGTTCACTCTCTACAGGTCAGCTCCCCCCATAAGGCTTCCAACAGCTGTCCAACCTCTGAACAACTACCTGAAGGGATGGGAAACTCTCTCCCTTCCAAGCCCCAGATTTCCATCTTGTAGGACAAACTCTGCTCCCAGGGTCACACATACCACATCCTGGTTCCCGCACCTGAGAGGTTCTGCCTCACCGCGTCCCCTTCAGTCAGGTGACAGTCAGTCTTTTAGCTCAGTCTTCTGGCTAGCTGAAGGACCCTGCCTCGTCCCTCCTTGTGGTCCATTCCCTACTGCTCCCAGGAGCTGGGACCTCACATCTCCCTAACCCACAACGTTTCTCTGCCTTGATGGCAGAATCACTTCTACCCCCATGTAACAAAACCTTCACGCCCTACACTGATTTCCAGATAAGCCCTGCATTTGTCATAGAATTCTAGTAAATTCGAGCTCAAAGGCGCTAACCCGTTCAAATGACAGATGAGAAGGCTGAGGATCAAAGAAGTTAAGTAATATGCCCAAGGCCCTGGGCCTCTACTAGGATTAATTTATTCAAAGGTGTTATATTTCACATGTACTCTTACCAACCCTGGCACAGCCCCTAGCGGGATCACAGCCCAACAAGAGAATCTCAAAGGGCATGACAGACTCGAAGCTAGTGCAAGTCTCTGCGCTGGGAGCAAGGAAAAAGGATGGGGCAAAGTTCTTGGAGGGATTATTGTGATGGTCAAAAGGTTATTACATGAGTCACTTGGGACTGTGTCTGGTGTGTAGTATGTAGTCCTGTTATGGAAGACATGACCTTGGTTTAGACTTTAGAGATACATAGGTTTGAGTTAAAATTCTAACTCTACCACTACTTGTCCTATAGCCGTAGGACATTTGGTCAATCTCTTAACCTCACTAGGCCTTAATTGCCCTTATATGGAAAATGGGACAATAATACCCATCTTACAGGTAATCCTGAGGTTAAACGTAATAGGGGCTATAAAACACTCACACAGCTCCTTGGCACATCTTTACTGTCAGTCTGTGTTGGCTGCGGATAACATTGTGGTCGTTGTTATTATTAAAATGCCCTTCATTCAAGAAGGCTTCCTGGGCTCATAGAACAGCTGTTTCCTGTTCAAGTATTCTAGGCCTTACCTGAATCAGTTGAAAGCCAGGTAAAAGGGATCGGATTGCAACATTTGTCAGTTCAGTAAAAAATACGTTCTCTCCAAAGCATTTTGCTTCCAGTCCATACACACTAGGAGAAAATAATTATTTGAAAGACAACTGCCTTGGTCTGATTTAGAAAAAATGCCAGGATGAGGCTAAGAAAGCATTTTCTCCAAAGGAGTGGGACTTTTCTCTTGTGACTTATGCTCCTAATTTTAGACCAATATTACATAGTTTGCATTTCCAGAGGGGTTATAAAGAATAAGAAAATTGCTAATTTGGGTCTGTAGGGAGTGGGTTGGGATATTTCCATCCCCTCTAGAGTTTTGTAAATATGTTCCAGGCCAAAAGTTCCCAGGAGAATAGCATTCCTGGGATCTATTTAGTGCCATGGGCTGTGCTCAAGGAGAAACCAAGTGGCTTTCTGCAAGAGTTAGAAAACCGTGATCCTGTGGCCACTTTTGCATAATCCTGGAGGCCATGAAGTGTATGTTAGAGTATCCACTGTCAGCTTGAGGCTTGGCTCTGCCACTTTCTAGATGTGTGGCCTCGAGCAAGTCACCTCCCTCTCTGGGGACAAAGATCCTGGCCTATCCGAAGAAGTCCTTCAGCAAATTTCATCTAATGTATTCATCTTGAATAAAGGAATGGGTCTCAGTTTCCCGATCTGTCAAATGGGAATAATTCACCTACCCTGCATGTCTTCTAGAATATCACATGAAGGAAGCAGGGCAAGCTGGCTAACCATTATGCACAGATAAGAAAGTGAGCCCCAGTGAGGTGTAGGAGCTAGCCCAGATTTACACCAATAAAAAGAAGCGGCAAAGCTGAGGCTAGACCTCTGGTTTGCTGAGGCCCACCCTCCCCAGGGTTCTTTTCTACTACATGCTGCTAGATGCAAAAACAGTGTTGCCTGGTTGCCAGAGCACCACCAATCTATGGCATGAAAGGCTTCAGTTCGAATCCTTGCTCGGCCGCATACTGGCTGTGCAACCTCAGGCAAGCTGCTTCCTGTCTCTGGGCCTCAGCTTCTTCATCTAGTTTGTGATCATCCCAATTCTCACCTTCTAGGATCTTTGTGAGGACAAGAGGTCACGTGGAGGTGACATGCCGAGAGCCCCCCAGGAATTAAAATCTTCTAAGACCACCTCAGACAATCTGCTAGGCCCTTGTTCTGACCTGGGCCCTTGGGGATGGATGTCCTCAACCACAGAGGAAACCGTGAGACTCCAGCCTGTGAGGAGTTGTCCAGTGTTGACCTGGGTTCTGACAGCGGTTTCCGGGGGGGCCTCAGTGTCCTCCTCTGCGGCTCTGTCCTGTCCTTCCAGCTCTGACGCCCCAGGTCCTTGGGAAGCTCTTGGGGGGAGGGGGGCTGGAAGGGAGACAGAGTTCCCTGGCTGACCAGCAGTGTTCTCTGTGCCTGAGTGTGTTCTCCCTGAGCACGGCGGGGGCCTGGACAAGACAACAGCCAGCGCTCATTAGAGGCCTGGAGCGGCTCCAGCCAGAGGGGGTGCTGCCTCCAAGGGGCGGGGAGGGGCCGCCGGATGGCTGGTTGGTTCCCACCCAAGCCAAGCTGCTGAGAGAGGGGCGTTGTGCTGAGTCAGCGAGCTGGCGGCTCCGCGCTGGGGCTCCCGGGCCGCCCGAGCCTGCCAGATGAGATGCGGCCAGGAGGGCCTCCCAGGAGCCCCGCGTGTTACCGACGATGCTGCCGCCGCTGCCCCAGCAGCAGGAACCGTGCCCTGAAAAAGCCTGTCCCCCCGCCAGGCCTCCCAGGGCTCCGGGGTAGGGAGCGGCTGTTGGTGAAGGGAGACGTTTTGTAGGAGCTGCCTCCTTCTGGCAAGCTTCTACCCAAGGCTGCCTCTCCCCTCCCCGCTCTCCCCAGTGGGTCCCCACTGATAGCCATTTATTCCTCTCAAACACCAAGTACAAGCTTTACTTGTAAACCGCTTCGCAGCCACTTCTTCAATCCTCCCCAAACCCAGTGAGGTGCTTAATGGGTCAGGGTCCCACAGAAAACAATGGCACACTTAGAAGGGACCCTGGGGAGAGCTTGGTGCTGGGTGGGAGTGGGCCATTTACAAACCTTGGGAGGGTTAAAGGAAACCATCGCAGGGGGAAGAGACCCGCCCTCCCACCCCAGGCTAGCCAGGGCCCTGAGGTCAGGGGAGGGAAGGTTTTTGGAACCTAAGAGAGCTGTAGCCACAGGAGAGGGCTAAGTGGCAAGAGCTGTGGCCCAAGGAAGTGAGGAACATTCTCACCGCTGTCCTCCAGATGGCAGAGAGCAAACTAGGGGATAAATACCCTTCCTCTCTCCCTTCCCATCCTGCCACCCGAGTCTCCCGTTGGCCAAATCCTACCAGAAGCCAGGGAACAAAAGACCCAGTTCAGGCTCCCAGGGCACAGAGCAGGGTAGGAAGGGGCGGAGGGCAAATCTGCGGGGCAAACAATATATCTAGCATGGGTAGGTGGTATCATTAAGCCCATGATACTAGAAGGAAACAGAGAATTTTAAGTCTGAGCTCCCACTCTAGGATTCAAAGTCAGGTCTGTCCAGCTCCAGAGACATAGTTCTTTCCATTGTATTAAACCAGCTGTAGGAGAGGACCCAAGGGACCAGGGCAAGAAGGGAGGGTTGATGCAATCAGCATCTCTCTATACCCCTAGCCGGGGTGGGCCCTGGTAGGTGGGAACCCACACAATTTTACTGGGTACTTCCCACATCTTTCCATCATATTCCCTGAAGACCTAAACCAGCTCATGTAAGTTTTACCATAAAAGTTAACATCCCTAAGAACGGGTCATGTGCCTTATTCAAAGGAGAAGAGGCCCCAATATCCTTTAGGGAAGGAATGTATTTGCCCAACACCTTGTAGCTAATAATCAAACTTGGAGTTCCAGGACCCTGCTCCCTGCATGGTTGAGAAAAAGGAAATCTGGCTGAAATAGAGCCTGAAAAGGAAAAAAGGTCACTAATGGTTAGCCTGGGAGGGGTGAGGACAAAGGGGTTTTAGCTCAATGTCAGCAAATGTTCACTGACATTCTCTGTCCACAGCTCTGGGGACACTCAGCTATGCCTGGTATGACCGGCTCATCAAGGAGCTCCCTGTCTCCTAAAGTCAGACATCTAAGCTGGCAAGGCCAACATTACCTAACAAGTGGAAGGAAGAAGAAGGTTCAGAGGCAGTCAGGTGGGTTCAAAGACTCTTCTCTGCTACTTCTTAGGGGTATGACCTTGGGCAAATATGACCTTGGACTAGAAAGGTTTTCTAATTCCTCTTTTATAACTGGGCAAGGTCGTACTTACATCATAAAGTTGCTGTGAAGGAAGAGAGATGAAGTTTGAAAGCATGCAGCACTGTGACTTAGCAAAGGGGAATTCGTCGTCATCTTTGTACTGTGATAAACACTGGGATAGAGGACTGTGCGTGCCAGGGCTCCATGGGACGGCCATGCTCTTCCAACCAAAAATTGTACTTGCAATCCAACGTCAAAATAGGTTATCATAAATTTCTCAGAGAATCTGAGGTCTATGGTGTCTGTTGCCGTAGAAGTGCAGGAGAGGTTTAAGTCTGGATGGGGGTGAGGGAAGGCTTCATGGAGGAAGTCACATGTGAGATGGACTGAGAAGATTTGTAAGGGTTGACCAGACAAGGAAGCGTTGTCCAGGCAAGGGGCGCATGGGCAAAGGCACACGGCATGTTAGGCAGGATGAGTATTTGGTTGTGACTGGAACAGAAGGCTGCTGGGGAATTGGGGGAGAAATGGCTGGAACAGAATGGAATCAAATTAGGCTGGGGCTTATACTAATGGACAAAGGGGCCTGGACTTTATCGTAGGGGGAGCCATGGGAGATTTTAAGCGGGCAAGTGGCAAATCAGATATATTCACTCTGTCGGCCAGCAAGGAAATGGGGGTGTGGGAGGGCCTGCGGAGGCCCTGGCTGTCATCCGGACAAGAGGTGAAGCTGGCAAGAGCGAGGGGAAGGCATCAGCCGTGGGGACAGAGGAGGGGGACAGTGCTGAGGAATAGTCCAGGGCCTGCTTAATGTGGGGGTGGGGGGAGGCGAGCATTCCAGGGTGATTCCCAGGGTTTGCCCCTGGTGACATGGCAGGATGGAGACGTGCTCTACTGAGATGGGAGCTTATGTGAGGGAAGGATAACGGGCTGTGTTTGAGAAATACCAAGGTTGGGAACCCAACCCAGTGAACATCCAGGAGGGGGTCTGGCTAGCTGTTAGATGGGTGTCTGCAGCTGAGAGGTGAGGTGGGCTGGAGGGGACAGTGGGGGCAGTGCAAGAGTGGTGAGGAAGGTCAGTGACAGTGACAGTCAAGGAGAAGACCAACAAATATTCCAAAAATTCGTGCTGATTCTCTAGGCCCTCTTTTCTCCACCGAAGTCAAAAGGAGGTTTCACTTTCTCTGTTTCCTTTTTATCCATTGGCTCCCTAAATGTCGAGGAGGGCCTTCAGCATGCTAGGGGCCGTTGGAGAAATGGGATTCCATTCAACTCCCAGTTCTTAAGAGCCTCCCACCCTCTTGTCCTTAAAGGCAAGGACATATGGCATCTCATTTCTCCTACACAGGGATCATGAGAGATGAATACTATTCTCTCCATTTCCCCATCACCCCCAGGAATAGGGGCTTAGAGACCTGCATAAATGGGGTCCCTTGGGTGTTTCAGTCCCATCTCTACACACACAGACACACATACCATTGAGGTGTGTCTTGGTCTGACTCCTTTGTAGGACTTTATTCTCTCCCATAACTCAGCAGAAAACTCCCCAGAGCTCCTGTCTCTGCTTTTGGAGAGAGTTTTATTATCAGGAAGCAGCGGCCCAGACAGACGGCAGGGCCCCAGGCCAGAGTCCTTTCACTCTTAGAGTCTTTTCTCCGGGTAGGTGCCTGCCCCCAGCTCCAGCCTAGGAAATACCCACCCTCCCCTTGCCTCACCCCAACCCATGTCCCTGGGCCGCAGCCAGAGCCAAAAGCTAGACCTGCTGTCATTGAAATTCAGTCCCCAAGTCTGACTCCCTGCATATTCTTCCGTTTCACTTCCATATTTTTTAGGCCTGAAACCGTGGGACCTCAGTTTTCTCAACAATAAAGTAGAGGTTATAACCGTTTTTACAGACGCAACAAGGCTGTTTGGAGGATAGATGAGGCCGTGGGAGGAGAAAGTGCTTCGCAAACACTATGAACTAGAAATCCACAGGGGCCACAGAGTTATTGGTACCTTAACAGAGCTGTTGTCCACACCTGCCTCCGTGAGTCAGGCCTCAGGGCAGGTACTCCCAAGACTCAAGCCAGCCGCTCTAGTCCCAGACTAGGAAGATAAGCCCAGGGCACTGCAGTCCCACCCTAGGGAATCGGCTTTTCTCCCTGCAGCCATTAGAGGTTCCTGAGCCAGCTCTCTGCCCGGGTTTTATGAGCCCAGAGAGGGTTTACACTATGACTAATATCCCATCCTCTCACTCCCCGGGTCACCACTACCTGCTGGGCAGGAAGTCCACAGGACTCAGGCCCCCCTTAATCACCGCCACCTCCCCGTGACCCGCCTCAATCAGGTCTCTTTACAGTCGGGCAGAGCCGGCTGGGCCTCCTCAAACTTCCATATCTGCGCCGGGAGATCGCTGATAGGGCTAATGGCGTTTGCTTGCCTCCACGCCCTGGGCCCAGCATTCCCGGAGTCACGCAACCCCACAGGCCCAGGGCGGAAACGGATTCCCACAGCAGCAGGGCCTGAGCCTGGGGAGCCTCCCCGCCCCATAAAATACATGAAATGAGCCTTTCTTCATGGCCACCTGGCCGGCCAGCCTCAAAGCTGTGAGGCACTCTCCCCCTTCCCAGGGACTAGCCCCCTCCATTCTTCCTGAACCCACCTCCATTCTCTCTGGGCTCCCAGGGACCTCCAGACCCCTCGTTTCTCCTACCATGGAGGAAGAAAGTTGCTAACCTGAGAGCCACTGCTGTCAATCACTCATTCATTCATTTATTCATTCACTCAGTCCTCACCAAGCATCTTCTCTGAGCCAGGCACTGTTGCTGAAACTGGGGACAGAAAGATGAGTGGGACGGTCACTGCCCTCGAGCAGTGCGTAGTCCGTGGATTGGAAGGGGGAATGTGGAGTTTGCAGAATACAAGGGTAGGAGTCCATGCATTCCTCTCACCTGCCCAGTAAACACCTTACACTCACATCCTTGCTTACTGTCTGCTTGTGGGAAAGCCCAAACTAAGACACCTGGTTAGTAATGACAGTAGCCAGTTAGGACAGTGGCATTTACCCATTCATACAGCCAGGGGAAACACCCGGAGCACTTACTGTATACCAGACCCTGGGCGCTGAGGATGCTGGGAGTGACCCAGTGCTAGGCCATGCATCTAAGAAACTGCGTAGCGAGGGAGGCAGACAAGTGAACAGTCAAACCAACGGTGACCCGTCAGAGTGATATAGGCAATCAGGGAATATGTGTGGTTCAGGATACCACGGGGAACAGAGGGAGAGCCCCTAACTCGATGAGAAGAATGGAGGAGGCAACAAGTAAGCTGAATCTTAAAAGTCCAAAGGAGTCCATCAGGCGAAGAAAGTGTGGAAATGTTCCAGGAAAAAGAAAGGTAGCGGTAAAGGTACACAGACATGATAGAGTTTGGCCTGATTCTGGAAACACTAGTCGCTCACTGGGGATGGGAAAGAGTGGGAAACAAGGCAGAATCCAGATCCTAAAGACCTTTTCTTTTTTCGGCATTTGCATTTTTTAAAGGCAAATCTGAACAGAGCAGTGTCTAATCCCAAGCACTGCAGCTCTGATGAGGTTTGGACCCCGGAGGAATAGTTGTGCTAAGCGAGGTCCTTCACCTCTCCTTGTCCCGCTTCCCTGGTGTTCCAGGCCTGGCTATGACCAGATGGTTGTTTGCAGAGGGTGCTGGGGGCATCTCTGCGGCAAGGACTCACAAGGTTTTGGAGGACAGATTAAACCAAGACAGCATCAGGCAGCATGGAGCTCCCCCTCTCCAGCCAGCAAAAGCCAGCCATTAAAGCCACTTCCTAGCGGGATACCTCCCAGGACCCAGCTCCCTCTCGTCTCAGAGATCTCTGTCTATTGGCAATATGGGAGAATTGGATTTGGATTATAATTTATGTGGGTACTGAGGAGGGGTGTTTCTGACATTCCTGGGCACATCAGGTGAGCCAGTGGAAGGGAATCACAGAAAGCCAGTCCCAGTGAGCAAGAGAAGCCTGTGAATTGATGTGGAGAAGCCTGATTGGGTAACAAAGTCTTCAGTGGGGGAGAGGGTGATTCTGGGCATGACAGCAGGCTGTCATGGAAATCTCTCCAGCTCCTTTGACCTAGCCCAGGAAAGAAGTCCCAGGAAAGAAGAGGCCTCTGAGTAAAGCCTAAAAGCTGCTTTAATAAAATCTCTGTTCCAAGTTCTTTTTTTTTAATTAATTAATTAATTAATTAATTAGAGAAAGAGAGAGAGAGCACAAGCAGGGAGGAGGAACAGAGAGAGGGAGAAGTGGGCAGGGATCCCGACACGGAGTTCGATCCCAAGATCTTGGATCATGACCTGAGCCCAAGGCAGATGCTTAACCGACTGCGCCACCCAGGTACCCCTCCCCAAGTTCTTTATATGAAAATTTTGGGGTTTTATTTAAATTCAAGTTAGTTAACATATAGTGTATTATTAATTTCAGGGGAGAATTTAGTGATTCATCGGTTGTATATAACACCCAGTGCTCATTCCATCACGTGCCCTCCCTCCTTAATGCCCATCATCCAGCGACCCCATCCCCCCACCCCACTCCCCTCCAGTAACCCTGTTTGTTCCCTGTAGTGAAGAGTCTATTATGGTCTGTCGTCTTCTCTGTTTTTTTTTTTTAAAGATTTTATATTTATTTGACAGAGAGATCACAAGTAGGCAGAGAGGCAGGCAGAGAGAGAGGGGAACCAGGCTTCCCGCTGAGCAGAGAGCGGGATGCGGGCCTCCATCTCAGGCCCCTGAGATCGTGACCTGGACCGAAGGCAGGGGCTTTAAACCACTGAGCCACCCAGGTGCCCTCTCCTTCTCTGTTTCTATCTTACTTTTTTTTCATGAAGTCTCTGGTTTGGTCTTAAAAGAATCCACTCAGGCTCTTGTTAAATTCCCGTGCCACCTTTAAAGAGGCAACTGAGGCACAGAACTTGCCCAAGAGCAAGTTTGCCCAAGAGCACACAGTTTTTCAGCTGGCAGAGAAAGGAGGGAGCAGATTTCCCACCCTGCACCTCTGCCCAAGGTGAAGCTCTGGACACCCGCAAAAGTGCAGTGCAGTCAGGCAGCCCCCAGATCAGGCACCAGGCACGGTGGCTGGTCTCTGCGGGGAGCGCCCACCAGAACTTCAGCCTGATTGGACCAGCCCAAGTCACATGACATACCACCTAACCAATCACTGTGTCCAGGGAGATGCAAAAAGCCAATGAGCTAATCCTTGTGTCCCACCCATCCCAGAAGCTGCTGGGATGTGAGAACATTCCCAAAGGTGAGGGGGAAAGGAAATGAAGGCTAGAGGAGCAAACACCTTGCAACCACTACAGTTCTCTGAGGGAAACGTGATTTATTCCACCACAGCAAGGCATGGTGCATAACAGAATTGTCAGGATCCCACCAGGAAATAGCAGGCACTCTCAGTCTGGGTAATTTGAAGAGAGTTTAATAAAGGGATTGATTACAAAGGAGTAGGCAGAGTGGAAAGAAACCACAGGGATAGTGCAGAACCCGGGGCTAGGCACAGTGACAAAGAGCAGTCACCAGAACCTGGAGAGAGGGCAAGCTGTGGGAAGAAGACAGCCTGAGAGAAGCAGTGACCTTGGCTCAAAGAGTTAGCCAACTCATGGGGACCCCACAAGGAGATAACCAGGGCAGTAAGCCCCAAATCCCTCTCCCTTTCCCCTCTGGGCTCCTGTGTGCATCCCCTTGACAGAAGCCAGCCAGGAACCAGAGTGCGGCTGCCTGTTGATGCAGGATGCAACATATCCAGAGCAAAGGTGGGCACGAACATGGAGAGGCTGATGGAAGGTGTCTGGCACGTCTGACAACTCGACAACTCTTGGAAGCAGAGCACTTGGTCCCGACCCTGGGAAACTGCTCCAAACAGCGTTCTCAATGTGAAGGGTGCTTGAGAATCACCCAGGGAACTTTCATAAATGCAGTTGCCTGGGACCCTTCACAGACTGTGATTCCGTATGTCTTAAAATGGGCTCATTCGAGCCCCAGAGAGGACCGTGAGTGCAGGTGGTGTCTGGGGAGATGACTGCAGGAAGCAGTAGTGAGAGAATGAGGAGAACAAGAAGGAAAGGAGGAAAGTCAATATCGGTGTGCATTCCTGAGGTCACTGCTCTCTCAGTAAATAAATACTCCAAGAGTATGTGCCAGGAGGATAGTTCCCACCCCCATTGGTCAAGGATTTCCCCCAGGGGCATCCTGACTGTGTTTATACATGGGCTCCCACAACTTGGAGAAAGCCCTGGGCAGGATGTGAAAAGATGTGCTGCGTGTACCAGGCGTGGGACACTTGACGGCACAAGGTGAGGCTGAGCATGCCCAAAACTATCACCACACCCGTGGGTGACATGAGGGCACCAGTGACACGTGTATCTGCCAGATAGGTCTCGTGTGAAGCCCAACCATCTGCACAATAGGCAAACATCCCGGGTATTCCTGAAAGAGAGAGTCGGTAAACCACAGCTGGGAAAACTTCTCTGCAGGACAGCACATCGTGTTTCAGGCACAAGGGGTTGTGGGTAAGTCAGAGTCCCTCAGAAGAGGGAATGAGTGGTTGATTATACTGATATATCATTTTATATTCTTGAATGTATCAGTTATCTACTGCTGTATAACAAATTATCCCCAAAATCTGACGGCCCAAAACAATGATAGTCATTGATTATCTCACACTGTGTCTGTGGGTCAGAAATTTGGAGGCCACTTAGCTGGAAGGTTTTGGCTCAGAGTGTCTCATGAGATTGCATCAGATGTTAGCTAGGGCCGCCTCATCTGAAGGCTTGATTGGAGCTGTGGGATCTACTTCCAAGATGGCCCACTCATATGATATTGGCAGGAGGCCTCAGTTCCTTGCCAAGTAACTCCCCCAACCCCCACTTGCGTGTCCTCATGATAAGACTCTGGTTCCTCCAGAGTGAAATGTGGAATCCACACTGCCCTTTTGTGATTTAGGCTTGGGAGTCAATATTTTCATTTCTACAAGACCCTACTGGTCATGCACCTCAGCTCTATTCACTGTGGGAAGGGCCTTCATCAAGTTGTGGACACTAGAATCATTGGGGGGCTGGTTGCCACCCCAGCGTTAGCACAGAGCCTGACACCTACAGGTAACTCGGTTAGTGACTGGTGAGTGTTGACTGTGCCCTAGCCCTCTGCAAGGCCTGCCCCTTCCCTGAAGAGCTTATCTTCTTTTTAGAAAGTTAAAATAGAGATTGAATAAGGAGCACCAGCACAAGCTAGTGCTCAGAAGAACCATAAATTGAATCAGCTCAGAAGGCTGAGAGTGGCCCAAGGAAGTGTCCAGACACCTTAATGGCAGGCAGAGAGCCAGCCGAGTCCCTATTCTGACCCTGCAAAGGAAGTTCCTCGTTGCTTGGAAGTTTGGGGCAGGAAGCTCCCACTCTCTGCAGCTTGCCCTGAGCCTCTGGCTGAATAGCCGAGTGACATGAGGCTGATTCTGCCCTCTGTTTCCTGCCGGATGGCTAACCCCATCCATGACTCTTGTTCCAGTCGGGGACAAGCCTGAAGATTGTGAGAGCTCGAAAGGCCCCAAGAGGCCATCGGGTCTCATGTCCGATGTGAAGAAACTGAAGTCCCGAGAGAAAAGGGGGTTATCTAAGGTCACCGGTAGACATCCTCAACACCCAATTGGGGCCAGGCCTTCTGCTGGGACATTGACACCCATCTCGTCCTTTAATCGTTACAACAACCCTGAAC
>CM052799.1:47331114-47374558 GCA_028533885.1 Nasua narica
TCCCCACCAGTGCAACATAGAAGCTCCTCCTAGGATAGGTTGGTAGAGCCAGAGAGGCAAGTGTCAGTCCATGCTTAGGGGTAAACCTGGTATTTGTGGCTCCCATGGAATAAGAGGGAATCCCAGCAGAAGCCTCAGTCAGTATCATCTGGAGTCTAGGGAAGCCCAAGGCTGGTGGCTGCTTTCCTGGTTCATGGCAAAACATTTGTGCAAGGGGGCCCAAGACCAGGCACAAACAGGAGGGGTTCTTGGAGTGTCTGGAAATAAAACTGGGCGATGGGTGGATGGAAGATGGCTAACCCAGTGACCCCAACGGCAAAAGAGTGGTCTTCATTGCCCCAGCCCCACCTGTGGCTTCCCCCACTTGGTCTGGCTTAGCTGGAGCATGGTCCAGGCTGTCCCGCATGGCCAAGAAGGACCCAGAGGGAGGACGTGTTTTGATCGTCTCATTTTGTGTGCGTGCTCATCCTTATTTATTTATAGTAGTGATAAAATGAGCGATTCCCTGCTTTGGCAAACAGGGTGTCAGGACCTTCGGTGACTTGTTCTCACTGCCGGTAAGCGCCAACAGAGAGCAGTTGGGGAGTTATTTGACCCTAAACAAATGGCCCAGCTGGTGATCTCCCGTTTCCCTGCCTGTCCTGTGGTACTCCTTCCTCTGCTGGGGGCCGGCACCTGTCATTAACATCAGGTTTCAGCAGTGCTCCCTGCTCCCCAAATTATTACCTGCTCTCTGTGGCTCAGTTACTACCTTGTTAAAGTGGTCCCTATAAGTCATTTCTAAATTCAACAGGTACCTCACACTTAGAAGGCAGTCAGCCTTCACACGCTCATTCAGTCCGGGAGCCCAGGGCGAGTTGAGTATGGTCCAGGCTGGGAGCCCAGGGAAGGGCCCCAAAGGAGAGCTCTTTTGCTGGCAACCCTAGTGCAGCTGCCAGCAGATCAGGGTCCCTCGTCGGGTCATGCCCTTGCTCAGACACCTTCAATGGCTCCCTGTGACCTACAGGATAAAGTTTAAGATCCTCATCACTCAAGATCCAGGTCTGACTTCAGCGGGCCTGACTTCCGGCCTCCCCTTCAACGTGCCCTTCCCACATCCAGAATTCCAGCCTTCTCCAGCTGTCAACAGTCCCTTCACCATTCAGAGCCAGAACCCTTTCTGGCTTCCTCCTCAGTTTCTGCCATGGCTCTTTTATTCTAATCTTCATCAAAATGGAACTTAGGTGAGCACCTGGTGGCTCAGTCAGTTAAGCATCCGACTCTTGGTTTCAGCTCAGGTTGTGATCGCAGGGTCCAGGGATTGAGCCCTGCCTTGGCTCCACACTCGGTGCACAGTCTGCTTGAGATTCTTCTCCCCTCCGTCGCCCTCCCATCCCCCGCCTGCACTCGTTCTCTCTCTAAAATAAGTAAATAAATAAAATCTTCCCAAAAGTAATAATCATAATAACAAAGAGTACCAAAGGATTTTTGTCTCCTGTCACATACACTGGAACTTCTAAGGGTTGGGGATGTTGTTTTAGCGATGGGTCCTCACGCCTGCCTCAGGACAGCTCAGTAAACCATGCTTGGTGCTCTTTGCAGACTCTCTAATCATCATGGCAACCTAGCAAACTAGGCAGTGCTTTCCCCCAAATGAAGTCTCAGGTTAAGCAACTCGCCCAAAGGCAGATATGCTTAGTCTCAAAGGCAGAACTCTGCTCACGGTGTCTAAAGCAGATCTAATGTGTGTGTGCTAAAAACAAAAGCAAGACCAAAAGCAAAACAAAACAAAACAAAGATCCCACCCTGCTTCATAGAAGCAGCATGACCGGTACCTAATCCCACCTCTCATGGGAGGGCATGTTTTTTGGGAGCTCCCTACCTGGGCGGGCCCCCCCCCCTTGCCTGAAGTTCGGTTTCCTCAGCTGTCATGGGCTATGATATTAATAGCTTCCTTCTTCAGCTGACAGAGATAACACACACAAAGCATGCAGCGCCTTGCTCAGTCCCCTTCCTTCCTGGGTGCCCTGCCCTGTCTCCTCCTCCGAGGCTGCGGCGCGGCGGGCTAGGCGGGGAGGGGCGGGGCGGGGGGCGGAGCCTGGCCCCTCCTGACCCGCTGCCAGAATCCCACATCTGGCCCCTCAGGGTGGGAGCGGGAAGGGAGCCAGGCTCCCTGGACGCTGATGAAATGTGTCTGTTGTGGGCCTGTTGGGCAATGCAGAAACTGGGGAGGAAGGAACAGCAACCGCCGCGTCTCCCGGCTGGGTCCTGGGCAGCTTGAGCAACGCCCCCGGCAGTTGCTCCATCGGCCAAGCAAGGGTGATGATGCCCCAGGGTGGGGTGTTGCACCACGTTCTTAGAAAGCTGCCTCTGTACATGCAGTGCCATTTGGGGCCTGGACTGGTTTTGTTTCATCACTGTCTTTTTCACTTCCAAATTTCTGAGGGGAAATTGGGAGACAGTGATGTGGTGAAATGATCATTATTAGCCAACTTTCCCCAAGAACTTACTCCGCATCTTGCCCTGTGCTAAGTGCCTTCGTGTATGTGATCTCGGTGAATCCATACACCAACCTTCTCAGGTAGCTACTGTTCTGCACATGAGCCACTGAAGAAACTGAGGCCCAGAGTGGTTGAGCAACTTGCTGGTGGTCACACAGCGGATAAACGGGGAGAGCCAGGATTTGAACTCAAACTGCACAGTTCCGGGACCCTTAACCACAACTGGCACTGCCTCCCATGAGTGAAAAGAAGCTGTCTTTGCAGTCAGGCCACTCTGGAGTCGAATCTCAGCAATGCTGCTGGCTCACTACATGTCTGCAGCAGGGCCCTTTCTCTTCTCTGGGTCTCAGCTTCCCCGTCAGTAGAGAAAGTGGGTTAGAACAGATGACCGGTTCTCAATTTTTCCTTTAGCTTTTTTAAAAAAATAGAATGCTTCAAGCAGGGATCAGCTACAGACCAGCACGAGAGAACCTTACAGGAACATTCTAAACCTGGATTGTGGTGATGGTGGCACGACATCATAGATTCTCTAAAAAGCCTTGAATCGTACACTTCCAATGGGTGAATGTTATGGTATGTAAGTTACACCTCGATAAAGCTGTAAAAAACTAGAATATTTTATGAAGCCACAGTACTCAGTCCCCAGTACCCCACAGGATTATTCGAAAACTGGCAGAACCACATGGATTCTGGGTGGCCTCAGACTCTGACCTTCTGGAAGCCTGAGTTCATGTTTAGCCCCTGCCTTGTGTGGATTGGTGTGGTGATGTGTGGACAGAGATTCCGGCCTCTACATAGTCAGCCCAGCCCCAGCAGAGCCCCTGGCCCGAGGGAGGTGCCCAATGAGCATTATTCCATGAATGACGGACTGAGGAGTAACTTGAACGTTTTTTTCAGGCTGCTTGGAGGCAAGAGCTGTGTTCTCCTTTCCAAACACCCAATTCCCAGCACAGACCAGTACAAATTCCCAGGAATTTGGTCGTGGTTTGTTGAATGAATAAACGACTCAGCCCCTGCTCGTGAGACAAACCAAGCAGGTGGTATATCAGTGTATATATATGGTCATCCCCCCTCTCATCTGCGGTTTCCTTTTCCATGATTTCAGTGACCCACAGTCAAGAGTGCTCCTGAAGCAGATGAGGCCCCTTCCTACATATCATCAGATCAGAGGTGGCCCAGTGCTAGGTCACAGTGCCGACGTCACTCCCCTGACTTCGTCTCATCACGTGGGCATTTTATCGTCTCACATCATCACAAGAACAAGGGTGAGTACAGTACACTAAGGTACTTTGAGAGACACCATCACATAACTTTAATTACAGCTGATCGTTCCAATTGTTCTATTTTTATTATTGTTGCTAATCTCTTACTGTGCCTAATTTATAAATTAAACTTTCTCACAGGTATGTATGTTTAGGGAAAAAACACAGCGTGTGTGGGGTATGGTACCGTCTATGGTTTCAGGCATCTATAGAGGGTCTCGGAATGTATCCTGCGTGGATAAGGGACCTACTGTATGCAGACTGTGTTACTGAGAATGAGTCTGTTGTAAGTTACACCTGTGACTTTAGGGCAAACAAAATGGGCTGGGGAGGTATAGGGATGAGAGACCGCAGATCACACCACGAAAAGGGCGGGTCGAAAGCAGTTCCACGGGTCTGCGCAGCAGACCCAGCTCATCTCTTTAGGAAACCTCCATGGGAGGAAGCAGCTGGAACCATCGTCAGTCCCTGAGTCATCCCCTCTTGAGATCAGATCCCAGGAGAAGGGCATCTGATTAGTTTGGCTGGGATCACATGCCCTCCTTTAGCCAAAAATGTATCGACAGTCTATAAAGATCATGTTTAGTGCGGGTTGGGGGAGGGGCTCAAAACCAAACCTGGGTTCTGATTCTAGTAGAAGAGGTAAATGTTGGGCAGATCAAAACAGCCAATCTCCGGAGCACCTAGCTGGCTCAGTAGGTAAAGGGTGCGGACTCTTGATCTTGGGGTTGTGGGTTCCAGCCCCATGTTAGGTGTAGAGATTACTTAAAAATAAAGTCTTTAGGGGCGCCTGGGTGGCTCAGTCAGTTAAGCGGCTGCCTTCGGCTCGGGTCATGATTCCAGGGTCCTGGGATCAAGCCCCGTATTGGGCTCTCTGCTCAGCGGGAGCCTGCTTCTCCCTCTCCCTCTGCCTGTTGCTCTTCCTACTTGTACTCTCTATCTCTCTGTTAAATAAATAAATAAAATCTTTAAAAAATAATAATAAAATAGGGGCGCCTGGGTGGCTCAGTGGGTTAAAGCCTCTGCCTTCGGCTCAGGTCATGATCTCGGGGTCCTGGGATCAAGCCCTGCATCTGGCTCTGTGCTCAGCGGGGAGCCTGCTTCCCCCCTCCCTCCTCTGCCTGCCCCTTTATCTACTTGTGATTGCTCTCTCTCTCTGTCAAATAAATAAATAAAATCTTTAAAAAATAATAATAATAAAATAGAATAAAATCTTTAGAAAAAAAGATGTCTACCAAAAAGTCCCATAACAGCAAAAGATGAAAATGAGAGACTTAATAGATATTCCACCAAGGCAGATAAGCACAGAACCACAAATGTGGGGCTGCTCCCGGATGCCATGGCGGGCAGGGGTCAGAGAAGCCAGCTGGCAGTGGACTAAGATGTTAAGGAGAGCTGGAACAACTTATAGTTTCTTCTTTTTTCGTCTACTCAAACTCTTGGCTAAGCTACTCACTACTGCTGATAGCCATCTCTAAGCAGCAGGGCCATTTCCTGTCTGTTCTGGAAAGCTCGGGAGTCCAGTGGCTTTGACTAAGTGGTCTGGGGAGAACTGTTGTGAGCAAGGTGCCTTGATGCCCCCTTGGTGCTTCCCCGGAGGCACCTGCCGTGTGGCCCTTGCTAAAGCCACGAGCTCCAGCTGGTGTTTCAGAGGAAATGGGGAAAGAAAGCCTGCTCTCCAAACTGCTTCTGAGGCACCTGCTCTGTATCTGTTCTCTGATGTAATGCTTACAGCTGGTCAGCAAGCTGAGCGTGATTAACACCATTTGTCAGTCAAAGTGACTGAGATTGATGAAGTGACCTTCCCCGGGGACAAGCGGCAGAGCTGGGATTTGAACCTAGGACCACAGAGCTCCAAAGACCCTGCTTGACTGCTGGACCGGGGGCCTCCCCAGAGGTCGGTTCAGCTTAGACACATCACGTAACTTCCCTGGGTTTCCCCAGCTGCAAACCAAGGAGCTGAAAGCTAAGTGAGAGGGTCGCCTCCTGCCCTCATTCAGAAGCGTCCCAGACGCCCATGGGTGGGTGCAGCCACGAGGCCTGGGCCACATTGAGTGTCAACAGGAGGTGACTGATTGAAGTGGCTTTCAGCAGAGAAGTCAGCCCATCACAGGCTGGAGGCGAGACCCAAGCATGTGAGTCACCCCCACCTCTCCCTGCCACCAGAGGGGACGGGGACAACCCGTGTCTGGTCTCCTCGGGCCCCTACCCCCACCCTCAGGGGTGTCTCAGAACCAAGACACGGACTCCACCGAGATTAGGAGTACGTGCTCAGACACACACACAGACTTTGCAAACAATGCAGGGAAATAAAGTTCTCACAGGAAACATTATCATACTGACTCACGACAGACCCATCCATAAAACAAACTCCTGGTACCTGGGGCCGCCTAAGAGAGCAGCGGCTGGGGAGATAGGAGGCCCACTCTCTCCTGGGCCCCGGAGGAAGTGGGTGCCGCCGGGGGGAAGGGCAGCTTCCCCTGCCCACTCTGACGCTGGCCTGGGATCTGAATTATTTGTCAGAAAGAGAAAAATGACTATTTTTAAAAAGAAGCGCAAGTCCCAGAGCATTACGGCCTCTTCGTCTTGTCACAAGAGCTCTGTTGCAAAAAACCTCTCTTAACATCGTGGTATTTTGCAAGTCATTTGCCATGCCGATGCAGAAAACATTATGGCCCCCAGAGGCCGGTGTCTTCATCAGTCCTTGCCTTGCAAAGCAGGCTTGATTGCTGCCAGTGTGGAAAGACGTTTTGATCCAAGTCTGTTTTCAGACCGGAGAAGGCAGCTTGGTGCATCATGGAGACGTCCAGTGGACAGCTCTGTTACTTGTTTGGAGCCTCAGCACCTCATCTGCAAAATGGGAACAGTCATGAGAAAAGAAAGTAAGAAAATTTATGTTTACCACATGGCGCAGAGTTCGTTTCCCTGACCCGCTGTGAGTAGCAGCCTGGAAAAGGGACTTGGGAATCTGAACACCCTCGTCCGAGTCTTGACCCTACCCTTTCTTAATCCTGGGAGCCTTGGCAAGCCTGGGCCTTGCCTGTACCTCGATTTCCAACTATGGAAAAGCAAAGGCTCTGACCAGTCCTGACGTGCCTGACCCCCAGGGTGCGACGTAGCTGTGAGGTGAACTGGGTCATCAGCCAGTTTTAGGACACTGGGTCATGAGCGGCTTGAGCACCAAGGAGATGGAGCGTTCAGGTTGTTCCCGTCCCGCTGAGCCCTGACTTTTTCCCATCCCAGAATAAGAATGACACGTATCGTCCAGGATCTGCCCTGAGGGGGAGGAGGGTCAACAGCCCCCTCTGGTTGTGGAGAATGAGTTGGGTGACCACCGGGAAGGATGCATACCCTCCTTCAGGCCCTGGCCGACCCCAGCCTCCCCTGGGAGCACCACCAGCTGACTTCCGATCCCAGGCACACAGCATGGTGTTGGCACATCACACGTCCTCGGGCCACACCTGGCACTGAGGCCCTGGTGAAATCGCGCCTAGCCCTGCTCTCTCCATCCATTCCCCCTCGTGGTGACCATCCATTCCCCCTCGTGGTGACCAGGGTGCTCTCTTGACAATATACTCTGCCCAAAACCCTGCAGTGGTTGAGGCCCAAGCTCCTTATTTTGGCTGTCAAGGTTCTCTGGGATCTGGCCTCCGCTGAGCTCAGCAGCTTCTGTCCTACCATTTCTCTTACCCTTCCTATGCTCTAGACTCACTTAAGGACCCACAGTTTCCAGAAACTGCATGGTTTCACATCTTAGTGCCTTATGCATGCTCTCCACACTGGTAGATTGTTCCTTCGGTTAGCTCCTAACGAACTCCTATTCATCCTTCAAAGCCCAACTGCAATGTCCCCTTTTCTGTCAGATAGCCCTAAACCGTCTTCCAAACAGGGGCTTTCTTTGCCCTGCCCATCTCTCTGTCATAATAGCTATCATGCTATCCTCTCATTTACTTCTTTATAGATCTGTTTCCGGCTTGGGATCACAAGCTTGATAGGTTAGGAATTAATTTCTGAGTCCTTTGTCCCAAACTCTTAAAATTTCCTCGGCACATTTGGGACATGTCCTGCCTCAGCATGGCTATTGCTGTTTAAGGGATCTCTGAGGGCGCTCAGATTTACAACCAAATGTCTTTCAAGCGAGCCACTTTGCCTGGAAGCTTTAGTAGCTTGTTTTTCTATCAAATAGATGCCAAGCAGGTCTGCAGGGCTGGTGTCCTAATGGCTGCTGATGCATGCCTGCATTTTTAAAAGGTTTTAATGTGTAACTGTTTAATTCTTCCCAAGGAGATATTTTCTAGGCGATAGAGCTATTTTGTAAATAATACACTTCCTTTGTGTAGAAAGTAAAGCAGGGAATGAAAAGTCAACCCCCTAGATGTACAGTTGCTCTGCCAGCCCCTAAGTCAGCTCAGAGGATGAGAAATAGGATGCATTTCAGGCCTAAGGACTGGATGCCCAGGGATGTAGGTCTGTCAGGCAGAGGCGTCTGGAGCACTTCCTAGAAATCTTGACCTGTCTCTGTCACGAGGGAAGGCTAATTAAAGGAAATCAAAGACCAGTAGCCAGGAGATTCCAATGTGCTAGAAAAACAAAGGCAACCACCCTGCAAACTGCTAAGTCAGCTCTCTGCTCTGCCCCTGTCCGTCTCCCCTCCCACCCACCTACCCAAACACTCGTTCTTTTCCTCACCGGACTTTCTACTACCAACAGCCATTTGTCTTTGTTCCCCTCAGGGGAGAACAGTCCGGGCCAGGCAGCTCACTGCCGAGGTTCAGAGCCAGGACAGGGAGAGGCAAATTAAAACGACGAGACTCCTCGATTCCTCCATCAAAATGACTAAAACTAAAAAGACTGACCTTAGCAAATGTTGGCGAGGATGTCGATCAACTAGAACTCTCCTACACTTCTGATGGGAATGCAAAAAGATACAGTATAGCACTTATTATAAGGTTAAATATCCACTTTACCGAATGAGCCAGCCATCCACTCCTGGGTGCTTCATTTTTTTTTTTTTTTAAGATTTTATTTATTTATTGAGAGAGAGGAAGGGGGGGGGCGTGTGTGAGCAGGGGGAGGGGCAGAGGGAGAGAGAATCTCAAGCAGACTCTGTGCTGAGCACGGAGCCCAACCCGGGGCTCACCCAATGCAGGGCTTGATCTCAGGACCCTGAGATCACGACCCGGGCTGAAATCAAGAGTCAGTCACTTAACCGGTGGAGCCACTCAGGTGCCCCCTAGGTACTTTCAGAAGCGAGATTAAAACCCATATCTACTCAAACACCTGCACATGAATATTCAGAGCAGCAGGGCTCACATAGACCAAAAAGCGGGAACTACCCCATCGTCCATCAACACATCAATGGATGGACAAAATGTGGTCTCCGCCCACGTGGTAGAGTATTATTTGGCCATGAAAAAAAAGAGATGAAGTACTGATCGATGTTATAACATGGATCAACCTTGAAAACATAATGAAAGAAGGGCGTAATGGAAGACCACACACTGTAGGATTTCATTGCTATGAAATGTCCAGAACAGGCAAATCTACAGAGACAGAAAGTAGATTAGGGGTTGCCAGGGGCTAGACGGAGGAAGAAAAGAGGAACGAGCACTCATGAGTAGAGCATTTGTTTTTGGGGTGCTGAAGATGTTCTAAAATTGACTGTGGTGATGGCGGCACAAGTCTGTGACTATGGTAGGAAAAAAACACAGCTGCCCACTTTGAAAGGGCACATGGGCCTGGCATGAGAATATATGTCCTTAAAGCGATCTCGTGCATGGATACATACACGTGGCGATGAGGGCCATGACTCAAACCCACAGCAAGCACTCCCGCGGTGTGGCGAGTCCCATAATTAGACCTGCAGATCGGATCCAGCCGCCGGATCTTGTTTGGCTGGCCGCGTTGGAAACCTCATTGGACCTCTTTGTCTGCAGGCTGGGCTTGTGCTCCCCAGGCCTCTGTTAGGCGCACGGGAGTTAGCAATTACACAATCCGTCCATCCCCTGCACCAGGTTGGGAGACCCTTGGGTACCTAGTCAGGAGGGACGTGGCCCTGACCTTGACTGAACTCCTCCAGAAGCCACTGTACCTCACTCCTTCACTAGTGTTACATCACAGGAAGCTAGAATGCTGGCAGATAGGGCTGCTGCGTTCATAAAGTGACAGAGTGAACCCTGGGACTGGGCCCACTGTCAGCCCGAGATGGGTCTAGCGTGCCATTGCTCCCTCTTTTGCACAATATAATAATAGAAAGCATTCATGAAGTGCTTACTGTGTGCAGGCGCAAGTACAAATCTTAAGTATGTCACATTTTTCATCCTGACCCTAAAGGGGGCATCCGGCCCCCCTGTGGAGCCGCTGGTGATGGTACACCTCGCTCCAGGCCATGCAGCCGGACGTGGCGGGGTGGTGAACGGAATCCCCGTGGGTCAGGCCCCAGGCCCACCACAGGTAGCCTCCTTGAAGTTACAGTGGCAGAGCCAGAAGGGGCCCAAAGTGTTACCTGCTCCCATTGCACCTGCGTCCAGAGAAGGCAGAGGGTGGGGAGGACCCAGGGCTTGCCTGAGCCAGGCTATTCAGCCCCGTAACACTGGGGCCGGCCACACTGGCTGCAAATGAGGGGCACAAGGGAGCAGGGTATTTATCCTGTGACAGGCAGGAAGGAGGGCAGAGAAACACCATAGGTGTTTCTGTCCTGAAGAGTCAGATGCGGGAAATGATCAGGTAGATGGGAGCTTGACATTGATGGAAAGGATGTGAGGGAGGAAGGGAGGGCGAGCCCAGGGAGGGAGGGAAGGAGGGAAGAAGGAAGGAAGGAAGAGGAGTCTTCTCAGCTCAGTGAATACTGAGAAGATAAATGGTTTTATTTCTTGGTTGGTTGGTTGGTTGGTTGGTTTTCAGGGTCATCAGCAACAGACAAAGTGTAGGTTCAGTTGCCTGGTCGAAGTAATCCCTGAACTTTCTTACTGAAGAAAACCCTGGCAGACAGGCATTCTGCTCCCCAAGATCCCTCCATGCCCAGTTCTTCCTGGACCTCCCACCGGTCTGCTGCTCTACGCCCATTTAACAGAGACTCAAGATCAAAATCTTGATTTGGAAAGGTTTATCCAGTTAAGGTATTGGGCTTACTCCTAGTGATAGATACAGTTCACTTTCTCTTCTTTTTTCTTTTTTTAGATTTTATTTATTTATTTGACAAAGAGCAAGCGAGAAAGGGGATACAAGCAGGGGTAGAGGGAGAGGGAGAAGCAGACTCCCCACTGAGCAGGGAGCCCGAGGTGGGGCTCGATCCCAGGACCCTGGGATCATGACCTGAGCTGAAGGCAGACCTTTAACCGACTGGGCCACTCAGGTGCCCCAATACAGTACATTTTCTTATGTACAACTCATTTTGGCTGTCAGGTAGGAAGCCCAGAAAATAAGTTCATGTCATTGCCAAGTAGTAGAGGAAGAGTGGTTGGCATCTCTGAGTGCCCCCCAGCTGCCAGGTCCTGAGCGAGGCTCTGAGCACATTATCCTCAAACCTCTGCATGTCCTTGCGAGGTAAGCTCTGCTTCCCCCATCCTGCAGGAGAGCAACCTGCGGCGTAGTGGCCCATGAGTGCCCGCTCGGGAATTCTCCGATCTCTGAGAGTGGTTGCTTTTTCTTTTTATCTCTTTTGGCCTTTGCTGATGCCCGGCAATAGTGCTTTCTACAACTGGGCCAACTTTCCCTGTCTGACTGGTTAACAATCCAATTCCAAGTGGACTTATCGACCACTTATGCCGGTGGGTTTTATGGGAAGTTCTCATTCATTTCATCTGTATCAGGGCCTAACCACACAACAAACAGGAAACTGTGTTCATTAAAAAAAAAAAAATATGAATTCAATTGTATCAGTCAAAAGAAGTCTGTAGAATTGTTTAAAAAATGTATTTACAAATTCCTTTCTCCTCTGTACTTCATTAGTGCAAATGACATACTCTGTTCTGGTATCAGGGTTGGGACAGTTGTCTCCCAGCTGCTATCTCTGCTTGCTGGCCATCCCACTGCTCCGCGATGCCTCCCTGGACAGGGTGGAGGCTGTGTGCGGGCACAGTGGGCAGGGACGAGGGAGACCCGAGCCACTGGGCTTCATCAGGCATGGTCAGCAAGTAGCCATGAGTGCAGGGCCTGCTCTGAGAAGTGCCGTGAGGAAGGCTTCCATAGAAAGTCGCAAGCGTGTAGAGAAGGGACAGGGTGAAGAGACAGAAAGAGGGCCTTCCTGTCTCAGGGAACCTGCAAGGCAGGAAGATGGGTGGGAACCAGGCAGGAGGACACTGTGAGGAAGAACAGCGCAGGCCGAGGGCCCAACTTCTTTCTCCCCATCACTGCGGCTACTGTGGATGGCTACATGCCAGGCTCTGCACCAGACATTATCCACACTGGGTCACTGGACCCTCAGAGCAACCCACTGCACTGAGGCAGCTGCCACTCCCGCCCCCTCCTTTCCGATGAGCAAACTGAAGCTCCAAGTGATTAAGCCACTTGCCCAAGGTCACAGGTAAGTTCCAGAAGCAGGCTCTGCATCCAGGTCTATTTGAAGCCAAAGACCCTGCTCTTAGATTGATTTACCATTTTCAAAGAACTTTCAAATTCGTTATCCCATCTGATCTTCCTGTACCCGGAGTTTCCCTATGTCTCACCAGCCTGTTGGCACAAATGAGTCACCTTACCCGTAACAGTGTGAATTTTACTTGCTCGGCCCCTCCGCCTCCCCTCGCTTGGCCCGGGGTTCTCCGGCCACCTGCAAAGCCTCACCGACCTCTGGCGAGAGTCCCCGGGGGTGTCTACGGTCACCTTTTCCTCCACGGCTCCCCCCATTCAAGTTCACTGCCCAGTAAGGTTGTGGAAGGTCCCAAGCCCTCTGCCCAAATGTGCCCCCTTGAGAATCCTTCCCCAAAGAGCCGAGCCTTGGGACCCTGCACCCGGTGTGTGACCTCACCTACCCCCGGCTTCCCCCCATCCTCACCCGCATGAGCCTCAATTTTCTTATCTGGGAAAGCAGAGAGGTTAGTCCATTTCCACACATGTTCCCTGAGCAGGGGCTCAATGTAATGGTGAGCCGTGGTACCGAAGGAAGGGGCTGAATCAGGCCAGGCCCGTGATAAGACACACACATAAGCAATTATACCCCCAAGCTCCATGTACGGGGGTAGGGGGTGGGGGTAAGGGCCACAAGGGAATCCGACTGCTGTGGGAAGGGCCGTTGCTGGCTAGGGAGAGGCCCATATGGCGGCCATTCCCCGAGGCCTTAACGTACACCAGATCCCAGGCTCAGAGCTTTACCCACATTAACCCATTTCATCCTCCCGCAGAGCCAGTTGGGGCAAAGACCAGAATTATCCCCAGGTTAGAGAGAAAACTGAGGCACAGAGAGGTGAAGTCATTCACCCAAGGTAACACAGCTAGTAAGTGGTGGCAGAACGAGGTCTACCAGCCCTGGGCTCTTAATTGCTATCTTCATAGAAGTGGAGCCACCAAACTTGGCTTTTGTAAACTGAGCTCAGTCCAGACGCTGCTGGGCTCCATCCTTCCTATGGTATGATTCTTGGGCCAGAATGGCACATTGTTTCCCCATCTGCACCGGCAGCTGGAAGAATTCCTGAAGCTCAAGGAAAGCCATGGGCAGACATCGTCTCCCAAATCACAGGACAAAAGTCAAGTGGACGATCAGAGCCGTTTCAGTTGAAACTTTCCTCCTGGCAGTTTTCAGAAACCTTGGGAGCCCCTGTGTCCTTGCTCCTGCTAGATCTGAGCTGTGCTAGTATTTGACTGATCACTAACGATCATGACCATGAATCTCAGCGAGCACTGGCAAGCACTTCTCACGCACTGCCTCATTTCATCCTCATGGCAACACGGGGGAGATGATTGCTCCCGGTTGTACAGAGAAGAGAACCAAGGCTCAGAGAGGAAGTGTCTTTCTGGACATGACCCAGGTCGCCAGTGCCCGACCCTTGAAGCAGACCCTAAAACCTGCCCCCTAACCAGGACTCGTGAGCGTTTCCCAGTTTCCCTTCTCTCAGTGGGGTGCACATTCCAAATATCTGCGATACTTTGTAGAAGATTGTGCCTCGGCCCCTCCCAGACCAATCAAATCAGTCTCTGCAAATGGACACAGGTTGAAAACTTGGCTCTAGGACGTGCCTGGTGTTCTCCCAAGAGCCGCAGCCTGACCTGGAACTTCAGAGAGAATGGGATGGTGGGAGGGGGAGAAGTGAAGGTTAGTGGATTCTTCCTCCTCTCAGCTTCCCTTCCATCTCCTCCTTTTCCAGCCCACCCAGGGACTGGCCTCCAGCCTCTCTCTTGATTTGAGATCATTTGGCCTTTGGGATAAGACCTCCCTGTGGCCCCTACCGCACACAGAGCCTCGTAAGCCTGCATATAATAGGTGCTCAGTAAACACAAGGTGAACAGATCACAAAGAGACCCCTCCGGCCATTCCTTGCTGGCAGATGAGGTTGCAGCAGACACAATGGGAAGAAGACTTCCCTCCCCAGCAGGTAGCACAGGAGGGTGCCCCTTGCACCACCTCTTTCCCAGCAATATGTATTCACTTAAAAAAAGAAATCCTTTCTAATTTAATGGGTAGAAAACAATCTCGGTTTTGGTTTGAATTTACATTTCTTTGAATACTGGTGAGGATGAACATTTTTTTCATGTGCTTATTAGTCATTTGTATTGCTTCTTCTGTGAATTGTCTGTTCCCAATTTACTAATTTACAACGAGAACTGTAACTGCCAAGGGGACCGGATACACGTGTCCTCTAGACACACCAGCTCCTCGTAGGCACACTCCTCGGAATGCCAAATTCTAATCAGAAGATGCTTGGTGAGCAAAGAATGAGAAAAGGGAGGGGTTGGTTATGAGATTCCAGGGTTTCAGGGGTCAGGGCAAGCTGGACCTACCACTGGGGTCCCCAGAATCCTGGGCCGTGCATCCTGCCTCTTTCTCTTCCCTCTGGCTCCCTGGCTGCCCAGCCCTTCTGCAGACAGACATTTCTTTCTTTAGTGACATTTACTACATTCATTTAGGGCTTCCTCTGGCCCAGGATCCCTCCTTGGCCATATGCTTGCACTCTCAAGGCAGTCTTCATCCCTAATCCCTTTGCCTCCTTGGACCACCTTCCCATTTCCTGGGGACTTACAAAGTGTAGCAGATAGGTTTTGGGGTGTCTGCCCCCCTTGTTGTTTTGGAATTGCACCCCTTCCGTAAGTGAAAGCAGCTTCAGGGGTCTGCACCTCCCACATGTGCAACATTTCCATACTTGCCTTTTTCAAGCCCTTCCTTAGACTCTCCTGGGGGTCTCTGACTTCCCCAAGGTTAAGATCCACTTCTATCCAGGACTCAGGAGTGGAAGGGAAGGTGCCAATAGCATTTCCCAAAGAATAAGAACTCGAGGAACTAGAAAGAGGGGCACCAGCTGGGTGTGTGATCTGGAGGGTCCCTGGAGTAGAATGGATAGGGGTGAGATGTTGCTTAAGGGCGGGAGGAGACAGAGGGTTTTAGGCAGGCAAGTCCTGGGTTTCTCTGACCTCAAAGGCACAGCAGTCTCCTTCCTGGTGGAACCTCAGCCCTTTTTACCCTCCTCTACCCCAGGCCTTCCTAAAACAAATCTGACAGAGTCACTCCCCTCCTTCACCCCTTCCTGTGTGTCCACCACATGTAGGATAAACTCCCAATTCCCAAGGATGGCATTCAAAGTCTTTCACAGCCTGAACCCAACTTTCCCTTCCAGGCTTGCTGCTTTTCCCCAGCAGACCTAATGGTTCCTGAATAGGCCACGTGTGCTCACACCTCCAGGCCTTCTGCCTGGGATGCCCTCCCCGACTTGGCCAACTCCTCCTTATTTTTTAAGACACAGCACAAATGTCCACTCTTCCCTGGGGTCTTCCCTGAGCCCCCGTCCTTCTTGAAACCCTTAATTTAGTGGCATTTACCTCATTTATGAGAGTGTAACTTTTCCAAGCATCCTCCCTTGCTAGACCATGAGGACCCTGCCATCAGATACCGTGTTTGGTTTATCTGGGGGTCCTAACCTCCTGCATGGTGCCCCACGTGTGGGGCTGAGTGAACGAGAAGGTCTCTGTCATAGGCTCACCCGTGCTCTGTTGTAGACCATGTGGAGAGAAGCAGGAGGTCCTGGCCCTTGTTCCTGCCTTGTAGGGCCTTGGGCAAATTCCTTCTTCTCTCTAGTCCTCACTGCCCTTCTCTGCAGAAGGAGAGCACTGGAACTTGACTATCTATCTACAGGTTTTTTATTAAGACTACCTCTGTACAGGCCCTATTCCAGAAATAAACATAATTATATAATATATATATACATACATATATAATATATGTAATGTATACATTGTATAATATACATTGTATCTTTATATGCAATAGAATATATATATTGTATAATACATATTGTATATATTATATGCAATAGAATATATATAATGTATATAAATATTTGTGGTTGAATGAAAATAGAAAAACAAAGTCCTTAAAGTCATATGCAGTCTAGTTCTGGAACCAAGGAAGGCAGGACTAAGGCCTCTCAGGGTGAGGGCTTTTTAACTTTGGGGACGAATTGGATTTCATTGCAAGAAACGTGCTGCCTTGGCCCCAAATAAGTGATGTGGTTAAGTGAAATAAACATGAATGTGAGAGTCTGGCTGAGCACAGCTCAAATCTCAGCTCTGCACCCCTCCAGCTGTGTGACCTTTCACAAATCACTTCACCTCTCTGAGCTTTGAAAGTTGGAGATTACCCAGCTATCCCAGAGGGCTGCTGTGAGGACTCAGTTGGACGTTGGACCCCATGAATACTAGAGTCCCTTTCCTTTTACTCCCAAGAATGTAAGCTACAAGGAAAGGGAGCTTGGACAAGAGACTCAATCCTTCTTAGCCTCAGTTTCCTCATCTGCCAACTAAGGGCTGCCAGGAGGCCTGATGTGAGGTGAAGTGAGACTGTGGGTACCGACAACTGGGCTGAGGAAGTTCAATGAGTGTTAGCTTCCCTCCTAGCCTGGGAGTGGGGCAGAAACCCCAGCTCCGTCTTCTTGGGCAGAAGGCTTGAAACAAGGGACTCAGAGCTCTGGAGACAGCTGAAGAGGAAGCACAGTCAAGAAAAAGATTCACAGGAAGGCTGTGGAACACGTGACAATTTGCCTTCTCCCATCAGAAAGTGCTCTTAAACAAACAGCAAGTTTCCTCCATTAATAAGGCCTGTGGAATGCAGATGAGATTTTTTTCCTCCTCCTTTTTTGCTGATTAAGTTCCCCCAAAACCCCCTTAAGAATTTTAATAAGAAATGCAAAAATCAACAAAAGTCCTGCAAACCCTTTCCTGTTATTAAATAAAGGGAAAGTAAATATTGCAAATTGGACATATTTCATAAGAGGATGTTTTGTTTGGGCAAAAAAAAATGAGAAAGAAAAGAAAAAGCGATTTGCTTTCTGGCAGCAAATACATGTCTTTGCTGAATTTTGGTTTCAAATTTGATGACTGGAGCATTATTCCTGGTTTGCCTGGAATTCAGGCCTTTTGACATCTGAGGCTGACATATCCAGGAGAGGATAAGCCAGGTTTGGGCCATAGTGGACCTCTTCTCCCCTGTCTCCTGTGAGCAGAGTAGAGAGTTTTTCAACCACTAGCCACCAAGGAAATTATGATCCTGAGCTCAGAGGTGGGCACCTGTAAGGGATCACATACATGACAACAGCAACTTAGAACAAAGAAGAATTTTATGAAAAAGAAGAAAACCACCAAATGTTCTCTGTACCTCCTTTTTAGGATAAGAGACCTTTTATAAGACCATAAAACATATTGTCTCCATACAGCACAGTAGCCCTGCAGTCAGGTAGACCTGGACTTAAATCCTACCTTTGTCACTTATTAGCTGGGTTACCTTGGATAAATTCCTTAACCTCTCTGACTCGCTTTCCTCATCTTCAAAAAGGGAGAATAGAGGGGCGCCTGGGTGGCTCAGTCAGGTAAGCATCTTATCTGCCTTCGGCTCAGGTCATGATCCCAGAGTCCTGGGATGGAGCCCCACATAGGGCTCCCTGCTCCCTGCTCAGTGGGGATCCTGCTTCTCTCTCTGCCTGCCCCTCCTCCTGCTTGTGTGCTCGTACTCTCTCTCTCTCTTTCTCTCTGACAAATAAATAAATAAATAAAATCTTTAAAAACAAAACAAAAAGGGGAGAATAGAAGTGTTCACTAAAAGGCGTGTTAAGAGGAATAAATGAGCGGGGAAATGAGCCAACGCAAGGAAAGTGCTAAGCTCTGTATGTATCATTATTTTGTGTCATATGCAAATATAAAGGAAGAGGAAAAAGAACTCTATTTGTTTGTAGTGATTGATAGCTTGCAAAGAACGTTAGCACTCATAACTCGACATGCCGGTCATGCCAGCCCCAGCAGATGGGCAAAGTGAGCATTACCCTTCATTTGTGGTTGGAGCACCTGGTGCAGCAAAGTGGGTGTGACACCCTCAAGGACACACATTAAGAACGGGTCTGTAACCTCGAGGTCACAGAAAATAACCAAAGGAAAGGGAAGGAGGGAGAGAAGCCAGAGGGTGTGGCCATTTCCAGCCAAGGGTCCTACACCCCCTCCTGCTCTCCTCTGTCCTCCTTGTATGGTTCCCACCGCCTCATGTAGCACTAGCTTCTTCCTGGCAGGGACGGCAGTCACAGCGTGGGGGGGGGGGGGGGCGGGGCACGTGTAGGAGGCAGGGAAGGGTCTTAATGCTATGCTGGTGCCCAGGACCCCCACCTGCCACATTCTCATCACAGAGCCCAGGCCCGTTCATCCTAGCGTCAGAACCTATCTGCCCCTTCCTCCGATCCCCTTCTTCCAGGTTCCTCTCAGACCCAGAGTACTGGCAACTGCCATCATCAAATTGTTGATGATAAATCGGAAAATCATTCTGGTTTCGTGGTTTTTCTATCTTCGTGTGTATTTGTTTACCTGAATCATCTTCCTGTGCAAAAATTAAAATCGATGAAGAAATACAACAAATAATTTAAAAATCACCTATATCCCCACCCCATATTTGCTTCTAGTTTTTTTTTTTTTTAAGAAACAAAACATAAAGCTAATGTCCCTTTATCTACTACCTACGTACCTACGTCCCACTGATAACTAATGAATTTGGTGCACATCCTCTGTTATTTTAAAGATTTAATTTATTTATTTGTGAGAGAGAGAGTACATAAGTGGGGGGGTGGCGGTGAGGAGCAGAAGGAGAGCAAGAGGGACAGGCAGACTTCCCTCTGAGCGTGGAACCCAACTTGTGGGACTCAATCCCCAGACCCCAAGATCATGACCTGAGCCAAAGTCCAACTGAGCCACCCAGGCACCCCCTCCCTGTTATTTTTAAATAGTTCAGCGTACCCAGTGTACCTAGACATACATTCAGTATTTGATATTGTTTGGGGTGTGTTTTAATTTAAGTAAATGGTGTCATAGGATTCATATCATTCTGCATCTTGCCTTTTATCACCAAACATATTTTTGAAATCTGTCCATGTTGATATGTATGTAAGAGCTTGTTCATTGCTTTGAACTGCTGCCTCGTATTCTACCATATGAATCTTTTATGTCACATTTTATATGTCCTTTCCTCTAGGGATGGTCATTTAGGTTATTCCTCCTGCTTTTTTTTTTTTTAATTGCAAACTATCATGCCTTGATTAAAAAAAAAAAAAAAATCCCTCTTTGAACATCTGTGTCCCAGATTCTCTAAGGAATTTCCCCAGAAGTCGCATGTGCCTCACTGCTAAGAACAGAACAGGAGTGGCCATACCTGGAATCCACTTTTCCCTATGGTGCTTCTACCCTGCGTGACCTTGGACAAGTCACCTCTCTGAATCTGTTTTCTTATCTATAAAATAGGTGCATGATAATCCCTAACTCACTGGGTTGTTGCAAGAGAATTAAGTGAAACTATCTCTAAAAAGCAGCTGGAATAGTGCAAACGGTAGGAGCCCGGTAGCTCTCCTCGTTCTTGTTACAGATTTTTCTGGCAACCTAAGAAGAATCAGAAGGCAATGCCCAACCCTCCAGCAAAACAATGCCTCAGAGGCTGGCCCAATCCACCTTACCACATATTGTCAACTCCATTCCAGGGCCTGGTCTGGTGTCTGCTCCCTCAGTAATTGAGCAAATGTACCTCTCAGCGTCTCAGTTTCCCTCCTTATAAAATGGCTTACACCCGCCTCAAAGGTGTGAGGCTTAAAGGCTAGATAATAAATGGAGGGCACTAGTTATACTGTGCCTGCCTCTGTTATCCAGGACCCTTTCTTCTTCAACGCTGTGAGATGACCTGTGGTCTCATCTCACTGACAGGACTGTCCGGATGTCAGAGCTGGACTGTCCCTGGTTTGACTTGTTTCACAGCCGTCGCATTTTACCTTGCAGACACTGCAGAGTCAACACGCAGAGGTTTTGCAGTATCCCCGTGTTTGTGTTTGTTTTTCTCCCTGGAAATTGGTGTCCAGAAAAGGCTGGCAGGTTGAAATTTGCTAAAATATCTCCATCTAGTGGGCTCGCTGAAATACTGCAGGGTTCGGCACCGTCTGAGAAAAACAATGGGGCGACAGCTGGGGCCGCCCTGCCCTGCTCAGAAACGCCGGTGGCTCCCCATTGTCTGCAGGGTAAAGTCCAAATGCCAAGCTTGGACTTCGAGCGCCGGCACAATTGGGCCCCGCCCTGCCTATCGGACCTTATCGTTGGCGGCAACCTCCTGCCTGACCAGGCCCAACTCCCCTCCCCCCAAGAACCTCGAAACCTACACCTGCCTGGTACATGGGCCTGCCCTGTGTCCCAGCCCACTCTCTCCCTCCTCCTCGCCACTCTCCCAAAGCTCAACCTCCTTCCAAGCTCAGCTCAGAGGCCCCACTCTTCCCGGCAGACCCAAGGGCCCTTCAACCCATCTTGACTTGACACCTACACTTGCTGTTAGTTGTTTTTGTATTTCCATATTTAAAGCTGTGTTTTGTCAATGCACTGCCCTCCCATGTCTAATAGGATTGATTTCAATGATTGCACGCCCTTCAGTCCTGTGGATCTGGCTCCATATCTGGACTCCACTACTTCTCAGCTCTGAGAAGTTGAAAGAGAGAGGGAACCTCAAACGGTGAAATAGAGGTGAGAGCACCTACCTCACAGGACTGTGGTAAGAATTAAATGAAACTGGATGCAAAATGGCCAGCACGTATAAACACCCAATAACTCATCTTTAGATTGCTCTGATTTACATACGGGACACCTAATTGAACCTGAATTTCTGATAAGTGATTTTATACCCTAAATATCCCAAATATTGCATGGGGGTTCTGCATAATATTTCACAGATAAATGATGTTAAGGATTATTGTTCGTTTTTTTTAGCTGTGCTAATGACACTGGGGAGATATATATATATATATACATGCACACAGGCAAATTGGCAGATTCTGCATTTGCAAATGCCCCTACTGGCTAATATTTATTTGTCATGGCAAAATCAATATTCACATCACTTAGTCATTTGCAGACATGCAGAGTGGAGAAAAATTCGAGTCTCCCAGTGTGCAAGTTCCCAGCTGAAGTCAACAGTCGACACTTCCTATTCCAGCTCTCACACAAGGTTGCTTTTGGCAATTTCCTTGGTACCACATTTTCCTCATTTCTGTGCTTTCTCTTGATTTCACTCCTTAAAATGGACACCAAGCAGAGTGCTGAAGTGCTGTCTAGTGTTCCTAAGCCAGGAAGGCTGTGATGTGACTTACAGAGAAAATACCTGTGTTAGATAAGCTTTGTTCAGGCATGAGTTACAGTGCTGTTGGCCGTGAGTCCAATGTTAGTAAATCAACAGTAGATATTAAATACAATGTCTTTAAACAGAAAGTAAGGTTATGTCTTGATCAGTTGATAAAAATATTGTGGCCAGACTCTGGCAGGAACCTAACCCTGTATCTGCCCATGAGCAATGGTTCAATATTCACTGATTCGGTGTTCATGGTGACTCTGCAGAACTACCGTGAATCAGGAGAGTCAACTACATATCATATCATATACATGTATATATTAACATCAACTATGCATATGCATATGAAAATATTTAATATGCAATAAAATTTAAATATTTATCTATTAGAGATACCTATTGAAATATTATGAGTGAAATTAAACAATGTCTAGGATTGCTTTAAAATATTTGAGAAGTTGGATATATTCCATATATATGTGTGTATATATATGGAGACTATAAGAGACAAATTAGCAAAGGTTGAAGATGGTGGGAGTGATGATTTATTAGAATATTCTCTCTACTTTTGTATTTGAAAATGACCATAACAAAAAATTTTTAAAAACAGATTGAGGAGAAAATCTTGGGGGAAGAACATCTTATCCAGTAGCTTTCACTCTGGACCCTCTGTGGGGAGAGGGCTCCCAATGATGCCACCAGAGATCTCAGTGTGGATGAATCCCAAGCCCTTGAATGCAGAGTACCAGGCTGAGAGGATCAGGAGACCTGGCTGTAGTCTCAGCCCCACCTCAGACTTGCTCTGCTACCTCTAGCAACTCACAGTGCCTCTAAGCCTTTTTTCTTACCTGTTAAATAAGGAAATTGATT
Source organism: Nasua narica (assembly GCA_028533885.1). NCBI lineage: Eukaryota > Metazoa > Chordata > Mammalia > Carnivora > Procyonidae > Nasua > Nasua narica. The sequence goes on from CM052799.1 coordinate 47,353,494, forward strand.
TGGACAAACTCTGGGTTCCCCTTCATTATTTAAACCCTCCCATGCTAAAACCAGTATTTCCTAAATTGGCATGTTCTGGTATAATATTACAGCCTCTGGCCAGCTCTCTCTTCCCTGCCTCCATTCATCCTGATAACACTACTCTGTGAACCTTGCTGAAGTTCTGTTTTTTGCAACATTCTAACCAGGAAGCTATTCTAATTTTGATTTATCTAAATCAAAGTCTGAACTCAAAGCTGAGCAGTTAAGGCCTGTGCAAGCGGACCATCCACGGAAGCCCTCTGGTTAAGAAGGACCAGGAAACAGGGACAACACAGGGTGCTCCAGACGATTGCAGAAACAGAGAGGAAAGTCACCCAAGCCAGCCTAGGGAGGCAAGAGGAAGTCTCCTGGAGGAAGAGATATATGAGCTGAGGTCCAAGGAGGGGCCAGGAATTACAGCTGCAAAGAGAGGGGAGAAGGATGTTCCAGGCCAAGGCTAGTGTGTGTGAAGTCCTGAAGACAGGAAAAATTTGGGAAAGGCTTGGATTTCAAAGACCATCACACCAGCCCCATGAATCTCTCCGGCATTATTTGCCACCCTTCCCTGTCACCCACCTTCCCCACCTGCCCAGCATGTGTGGTATGTGTGCTGAGGACCCTGGGATTCATATTTGGAAAAGTGTATTTGGGACTCCCAACTAGATCTCCTTTAAAATAACCAGGTCGGAATTAACTTTTACACTTCCCCCACACCTTTTTGTTTTGCTCGTTCCGCATAATTCTAACGGCCCACTTTTCAGTAGAGGAAACTGAGGCTCAAAAAGGTTAAGTCACTCAAGACCACCCGGCCAGTGAGGGGGGCGGCGGGGATTCAGATGCCGCTATGACACCTGGCGATTTTGTCCTTCACGCTGCACAGGGCAGCCAGTGCACCCAGTGGTTTTAGTCAGGTGTCTGCGAGCGGGTTCTTCCTTACGGATTCCCGGCACGCTGCAGCTTTTACGTCTACACTGAGAAAGCTGACGTTTGTTTGTTTGTTTGTTCAGGGCTAGGTCGTACAATAAAATCTGGTCTCCTCAACTATGCCACCCCCACCCCCACCCCGGAACAGACTAAATCTTCAAGCCTGGGTTAGAGTCTCTTTGCCACTACCTCCTAGCTATGTGACATCGGACAAGTAACTTGGGAATCTCATATGTAAAACGAATCTTGCGAGACTGTTGTGAGGATTAAACGAAAGTGGCATCTGCGCAGGAGATTGTCCTGGGAAGGCCATGTAGGACAACTCGCTTACACCTGGCGAAGGGTCAGCAGTAGGCGCGGTTTCTGCGCAGGCGCTCTCCGCAAAGACCCGGCTGACTCGCCAGCGGACTCTGCGGCTGCGCAGTCGCCCGGCTTTGCGGCCGCACTGCTTGACGGCGGCGGTGACCGCCCTCTCGCCGGCGTTGCCGGGGTAACGACGAGCGCGTGGGGCTGAGGAAGGTAAGGCGCCGGGGCGGGCGGCTTGCGGCGTCCGGTGGCGTCCAGCGTGGTGGCCGCATCTCGCGTTGTGAAGGGAGACGTCGCCTTCTCTGAAAGCTCTCAGGAGCGGGAACGGAAAGGGCATAGAGACTCCCGGGGTTGCACAGCCGCCCCAGGGTAGACCGGGCCGGGGAGCCAGGCTTCCTGGTTCCGCCGGAATTAGCCCCTCTCTCGTTCTCCGAGCACCTGCGGCCCTTTGCACTTCTCTTCGTTCTTTCCGAAGAACAGGAAGCCACTTTTAGTGCTGGGGGCTGGGGACGTCGGGGTGTATCGGACACAGTCTCTGCCCGAGGGGAGCCTCAGCCTCCAGTGCGGTTGTTGCGGAGCGGGGGGCACTCAAGGAAATCCGCAGAGGAACGAATTAAGACAGGGAGTTACGAATTTCATGGGCTCTTCATACCTTCTGGCTTGTGTGCAGTCATTTATTGCAGTTGCAGCCCCCGTCTGGCTAGCATTTGGCACATGACAGGCCCAGTACAAGGCTCCTTGGCCTTCACACAGTTAACCACTTAATCCTCACAACCTTCAAAGGGTTATCGTTTGTTTATGTGGTTTAGTCTCAGGTTCTGACTTGAAAGCTCCCCAAGGTCTGGATTGTTTGCCTCGTCCCTTTCATCCTTGCTTCCCTTAGCCCAGGAGGTACACGTTGGAGCTTCAGACATTTTTTAATTGGGAGAAGGTGAGCTTTACTGGGTGGGAGGTTTTAACCAGGTTTGTTTGGCAAGGTGTTTCCAGGGATTGAAAAATTAAATGGAGCTACCTCCCCCGTTTTTGTTTTGCTTGTTTTGTTTGGAATAAACATTTACTGAATACCTAAGCAGTGTTAGCTTGTCTGCTCAAGGGAAGAATAAGGAGCAAGCCCTGTTTTTGATAATAAATACACTTGTATTAACGCTCCTTGCGTCTGGAGTCAAGTATGCCCAGGTTTAGGAAAGGAAAAGCAACAATCCCTTACAGGTGCATAGCACTCAGCCCCTCTGAGTCCCTTTCCTGCTCTAAACAACAGGAATAGTAATAGTACGTAGGGAGCTGTTGAGATTAAGTGGGTTTGAATAGGCTATCCTGTCACCAGTAGCTGGCAGCTTTGACAACTGCTGAAATCACCTGGGTCCCACCCTAAAATTTCTGATGTAATTGCAGTTAAGTTCTGAGCATTAGGAGTTTTAAGATTTCCCCAGGTATTCTAAGGGCAGCCAAGCTTGAGAGCTACTATTGTATACCACCCCGAGTTAATTAATCTCTTCAGTTCTCATTCCTTGCTTAAGTGTCTGCACTGACTCCAAGTCTAAACCAGCCTTCACCTTCCAAACCCCTGGAAAACTAGCCTAGTCATTCCTGTACATATATGTGTGCTTCAGACATGGGTCCTTTTTTAAGGCCAGTCTTCTAACAATGTTATGTCTCCGTGCAATGGGGCTTTGGGCAAATAATTGGCCCTCTCTAGGCCTCAGCTTCCTTGTCTGTGAAAGAGAATAGTAGTACCCATGTGTGTAGCAAGTGGCACAGTCCATGCCTGCCGTGGCATACCTACCGATGATTACCTCTTCTAATTTTATTCATATGCCACATCTTACGTGGCACTAAAGAAACATATCTTAAATGCCTATTGCAGATATGGAGAATAGCGAATTCAGTCCTTTCTCGCCCGTTTTGCTTGTGTTGCTTGTCAACACAACTCCACAAAACCATGAAACTAGAGATCATTTGGTTTGTCTATTGAATTTTTTTTAAGTAACAGCTTTATTGAGAGACCATTCACATACCATAAAACTCACCCTTGTAAAGTGTACAATTTGGTGATATTAGTCAGTTGGGCAGCCATCACCACCACTGCAATCCAGTTTTAAAACATTTTCATCACCCTCAAAAATAAATCTGTACCTATTAGCAGTCACTCTCCACTTCTCCCTTCCCTCAGCACCTGGCGATCACTAATCCACTTGTGTCTCTATGGATTTGCTATTGTGGACATTTCATATTAATGGTCTTATAAATAAAATATGTGGTCTTTTGTGACTGCTTTCACTTAGGGTAGTGCTTTCAAGCTTCATACACACCGTGGCATGTATCAGCACTGTTCCTTTCTTGCTGGTAATCTATTGTATATGGATACACCACATTTTGTTGATCCATTCATCTGTTGATGGACATTTGGGTTGTTGTTACCAATTTTTTTTTTTTTTGCTCTTATGAATCACTGTAAACATTGGGGTATAGATTTTTGCATGAACATATTTTTAGTTTTCTCGTATCTGTACCAAGGAGTGCAATTGCTGAATCATACGTTTTTCTGTGTTTAACATTTGAGTGACTTCCAAACTCTTTCCCCATCCTGTTCAATTTGAAGATGAAGAAAAAGGGCTCAGAGAGCTTCAGTGGGTTGTGCAAGGTCACATGATCATAATAGCGGGTTTGCATATATTAGGAGGCCTATGAGCCAGATTCTTGAAGCCTTTCCTGCCACATGGGCAGAGGTAACACCACCAGACGTTGAGGTTCCATGGAAAACAGGGAACAATTTGTGGCAGGAACCTTTCTGTCATACACACACGGGTTGGAATATAGAGTTCTTACCATCAAGTGTCCTACCTCATTCTTGCTTTTTTTAAAAGAGTATAGCAGCAATCTGAGGGAAGGTTCCAAACCAGGCAAATTATAACTCCATTGTCACTTGTTTGAGAGAATTTAATTGGAAGTTCTTGAAGTTAGTCATGTAACATTTTCTTTTTTAAAAAATTCCAGGGGCGCCTGGGTGGCTCAGTTGGTTAAGCAACTGCCTTCTGCTCAGGTCATGATCCCGGAGTCTCGAGATCGAGTCCCACATCGGGCTCCCAGCTCCATGGGGAGTCCGCTTCTCATTCTGACCTTCTCCCTTCTCATGCTCTCTCTCACTCTCTCTCTTTCCTAATAAATAAATAAATAAATAAATAAATAAAATCTTTAAAAAATTCCAAATGTAGCATATATAAGTTAAATACTAACCAGAAGTTAATTTTTAAAACTGAAAAATCTTATAAAAGTTCAGCTTGTTCCTGGAAATGCCTAGAAAGTTTCTCACTAGATTCCAACATCCTGCCTCAAAAAAGCCGACACAGCATTGTTTAAGTTTTAGAATAAATTGCTGTTTCTTCTTTTTTTTAATTGCTGTTTCTTCTGCTGAATACCAAATGTGATCATTGGCTTGGATTGAAGGATAAGTCAGCAAGTGAAAATGTAGTTAAAATGCTCTTGGAAGAAAATCTCTTAATTGTCCATTAACATGCAACATACATGGTTTTGTTATGAAGGCTTTATAGCATGTGTGTAATGTATATATGAGTCATGCTCAGTATGTAAATCCATTGAGGGATCTTACTTAAAAATTATTCTAGTGTTTTGCTATTAAGCATACTTGGTTATTTCTATGAAGGTTCCAACTTGCTGATTCTTATTTTTCATAGTTAATCTTTGTAATTGATTTTTCAATTTCTATAACTCTTGCTTGTTCTGTGTTTTTCCTTGTCCTCATATAATTCCTCAATTTCTTTGAGAGGGCAGATAAAGGTATCATCACACACTGGATAAGGCATTCAATTCCTTTTTAATGGTCATGAACCCATAAAACCACTTACCTTTCACAGATTTGGCCACCGTCACTGGCTGTTTCAGGCTTGGTTGCATACATTGCCCAATGGATGCTGATACTAAGTGCAGGAGGCGTTTTAATAATTAGCAGTCTTACTTTTTTCTCTGGATCCATGTAGATGAAACGTGTGATAGGGCTCCACTGTATTTTCAATCACTAGATCTGCTCTCCGCTTAAATCAAGCCGGGCCCGTGATGAAGGGAGCAGCAGGTTCAAGTCTCCCCTCTCATTCTAGGGCGTCTGTTGGGAGAGTGGAGTGCCTGGCCCAGACTCTTGCACTGTTTACATCTCCCCCCCTTGCATGTGGTTGAGTTTTCCTAAGTTAGATGTATCTGCTGTGGCTCTTTTTCTTTATCACACGGTGCACTCAACTTCATTTCCTTCCTTTAGCCATTATGGAATTGCAGCCTGTTGTGTTACCTTCAGTTTGCTTTCGTGTGTGTTATGTGCTTGTTTTGTCTCCTCAGATTGAGTATAAGGCCTGGAAGGGAGAGGTACTGACTTTGGCTTCCTTTACTTCCTCGGAGTGCTGAGTGCACACTGGCTCAGGACTGAGACAAGGACAGACAAGGACAGTCTTATCTAAGTAATTCCATAATTCTCTGGAACTCTTTGGCTCCTGACCTTGAGAAACTGTGGGCCTTCAGACAAAGGAGGGGCAGATGCTGCCTGTGCTCACAGCAGAACCCAGCAAGAGTGTAGAATTCAACAGATCTGAGCTCATCTGAACGGGCCTTTTACAAAATCTCTCTGACCTAAATCTGTTTTCTTCATCTGTAAACCAGAGTTGGTAGTGCTTACCCCATAATAGTAATTAAAGCAAATAAATACATGCATGAGGCTCATTATGTACCAGGTACTCTTCCAGGCCCTTTATGGAGTCATAACTCTAAGAGTTAAGTCTGTTTTTAATCCTTATTTTGCAAATGAGGAAACCAAAGCACAGAGAGATTAAGCAACTTTTGCCCCAAATCACACAGGTAGGACGTAGTAAAGCCAATTCAGTCCTGGCACTCTGGCTTTAGAGTTCCTGCTCTTTGCCACTCACATTGGGTGGTACATAACGGACCTTGAAATGATAACTGTTTCTGTCATTGTTGTTATTAATTATTAATTTACCTTATAAATTAGAAGATGATTGACCTAATGTTTAGGATGTATTTTAAGGTCCTTTTATTTTGGAAAAAAAAATACTGACTAGATTTAATTATTTGAGGACAGTGTCTCTTTTGGCTTTATCTTTATATTGCTAACACCTCTGATTATAACGAGGCCCTGATAGGTACTCAGTAATTGTTTGAGCAAAAGAATGGGAATAATCCTAATAAACGGGAATCCTATTGTGCTTGCTATCAGTAGACTTTTGCCTGGCATTATGACTTTCGACATGCCACTAGGCCTCAGTCTTGTCCACTATAATTAGAAATATTGCCTCTGACTTCTTGGGCACGGTTTTGGGAATTGAGATATTTTAGGTGATTGGGATTTGTAGTGCTTGTACAAAGTGTTCTCATTACTCTTTCTTTTAGCTCACTGCCTCTAAATATTTTATTTTTGCCACAGATCTCAAAATTTTCTGAGTCTAGAGATAGATGCACCCCCATTTTTGGTCAACATAGTTATGGATTGGTTATCTGTTTCTTTCCCTTCATTATACTCTTTTAAAAACAGCTACCCTTGAGAAATGGCAGAAGCAGTTTTCCGTGCCCCAAAGCGGAGAAGAAGAGTGTATGAGAGTTATGAGTCTCCACTGCCCATCCCCTTTGGTCAGGACTGTGGGCCTAAGCAAGACTTCAAGGTGTTTACAGCAGAGATGATAAACAACAATGTGATTGTGAGGAACGCAGAAGATATGGAGCAGCTCTATGGGAAAGTAAGTGCTGGAGGCTTTGGCATGGCTACTTTTGACAGTCCTTAGCCAGCTATCCTTTTTGCTTCCACTCATCCACTCCCAAAAGCAAACCTTAATTGACCCATATTCTTTCCTTGCCATTCAGTCCAGTGTTGGAGAGGAACTATACAATTTGAATCGGGTGCCCTGAAGCCATATGTTAATGAGGAAGACTCCCCCACCCTTGAACCCACATTGCATCAATAAAGTAGGGTCAGTGCATTGTTGGCCTTTCTTGTCTTTCAGTTATAAAAGCCATGCATGTTCATAAAAATGTCAAGCAATTTACAGAAATGTAATGAGTAAAAGGTAAAAATTTCCCACTCCCATCCCATCTCCGGAGGTAAACACAGAGTGGCATATTGTTCTGGCTCATGGACAGATGAGGCTTCAGCATGTACTCTGGTTCCTTATCTGTGATCTTTCCTGTTTGGAGACCTCTTTTTCGACGAGGACAAGTTCTAGTTTTTGCTGTTTTCCACCCATGATAAGTTCAGGTTGAGATTGGTAGCTTGCTTGCTTTTTTTTTTTCCCCCATCCATGGCCAGTTCATTACTAGAGGCTTTTTTCTTCCTTTTTTTTTTTTTAAAGTAATCTCTACCCCCAGCATGGGGCTTGAACTCACAACCCTGAGATCAAGAGTCACATGCTGTACCGACTGAGCCAGCCACGTCCCCCAGCTTGGGGGCATTTTTTAAATAGCTTTATTGAGGTATAATTTAGTGCCATAAAATTCACCCATTGTAAATGTGCAATTCAATGATTGTAGTAAATTCATAGAGTGGTGCAACCACCGTTACGGTCCAGTTGTGGAGCATTCCCATCACCACAAAAAGTTCCCTTGTGCCATCGCACTTAATCCCTGCTCCCACTCCCAGCCCATGGCACCCACCGATCTACTTCCTCTCTAAAATGGCCTTTCTAAACATTTTATATAAAATATGTATGTTGTAGCCAGCTTCTCAAAGTGGGATACAGCAGGTGGCATTGATCCTGGTGAGATGGGGGTCTAGGCCAAGGCCCTGCCTGTCCCATTGCCTTAAGCTTACCAAACCCAGACTGAAATCATTAGGTATAAGGCACATAAAGTGTATGGAAAACTTACTAGAACTCTTCAAACAATCAGAGATAAATGCTAAGACCTTCATTAGTAATCATTAGATAATCAGAAGGAAAATGTAAAGCTAAGAAAAATAGAATGAATCTCTCGTTAACTCAAATAGTTATTTTCCCTCAGCTATAGAAATGGTAACTAAACATGAACTAACTTTGTTTTCTCTTTTCCTGGAAGGGTTATTTTGGAAAAGGTATCCTGTCGAGAAGCCGTCCAAACTTCACAATTTCAGATCCTAAGCTCATTGCTAAGTGGAAAGGTAAACGTGTACCTCATTCAGTTCGTTTGGCAAATTATTTTCTTTCATCTTTGATCTTACACTTTAGATTACACAGGAAAATTCTTTGGAGAGGATGTAACATGCACAGTGGCGATTTTACTTCTAAAACTAGCAACTAGAATAATTCTAATCAAGGTGAAAGGGTTCTGATGGTTGGTGAAAATGTGTTTTATCTAATTTCTAGAGTTATCAAAAGTGTTATTCAGGTTTTTTTGTTGTTAAACATTGACTAGCAGGGTACTCTGCACTCGGAAGGGCCTAGTAATTTAAGTACCTCTTCACCTGTATGCAAAATGAGTTTTATGTTTTTTATTTCTAGGAGTAGAATTTATAATAACATAACATTAATGAATTTGTTAAAACATTAACTAATGTGTGTAATTCTTACTTGCTTGACTTGCCTTCTTTAACTTAAAGATCTTTTACCTTCGTGTGTTTGTCTAAGGAAGTCTCATGGTGATTACATAACCAATGCCAGCAGATAAAAACGTAATTGGGATTTTTTGTAAGAAAAAAATACAAGGGGCGCCTGGGTGGCTCAGTTGTTAAGCAACTGCCTTCGGCTCAGGTCATGATCCTGGGGTCCCTGGATCGAGTCCCGCATCGGGCTCCCTCCTCAGCAGGGAGTCTGCTTCTCCATCTGACCTCTTTCTCTCTCAAATAAATAAATAAATAAAATCTTTAAAAAAAAGAAAAAAATACAAATTAAACCTGCACTAAGATACCGTTTTAGTAATCAGATTGGCAAAAATCCAAAAGTTTGACAATATTCTGCTTGGGGAAGCCAGAGAAACACTCTTCACGCATTGCTGGTGGGAATGCAGGTGACACAGTGATCACGGAGGGGAATTTAGCAGTGGTCAGCAAAATTATATATACATATGCTTTTTTACCCCCAACCTTCCTCTCCCTCTAACCTCTAGCCACCTAAATATGTTTGCTGTGTCTGTGAGGTTGCCCATTCTAGATAGTTCATGTAAATGGAATCATACATTGTGAAGCCTTTTGTGTCTTCCACTTAGGATGTTTTCAAGGTTCATCCATGTTGTAGCATGTATCAAAACTTGATCCTAAATAATATCCTATTTTATGGATATTCCATGTTTATCCATTCATTCAAAGATGGACATTTTGGGATGTTCTCACTTTGGGGCTGTTATGAATAGTGCTGCTGTAAATGTTCATATGTAAGTATGTGCAAACATACATTTTCATTTCTCCTGGGTATATATCTAGGAGTGGACCTGCTGGCTCTTACGATAGTTCTGTTTTAATTTTTTTTTTAGCAAATGCCAAACAGTTTTCCACAACACCTGCCGCCTGTTACATTCCCACCAGCAGTACACAAAGTTTCCAGTTTTTCCACTTGCTATTTTCTGGGTTTTGATTTTTTTTTTGTTGGTTTGTTTTTTATGATAGCCATCTTAGTGAGTGTGAAGTGATAACATTTTTTAATATTAATGAAGTTGCGTTTATCTGTTTTTTTCTTTGGTGTCATATTTAGGAAACCATTGCCAAATCCAAGCCGATGCAGATTTTCCCCCTGTGTTTTCTTCTAAGAGTTTACAGTTGCAGCTCTTAAATTTCGGTCTCTGAGCCACTTTGAGTTAATTTTTGTGTGTGATGTAAAGGAGGGGTCCAGCTTTAGTGTTTTGCCCATGGATATCCAGTTGTCCCAGTATAAGCATTTACTTTTAACCCAGCAGTTCCATTTCTAGGAATTTATCTGAAAGACCAGCAAAAATACGAAAAGAAATTGCAACACTGTTTGTTCATCACAACACTGTTTTTTATATTAAAAGACTGGAAACGGCCCAAATGTCCATTATGAGGGGACTGGTCAATTACACCGTACTGCATTCAAACAATGAAGTACCATGGAGCTGAGCTAAGAATGAGGGATCACTGGGATGTGTTCCTAAGTGAAGAAAGCACAGTAAGAAAGCTCTGCAGAGTGTGCCATGGTTTATCTGAAGGTGGGCGGATATAAATATATTTTTGAAATTTAAGGAAGGATAAATCATAGATTCTTTTTAACACCTATGGGGGAGAAATGAAACAGGATGGAGAAAGAGGTGTGACTTTATAAACATTTTTTTTAAGATTTTACTTATTTATTTATTAGGAAAGAGACAGAGTGAGAGAGAGCATGAGAAGGGAGAAGGTCAGAGTGAGAAGCAGACTCCCCATGGAGCCGGGAGCCCGATGTGGGACTCGATCCCGGGACTCCGGGATCATGACCCGAGCCGAAGGCAGTCGCTCAACCAACTGAGCCACCCAGGCGCCCGAGGTGTGACTTTATAGATTTGACTTTGGAACCTTATAAATGTGTTACATGATTACAAAGCACAGTTTAATTTTAAAAAGTAATTAAAAAGCAGAACCTATATATCAAGTTGGTGGTATCGGCACAGAGGCAAACTATTTTGAGTGACTGTAGAACATGGTGACTTGAGGTCCAATCCTAATAGGATAGACTTTGTGTCAGTTATCTCTTGACACAGTGTTGCTTAACCAGTGGCTTTCAGCAGCATCCAAATTGCTCACAAATCTACAGGTTTGCTAGGTAGGTGTGCTGATCTTGGTGGAGGTACTCATCCATCTGGTTAGTTACAGGTCAGCTGGCTGCTCTAATGGATTTAGTCCCGTCATGGACCCAGCTGGACTTACCAGTGTCTGGTTGTCTGTTGGATGTCTGTCAGCTGGTCTAGGATGGTCTCAACTGGGATGAGGGGCGGGGGGCACGATACGTGTCATCCTTTGGCAGGCTCGCCCAGGCACGTTCTCGTGGTCATAGTGGAGGGTCACGAGCAAGCCCCAATGTGCCAGTGCTTTTTGGGCCTCTGTTCACGGCATGCTTGCTGTTACTCCAACTGGTCTAGAGGCGAGGTGTTTGGCTGTGGAAGACCTGAAGAATTGGGGCCATCAGTGCGATCAGCCTGCCCTATACTCTAAAGAAAGGAAGGCAAAAAATCTTCATATTACTTTCAGCAATTATTTTGTAGGTGGTAGCATGGGTACAACTGACTGGTGTATGTGTATCGTATGGAAAAGTGAATGATTAATTGTGGTTGAGAGCCAGGATTTTCACATGGAGCATCTATACCAGGAAGCAAGGAAGCTTATCAAAAACCGCTACGCTTGTTTCAAAAGAGGCTCCCTAGACCAAAGAGGGAAACATTTGAGCATCAATGAGAATAATACTCTAGGGGCACCTGGGTGGCTCAGTCGGTTAAGTGTCTGACACTTCCTTTCAGTTCAGGTCGTGATCTCCGGGTCGTGAGATTGAGCCCCACGTCAGTCTCCACACTGAGCATGGAGTCTGCTCAAGATTCTCTCTCTCCCTTTCTCTCTTGCTAAAAAAAACCCCAAACAAAAAGGATTAATACTACAATTTGTTTTAAAATCCAGTGCTTGGTAATAACATCTCAAAAAATGCTTGGCTTTTTTAATTTATGCTGGTACCTACTGATACATGCTAAGAGAAGTTCATAGTTCACTTGTGGAGGATTCACCATTTTGGAAATTAGTAAACATGGACTGATTCTCGGGGTCACTAAGTAGTGAGGGATTTCTCTTTATAGAAGATTCCTGCTAATAAAAAAGAAATAATGGGATTAGAATAGCAGCACTTTGCATCCTCTAGTAAAGTATTGATCACCAGTGGTGTTGATGACATACAAAGAAACAAGACATTTTTTGTCTTGTAAGGGAAACACACAGCACCACCCATGAAGTAGTCTGCCCAAAATACTGAGCCTGAATCCGATCAAGCCTCTAGTTCCATCAATTTACAGGAAACAGGATCAAAGAATGTATTAAGTCAGTGCTGCTCAAAGTACTGAAGTGTCACAAGATAAGTCCTTTGCACCAGAATGGAAATAGATCCCATACTATTTAGCTATTTACCTACGGCTTCCCTCTCCATGAAAATCTGGCTGTGAAAACAAGGTGAGCTGAACTAAGCAATGTGCTGAGTGAGGCAATTGCTTAAAGGTTGGTGCAGGCCTTTCTTGGACTGTCCATGAGCACTTCAAGGACAGCGCTGGGCCTGTGACCTCCTTTGATGAGCACCGGGTTTACAGCACAATAGGGATGTGATCCTTTGAGGCCAGACCAGGGAGAAGCTGTACAGGACAGAAAACCCATTGCTTCAGTAAGTGAATCACAGGGAAGAAAATCATGGTGGGATCACATATATTAGAATCAACTTCAGATGTATCGGTCAGTTGTAATGTATAGGCCTTAGGTGGATTTTGAGTCTGACTTTTAAAAATTGAGACAATCCATAGATTTTTGGATGAGGTTAAGGAATTAATAGTAATTTTAAAAGTAATAAGAGTATTGCAATCATTTTTTTAAGATTTTTATAATTTTTTTAAGTAAGCGCTATGCTCAGTGTGGGACTTGAACTCACAGCCCCAAGATCAAGTGTCACGTGCTCTACCAACTGAGCCAGGCAGCGCCCCCATTTTTTTATGCAAGTTTTTTTTAATTTTCTCTTTTTTTCATTTTTCATTTCACATAATGAACTACTTAGAGATGCTGTGATAGAATGTGAGGGATTTTTTTCAGAATAATCTGGGGACTAGGGAATGAACAGAAGAACAAATGAAGCAAGATTGGCCATGAGTTAATTGTTAAAGCTGAGGGATGGCAACGTGGGGATTTATTATACTATTCTCCTTACTTTTGTATGTCTGAAAACTTTTTCATAATGAGTGTTTCAAAAAGAAAGGAAAAGGGACGCCTGGGTGGCTCAGTTGGTTAAGCAACTGCCTTTGGCTCGGGTCATGATCCCGGCGTCTTGGGATCGAGTCCCACATCGGGCTCCTTGCTCCGCAAGGAGCCTGCTCCTCTCTCTGCCTCTGCCTGCCTCTCTGCCTGCTTGTGTTCTCTCTCTGTTAAATGAATAAATAAAATCTTTAAAAAAAAAAAAAAGAAAGGAAAAAAGTGGGGAAAAAATAGCATAATGACCCCCACCATCAGGCTTTAGCAGTTACTAATAATTGGCCAGAAACATAGAAAGCTTTCAAATAGTATAATGGTCTTAACAATTTGAAAATTTTTTCCTAATCTGTGTAGTAACTAAATTTTAGACAGTAATAGAAATTTGAAGGAAAGGAATTTATGCCAAGGAACCAGAAATTAAGCTTGTGGACTGCCCTGAAGAAGTAAATCTCTAATATCCATTTTAGGAGGATCTTCAAATCTGACTTCAGCCTCATCTTCCACCCTCTGTCTTTACTCTCTTCTACTTGTTGGCACTAGAGCCGCCTTGGGCTGCTTGCCATTCCGTGAACCTGCCACGCATTTGGCAGGTGCTCTCTCTCTCAGCCTCTGCATGGCTTCCCCCGCCTATTTCCCCCTGGTCTGCCTGGTGAACCCTTATTCATTCTTCAGAGCCCAGCTCAGTTACCCCTCCTCCTTGGTGTTTTTTTCCGAAGCCTTTCAGGTAAAGGGAGCTACTCCTTAATACTCCTTTACTTGGTCATATATCAGCTTGGCTTCGGTTCAGTCATTTCTGGTCTGACTCCCCAACTAGACTGTGAGTATCTCAAGAAGAAGGGATTCAGTTTATAATTTCTGTATCTCTAGTGCTTGGCACATGGATGGCTGTCAGTAAAACTCGCTAAATTATCATTTTTGTTAAAATACTAGAGGTGGGAGGTCATGACACAGAAAAAACTGACAAATTCCTAAGGGGATAGGAGTCTGTGAACTCCTAGGGTTTTTAAAGCTGGGATCATCTGTTCCAAGCCTCGAATGCACTGGGGAGAAGACTGAGTTTGGGTAAGGAGAAACGACTTGCAGAGTGGGGAGGATGAGGACTAAAACCCACACCATCAGGTGATCAATAAATAACATTGAAGGTGGAAAGGCTCAACCAGCCAGATGCCCAGAGCTAGAACTAGAGCCCAGAACTCCCAGGTCCACACCCAACACCAACACTGCCATGAAATTCACTTCAGCAACCCTTTTTGTAGGTACATGTGGGGTGCTTTGACTGAAGATTCCTTATGGAGCACGAGAAAACAGGGATAAAGTGCATAACTTTAGGGCCTTGATATTCTCATCCGAAAGTTCAGAGGTTGCTGGGGGAGGGAGGTGGTTCCTCTTGCATGCCATTGCTCCCGAGCTGCAGTGCTGAGTTGAGAAGGATTTCAGGTTCACATCTGGTCACAGCAAGAGCACCGTGATCTGTCAGCATCACCTTCCAGTGGGTTCAGGGGGTGGGTTCAGGGAATGGTGGCATATAAAGCACACCATTGCTGGTTGGGCAAGATTAGCCTTCTAGATGTGTGATTTTGTGATTCTTGAAATTCTCTTTGTTTTTCTGGATTTTCAATGTGTTTTTTCCCTTAAGGAAAATTTGTCTGAACAGAACTTTTTTGTTGTTACAGATATGAAGACAGACATGCCTATAATCACGTCAAAGAAGTAAGTCATAGTGGCCTTGGCCAGAATTACAGCTTAAATCAGATCTGTTTGTAGATAACCTTTTCCAGTGTGGTAGGTCATGCCTCTTTTTTTTGGTAGTAGGTGTGTCCTTGAAAATTATGTCTGAACTTAATGTGGATCAAATCATATTTGAAATGCACTAAGTTAATTTTTTAAAATAATCCTAGGCCAAATCCTTTGCCACTTGAATTCCTTCCAAAATATGAACAATTACCCTCTACTGTGATATCTTTAAGCACTAAGATATTTACACTTGGGTCTAGAACTGACCTCCTCCCTGTCCTCTTTCCTCGCTCTACACTTGCAGGGTGAGAGAAAGGCTTCCACAGAGGCTCTTCCTTACCTACTCGTATAATCACAATTCCTTCCTCTGACTTTTCTTTACGCTCTTCCCATTTCCCGTTACTTCTCTCCCTGACCCCCCAAGCACACGTGCTGCCTGGCTGTCACTGCCCAGCCCATGATTCAGCTTGCATGTCGCTCTCCTGGAGGTTTTCTCGTCACCACCCTCTCTTGGTTGGGGTGGTTCTTCCGGCTCCCACACAGTCTGCCTTGGCGCCCCTCTCTGTGCCAGCCATCATGCACTTGGATTTAGACTGTTGGTTCCTGGAGAGCAGGGACCATGCCTGCTTCCTCTCTGCAGCTCCAACACATAGAGGTCCCTTGGCGGGATTTTGTGGACTAAACATTCATGCATTTAAATCCTCACTGTCCTGAGGGGCAGCTCGAGTTGTGTCTCTTCTGTAAGCCTTCTAAAAATATTGAAACCCCCAATGGTTTTTGGGTTTTTTTGGTTTTTGGTTTTTTTTTGCTTCTAGCACATACTGGCAGAATCTGACAGTTCCTATTCAGTTAGGAGCTCAGTAACCCCATGGCCAGAGGAGTGGCTGGGGGCATTGACCCCAGGGAGATCCCAGTGGGTGCTCTGGCTAGACCTGCAGGCTGGGTGTGGGGGTAGAGTTCTAGTCTGTGGGAGAGGCCTTCTGAGAACCTGGCAGAACCCCCATCCCAGGAGTAGCTGCAGGAAAGCCGACGTCAACACTAGGACTCAGAAACAGGGCAGAAGCCTGCCCCTCAGAACTACATGCGCATCGGGCTGGCAGTGGGCATGACATGGCGTCAGTATGTGAGTATGTGATGCAAACAGTCCGGATGGGGGACATTGTCACCTGCCTGAAGTTATCCCTTTTAAGCTCTGCAGTAATAACATTGCAAGCATTTTATTGATCCTTGATTTAGTTCCCTAGGGCTACCATAACTTAAAAGAGCAGAAACTTAGTCACATACTTCTGGAGACCAGAAGTCCAAAATCAGCGTGTCAGCAGGGCTGTGCTCCCCCAGAAGGCTGTAGAGGAGGGTCCTTCCATCTTCTGTGCCTGGGCTGAGCCTCTGGTGGTAGCCAGAGATCTTTGACATTCCTTGGCTTATGGATACATCTCTCCAGGCTCTTCCTCCTCCTCACATAGAAGGGTCCCTTGTGTACATCTGTGTGTCTGTCCAGATTTCCCTCTTCTTTCCTACAAGGAAACCAGCCAGTATGACTTCATCTTAACTTGGTTACATCTGCGAAGACCCTGTTTCCAGAGACGGTCACATTCACAGGTGCCAGGGGTTAGGACTTAACCATATCTGACAGTTCTGTCAGAAAATTATGCCCCCCCCCGTCAATACTTGATTAATTATTTGTCCATAATAATTGTAGTCACAATCTAAACTGTTAAATATTAAAAGAAATGGATTCATTTTTATATTTTTAGGTTAATTTTCCAGCTTAAGTGCTTGTTGTAATTGTTTCTTTACTCTTCCCTCTGAAAGTCTGATCCCCTTTCTCAAGTGAATTCACTCTGATTGGCTGTTTTTCTACCATAGTTGTCTGTGGGTGATGAGAACCTTGCATGTAATCCTCTCTGGAGGTGAGTGTCCAGACCCTTGGGTGACACCTTGAAGGGCCAACCGTGAGGGGGATGCTGGTCCCCGCTCCTCATTTGCAGTCCTCTGTTCAGCCAGCACTTACTGTAGGTGCCTGAATGTCAGGCATCAGGTAGGTGCTGCAGATACAAGAGGAGGAAGAAATTTCATCCCTATTCTCAAGGGATTTACAGTCTAGTGGGAGCAGAAGAGAAGTAAACAATCGCACTCTTCTGTAATAAACATTATGAGGAGATACTGCTGTGCTCGCTGTCATAGCCAACGGGTACTGGTTGCTCCGACCGTGCTAGTCACCAGTCTGGGTGCTTCACCTGACCGTCTCCGTTCATCTTCTCGAGAAGCCTTTGAGGTAGGCGCAGTCATTTCCATCTCAATATCAGTTCAGCTCCAGAGCCTCCAAGGAATTGACACATAGTAAAAACAACAACATGGTTGTACATGCTGGTGTTTCTTGGGTTTATTCCATGTACAAGGGCCTGTGCTGATAACACATTTGTAGACTATCCCCTAAAGTCCTCTCATCACCCCTCGAGGTAGGTCCTGTTATTATCTTGACGGATGAGGAAACGCAACCAGAGGAGGTTATGTAACTTGCGTAAGGGCAGTACTGGGACCTAAGCAGACTGCCTGTGAACTTTGCTGTGAACTTCCAGTGATAGCTAGGCATTCACCTGGAGGTAGGAGAGAGGGGCGTTCACCATGCCAGTGGGAGTGTGTTCAAGGCCATAGAGACAGAAGAAGCAGAGGCGTATTCAGATGCTACACGGTTGTGCAGTCTGGTGGCCCTGAAATGGGTCTGCTTTTCACTAGTCTCTTTGCTGCTGCTAATCATAGCTGCCACCTTCTCCCCCCACCGCTCTCTCCCTTATGTCGCCTGACTTTTACTTTTCTCTTCCTGCTGCTTCTCCAGCAGTGTCTGGGGTTAATCGCAGCAGGACTTGTCTTTTTAAGGCATTGTCAGCCAATGAGAGGATGCCTGCTCTGTGACTCATATGCCATATGTCTTAGTCATTTGTGTATCTGGCTGTTTGCATCACCAGTCTTGCTGAGGGGCTTTCTTCCACGTGCTTTTGCAGCCACGCTGTCATTTGAGCTTCCATAAAATGAACATCTGAGGTCATAATGAGGCAGGAATGCAAGTGTGATTCTGGTTTTTTGCAGAAGAGCATGCTAAGCAGGTTAGCTCGGAATCACACAGAAGAGCCAACTCCGGAACCCAGATCTGGTGCAGCGCTTGGCTCCACAGGGCTGCCCCTGCTCTCAAAGAGCAGTTAATCAAGGTGTACACTTCCATTCGTTAAAAATGTTATTTGTGTTTTGTAATGTAATATGGATGGGTCAAAATGATTTTATTTTTTAAGTCTCCCCCTAAAAAGCCCACAATCATATAGTAACAAATATTTATAGATTACTTACCGTGTGCTGAGCATTGTCCACGTCTTGTCTCCTTTAATCCTTGCAACAACTCCATCGTGTCAGTATGGTTCCTCCTAGTTTACAGGTGAGGAGCTGAGCCTTTCAAGGGTTGGGTAGCTAGTACAAGAACATGATGGAATTAGAGTTTGAACTCATACCTATCTGCTTTGACCGCCCTATTGCAGAGAGCAGAGCCTCTCTCCGTCTGTGTGTGCTCTTTCTCTCTCTCCCGGTTTCAGACCTTTTGCTCAAAGGGACAATAGTCGAACCTTTCATTCAGTGGTTCTTTCACATATTTTGAGTTAAGGAATTTGATGAAAGTTGGGGATCCCTTCCCCAGAAAGATATGTTGACACAAAAATTTGTGTTCAAATGAAGGAGATTCGTAGATCCATGAAGCCTATAAAGCCAGTGCTGTAGGTGGTATGAAGAGCAACGATTCTTTTTAGATCTCTCAAATGAAAGTTCTTTAACTATATGCAACAGTGCCCATGCTTCTCACACAGGTGAGAAGACACCCTACCATTGTATGAGCAGCTACATTTTTTATTCCGATTATTAAAAGTAATACATTACCCCAACTTACAGGTAAGGGAACAAGCACAAAGAAGTTAAGTAATTGGCTTTGTCACATAGTTACAAGTCAAAGATCAGACTGACGTTCATGAATATAATCACGGTGTCTACCCTGCTTCTTATAGCTTTGCAGGTTTTACTCTTTAAATCTAAGTTACAGTTCCTTACATATAGGAAGGTGTACTCATCCTTATCTACGTAGGATAGACAGGGTGTGGAGAGCTTGGTGATTCCTTTGAGCAATCAGGGTTAAGCAGCCACAAATCTTAAAATATAGCAGAGGCCAGCTTCCTTGTTCAACTGCGAGTGAGATGTCATAGTTTATAAATTGTGACATTCAGCCATCCATACGCAAAGCAAAATACTCAAGGTGAAGGGTAAAATTATCTTTGTCTTCTCACAAACCATGCTATCGTCAGTGGTTTCCAGGCCAACGGTTGTAGGTAGAGGCAAAAAGTGCTTGAGTTTCGCATTGCCTTTAGCTCTCCCACTGATGAGATTTCCAGTATGGAAGCCTGACACTGCATGGAGGCATCCCAGAGGCGTCACAGGCTGGAGGTCTCACTGGGACAGAACCCTTGTCTTACCTGTGACTTTCTGTAACTTGGGAAGTGTTTGGGGGGTTGCCTTTACATTTGAGGAGCAAAGCAGATATTCCTCATCAAACTGTACTTCAAAAATTATTATGAGAGAAAGAGCCCTTTCTGCTAGGATGCTTGGCCATATGTATAGCACATAATCCTTTCCTACCCTATGCAGTGAAGATCTTAGTAGGTACTGTGAAAAATATTTATTGAAATTCTCATTTTGCATTCCAGTGCTGAACCAAAGACTCTGTATACTATGAGTGTGATATTTTTCTGAAAGTGTCGTGATATCCAAAATGGAGAATAATGTAAAAGAAGTCCTGAGAGACAACGGCCATATTCTTTTTGTATTCACTGAAATCATTTGGCCCGCCAGTTTTAAATTACATAAATATTCAGACTTGGTCAAACGGGGGTCAAGTTTTTTTTTCAAAGTAAGAAAATTAAATGAAGCTCTAATAAAAACAAACAAAAGTAACACATGCTTGTTGCAGAACAGTTAGAAAACACCAAAAAACCAATATCCTTGATGAACACGGATATAAAAATTCTCACCAAAATACTAGCCAATAGGATCCAACAGTACATTAAAAGGATCATTCACCACAACCAAGTGGGATTTGTTCCTGAGATGCAAGGTTGGTTCAACATTCGCAAATCAGTCAACGTAATACAATACATTAATAAAAGAAAGAACAAGAACCATATGATACTCTCAATTGATGCTGAAAAAGCATTTGACAAAGTGCAACATCCTTTCCTGATCAAAACTCTTCACAGTGTAGGCATAGAGGGCACATTCCTCAACATCATCAAAGCCATCTATGAAAAACCCACAGCGAATATCATTCTCAATGGGGAAAACCTCTCAGCTTTTCCCCTGAGATCAGGAACGCGGCAGGGATGCCCACTATCTCCACTGCTGCTCAGCATAGTCCTAGAAGTCCTAGCCTCAGCAATCAGACAACAAAAAGAAATAAAAGGCGTCCAGATTGGCAAAGAAGTCAAACTCTCATTCTTTGCAGATGATATGATACTTAATGTGGAAAACCCAAAAGACTCCACTCTAAGACTGCTAGAACTCATACAGGAATTCAGTCAAGTGTCAGGATATAAAATTAATGCACAGAAATCAGTTGCATTCCTATACACTAACAGCAAGACAGAAGAAAGAGAAATTAAGGAGTCGATTCCATTTACAACTGCACCCAAAATCATAAGATACCTAAGAATAAACCTAACCAAAGAGGCAAAGAATCTGCTCAGAAAACTACAAAGTGCTCATGAAAGAAATTGAGGAAGACACGAAGAAATGGAAAAACGTTCCATGCTCATGGACTGGAAGAACAAATATTGTGAAAATGTCTGTGCTACCTAAAGCAATCTATATATTTAATGCAATCCCTATCAAAATACCATCAATTTATTTCAAAGAAATGGAACAAATAATCCTAAAATTTATATGGAACCAGAAAAGACCACGAATAGCCAGAGGAATGTTGAAAAAGAAAACCAAAGTCGGCGGCATCACAATTCCAGACTTCAAGCTCTATTACAAAGCGGTAATCATCAAGACAGTGTGGTATTGACACAAAAACAGACACATAGATCAATGGAACAGAATAGAGAGCCCAGAAATGGAACCTCAACTCTATGGTCAACTAATCTTCGACAAAGCAGGA
>CM052799.1:47375058-47414751 GCA_028533885.1 Nasua narica
GGAATACTACACAGCCATCAAGAGAAATGAAATCTTGCCATTTGCAACGTCATGGATGGAACTAGAGGGTATTATGATAAGTGAAATAAGTCAGAGAAAGACAATTATCACATGATCGCTCTGTTATGAAGAATTTGAGAGGCAGGTCAGGGAGTTATGGGGGGAGTGGGGAAGAGAAATGAAACAAGATGGGATGGGGAAGGAGACAAACCATAAGAGACTCCTAAACTCACGAAACAAACTAAGGGTGGCTGGGAGGTGGGGGGGTAGGGATATGGACATTGGAGGGGTATGTGCTATGGCAAATGCTGTGAAATGTGTAAGCCTGATGATTCACAGACATGTACCCTGGGGCAAATAATACATTATATGTTAATAAAAAATTTAAAAAAACACCAAAAAAAAAGTACAAAGAAAACATTTACCTATAGCCTGCTACTGAGAAAAACTGCTATAAACACTTTGACACACTACTAACCCATCTTTTCTGCATGCTCTGTTGTGTTTTGAATGTTGAAATTCAAGTGTTACTGACAGTGTTTGCATCTCGCAGGTATCAGCATCGTGTGGAGTGGGCCGCAGAGCTCATGCGAAGACAGGGGCAGGAGGAAAGTACGGTGCAGAGAACCCTCCAGGATTACACAAAACCACTCGAGCATCCTGGTATGAAAAAGAATGAAGAAGTTCAATGGCACGATGAACAGAACTCTGAAACGGTTTCCAACACGGAAGGTACCGCAGATAGAACGGAACCTTCTGTGATGAATGGGGACGACGCAGGAAAGTCAGCTGACACGGACGGTCCCAGCAAGCCATCACACCGCCTGCAGGAGGGCCCTGGGCCTGACCTGCTCTCTCCGAACGGCTTGAGTGAGCCTGTGGTGGAGGTTGCTGCACCGCAACGCTGCCCCCTGCCCGGAGTTCCTTGTGGCAAAGAAGGTGTTCTCCCGCTGCCTGACACTCAGCCTGGAGACAGGAGCCAGCAAGCAGGTCTCCTCTGTGCCAGAGAGCAGGGGCCAGGTGATGAGTACGTGCTGGTGGAGGAAGAGGTGTATGATGAGAGCGGGAAGGAATGTGCCCCAAATGAAGAAGTAAGTAGAGCTGACCCTTAACAGGGGTTCACACTGCACAGACCCACTTATATACACACATATATATATGTGTACTATATACACATGTGTACAGTACTATATGCAGTATAGTACTGTAAATGTGTTTTCTCTGCTGTATAATTTTTTTTCTGCTGTATAATTTAAATTTTTTTTCTAGCTTTATTTATTGTAAGAATACAGTATATAACACATATGTAAAATATGTGATAATCAGCCAATTATGTTGTTGGTAAGGCTTCCAGTCAATAGTAGACTATTAGTAGTTAGGTTTTGGAGGAGTCAGAGATTACACGTAGATTTTCTGTGGCAGGAAGTCAGCGCCCCTAACCCCTACATTGTCCAAGGATCAACTGAAGAAGAAAATCACTCACCTCCTCCAGAGCCATCAGTTTCTGCCGCATAGCAGATGTGGGCTAACCAGGATGCCCCTTACTCAGAACTGTATTAAGTGCCCAGGGCAAGTGAGAGGTAGCGAGACCCTCTGGGAGAACCAGCGGGCACTGGGTCCCAGTCCTGGTGGCCCAGTAGCTGTGAGAGTTATTTCTCCTAAAACCTCGAAGTTTGTGAATAACTTAACTTAAAAAAAAAATCAAATTAAAGCATGCATAATAATATTCTTTCCCTCGGGTGGGAGAAAAAGAAGTGCTGTGGTAATTACACATTGTCCTGAGTGCAGCTGTGGTGCGGGGAGTCTCGGCTGTGGAGGCCAGCCAGCACGGGAGAAACACTGGGAAGCTCAAGAGCCACCCCCCCAAGGGATGCACGGTCAGAGACAGTTGCCCTAGAATTATCTGCAATTGCTAAAATGAGCAAATCTAATGGCTAAGTCGTATGTGAAACACCTGTTTGAAGAAATATTATCTAGCCTTTAGAGTGGGGTTAATGAAGCTGGTAAAGAAGCTGGGCTCTCACTTGTGAGGTGCAGGTGGGTGAACGGAAGTACATAAATTTGACGAAAGGATCGCAACCATGGGAAAAATTCATGGGGAACATAGAAAGGGAACAAATAGTAGAAACCTAAAACTTCTTTTTCCACATAATAATAAAATTTTAATAGTATTAATCCATGTGAATCTGTGAAATTAGTAAGAAAAATATTTGTTTTAAAATGCTATCTGTTCCACATAATATGTAGTGCTTCCATTTGTATGTATTTTCTTTCTTTTCAGGTGGCACCAAAAAAGAGATTAGTATGCAGAAGAAATCCATATAGGATCTTGGAGTATTTGCAACTTAGCTTAGAAGAGGTATGTTTCCTGCATTTTACCTTTTTAGCTCTTGGTCTCAGGGCCTGGGCAACCTGTAATGGGGTCCACTTGTAAGTGCAATTCTGTATGTAATTCAGTAACTGTGTGTTCAGTAACTGAACGTTACACATAAGTATTGAAATGACCATAGGCAGCTTCCAAAGTAGGCCTGCCTAAATTTCACTCCTTAGCCTTCATTTCATCAGGTCTAAGATCTTGGGGGGGCCTTCCTGTATCATGAGATACAGTTTATACACCATACCATTCACCCATTTAAAGTGTACAGTTCGTGGTTTTTAGTATATTCATAGTTTCACCAGCTTTTAGTAAGCTATGATGCATACTTCAAGTCATGTCATGGCTGCTAATTACATAAATGGATTCTAGATAGTTCCTTCTGCAGAATTACTAATACATGTTCTCTTAATGGAATAGCTACATTCCCAAAAGTTAGCTAAAAGTGACTTTCTAAAAACTGCATCATAAATTTCCCCTCTGATTTGGAGTTCCTCTATCTTATGTTCATCTGTTCAGTCCTTCTTTGCTGATGTTTATACTATGCACAGAAATGTCCTTTTGGCCCTGGAGAATTGCATCCCTTCCTCAGTCTCATGTGCTTCCTCTCCCAGAATGCTTCTGCTTATCTTGGATAGCTCCTGCAGTGGCTGGCACTGCTCTCGGTGTAGATGTAGGTCTCAGGAAGTGCTTGCCGAGTGCATCCACACTGGTAACTTCGTAGGTGCTTTCATGGAGAGGTAGTTGTGTCTCCATGTTCTCTGGATTTCCTTGTCTGTACTTCCTTCCTTGCAATGAGACCAAACAGACTGTGGGGCCCGGAAAGGATGTTTGGAATTATTTACTACATCTCCTTGTTCTGTAAATGAGACAGCGGAGTCTGTTGTCGAAGGCAGTAACCGCTAGCCAGGTGACTGTTTAATTTAAAATTGAGCAAAATTCAGAATTCTGTTTCTCAGTTGTGCCAGCTACCTTTCAAACGCTCAGCAGCCACAGGTGGATAGTGGTGACCGTATTGGACAGCACAGGTGTAGAACATTGTCATCATAGGAAGTTCTGCGGGACAGCACTGTAGATACTCCTTCTAGGTACTTGAGCTCTCTGGGCCTTGATTTCTTTTCTGTATAATGAGGGTCACGTAATGCCTTGTTCATAACATCTTCTGGGAATTAACTACCCCATGTAATGGGCTCGGCATAGTGCCTGATACATAGTAAGCACTCAGTGTTAGTGCCTGCTTTTCCTGTTATCATCATTATTAAATTCCTTGTAAAAGCTATTAAGTAGCTGGTTGGAACCTTTTCTTTTGCAATCAATATTTTGCAAAAATGTTCACTGAGTACTTACTCTGTGCCAGGCACTGGGCTAAGTACTAACAATACAGACATAAACAGAATGTGGCTCTGGTCCTAAAGATGGCCCAGAAACAATTACATTCCATGTGGTGTGTGGATTGTGCCAGTGTTGCTTCTCTAGTATCCTTGTACCCAATGTCTGATGTCTATCAGGTGCTTAATAAATATTTGTTAAATGGAGGCATTCAGGGTGTGGAATTTGCACAGAAACTGATGGAGTCCAAAAGGACGTGAACTAGCTAGAAAGACTTCACAGAGTCGGTGATATCTGTCAATGTTAAAAGATAAGTAGGGGATTGCCAGTAGGACACTGGACAGCATAGGCTCCTTCATGCAGCCCAGCCCTGGAGGGCCACACAGGAGGGCCAGATAGTGAGGGCACATCTGCAAGTGTCTGCCAGGGGTCCGGCCTGGTCCTGGCCGCATGCGGGCGGCCACATCAGGGAAGGGCAGCTACTGGAGCTGGCATCAGAAGGAGACTGGGCTGGAGGGCTGAGGCCAGGAGGAGCTGGCCAGGATCTCAGCTCTGAGTGGCGGCAGCCGTAGGCAGAGAGAGCCTTAGGTGTCAGCCTCAGTGTCCCAGGAGGTGACTGGTTGTGTTCCATGCGATGCTTTTAACTGACAAAAAAAGGTATCGCTGTCTGCCGCTCTCTCCCAAACACTCCCTGAAGAAAGACAAGAGTAATGGGAGGTAGATGAGGTTGCTCTGCATTCTTGGAAGCTCTTTGGTTCTTGAGGACATTCCACAGAGGTGTTGCAGTTTTCAGGGAATGTGCAATTAAACCTCACGCTGCCTCTCAGGTCTGTTTTGGCAGATTGCCTCTGAATGAATCACCCGTGTTTGGTGCACCACTTGCACAGTTTAATGTGTTTCCATAAATGTCCGTCAGGAACACGGACAGCCCTTCTCTGGTGATTCACAGCAGTTCTTTCTGGGGCTTGCTTGGGTTTGAGAATACCACAGCTAACTTAAAGATCTATCTCTTAGAGGGGCGCCTGGGTGGCTAACTGGGTTAAAGCCTCTGCCTTCGGCTCAGGTCATGATCTCAGGGTCCTGGGGTTGAGCCCCGCATCGGACTCTCTGCTCAGCGGGGAGCCTGCTTCCCCTGCTTCCCCCTCTCTCTCTGCTTGCCTCTCTGCCTACTTGTGATCTCTTGCTCTCTGTCAAATAAATAAATAAAATCTTAAAAAAAAAAAAAAAAATCTGTCTCTTAGAGATCTGTTACTGAGAACTCTTTTTCCATTATAATGTTTTGGGACCCAGCTAGATAGTTGGTCTGTATCTATGTCAATACTGATGACATTAAAACCGTCATTAAACTCTTCCTTCCACTTTGCTTTGATAGTAAAAGCTTACTAATGAGATCTCAAGGGACATAATCACCTACCTCCCCAGACTTCCCCAGTCTTCTGATGATTTAATTCTAAATAAAGCCAACCCAGTTGCATTAAGATCCACTCCATCTGTAATAAATGCCTACGAGCAGTTTGTGTACATTCATAAAAGCCATTTATTTTAGGCCAATAAATATTAATGAGGCATTGGTTTCATCAGTTCTTAGAGGAACATTTGTTTACTGATAATGGAAAGTTTCTGAAGAACTTAAATTCTAACAAACACCAGGAAGGAGTCTCTTGCTTGGCAAGGAGAAGATTGAACTTTTCCAGGCTACAGTATCTAAACGGTTTTTTAAAAGGATGGAAAACTAAAATGAATTGAGCAGTTAGGTACTTTGCACAGACTTTAAAATTTTTATGAGACTTAATCTCATTAAATCTTTCATAAGGCATTTTCATCCCCGTTTGTCGATGAGGTAGGAGAGCTTAAGTGACACTTCCAAGGGCCTAGCTGTTAATGAAGATGTCAGCCCAGCTCTGCCACATCCCAGAGTTCATCATCCTTGTCACCCCATTCTGAACCAAGAAGTGACAGCTGGGAGAAGTCGAAAGAGGAAGCACTTGGCTGTTGGAGGACCCAAGTTCGTCTCCTCCCTGGCAACTTCTGGCCACTGTCTGTGCATCTGAGAAACAGTGCTACTCTGCGTTAGTGATTGGTGTGCCACAGGAAGACAAAAGGTCGAAGTAAGATTGTAGGACACCTGGGAAGGCTGTCTCCAGTAGCTGGAAGGGGCCATGGGGCACACAGCATCCACGTGAGGAGAAAGGAGCTGGAGAGCCAGGCCTGCAAAGACCTGCTCTCAGTGACCAGCAGTGTCGTAAACTCGGGGTCAATTCTCAACACGAGCACTGAGCAAACGCCATGTGTAAGACCCTCTTCCGGGCCAGGGGAACGGCAGGCAGAGTTTCTGCTCTCACAGACTTTACTTTCGAGTTGGAGAGGCGCATGTAAGAAAGTTCTTTTCAGACAAAAGTGTTCTGAAGAAGATTATCAGTTTGGGGGTTGCTTAACGAGGGTGTAGGGGGAGACCTCTCCAAGAAGTGACCTTTGCGTCTGGGGCAGAACATGCCAGATACTGGAGTAGCACTTACAAGGACGAAGGCAGGAATGAACTTACTGTGTTCAGGGGCAGACATGGAGCCAACGTGGCCAGAAGGAGCGGTGGTCAGATCTCGCAGGGACCGGAGGCGGTGGGAAGCAAAGTGCCATAAAGCCATTTGGAGGGTTTTAGCCTTGGGAGCCACATGATCTTCATGTGGGGAAAAGATGGCTCCAGAGAATGTGGAGAATGCACAGAGCAGAAAGGCCTTTGAGAAGTCTTGGCGGCTGGGACCCTGAGAATCGGGATCACCTGCATCTTCAGAGAAGCTCTAGGCTTAGATCCGAGCGAAACTAAAGCAGTAGTTCTCAAGCCTCTTTACTCTCTTAAAAATTATTGAAGGGACGCCTGGGTGGCTCAGTTGGTTGAGCAGCTGCCTTCAGCTCGGGTCATGATCCCGGCGTCCTGGGATCGAGTCCCACATCGGGCTCCTTGCTCGGCAGGGAGCCTGCTCCTCTCTCTGCCTCTGTCTGCCTCTCTGCCTGCTTGTGTTCTCTCTCTGTTAAAATAAAATAAATAAAATCTTTAAAAAAAAAATTATTGAAGATCCCAGGAACATCTTTATGTGGATTTTATCTGTCACTGTTTACTAAACTGTAAATTGAAAAAAAAATTTTTAATTCCTTTAAATCATTTTAAGATAACGATAAACCTATTATATAGTCACATAAATAAGATTTTATGAAAAATAACTGCGTTCTTTCAAAACAGAACAAATTCCGTGAGAAGAATTGCAGTTTTTCACTTCTGCCAGTCACTTGAAGGTCTGGCTTTATAGAAGTCAGCTGGATGCCCACATCTGCTTCTGTATTCAGTCTTTTGTGATACCACATGTCTTAGAGCCTCTGGAGAGAATGAGCAGGAACAAGGCAAATAATGTGTTCTTATCATGAAGGAGTTTTGACCTGGAGACCTCCTGAAAGGGTCTCGGGGACTCCGGGATCCCCAGACCACACATTGAGAACCACTGTTGTAAAGAGAAGTGCCATGAGACAAGCAGGAGGAAATGACGGGGTGGATTCAGGCCATTCCTGGGGATCACAGAGGTGTTCCCTTAGCAAACCTCATCACTGTTTGAAACCCCCTACACCTCCATAGCCTGTGCCCGTGGTTTGTTGCTGTGCGTGCTGGGGCAGTGGAGAAGCACGCTAGGCGAGCCCCGGTCACCGGTACCAAGCTGCTGAACAGAAATGTGCAGGCTTGGGGCAGGGGACCGCATCTCTGTCGCCGCACTGCATAAGAGGACCCCACCACCATCAGGTGGCGGCAGCAGAATGGTTTTCATTTGGTTATAATCTTCTGTCCTCATATGTATAAAGAAAGTACCCCAGTATTACTGATAGCCACCATTTGGCCAGTAGGACACACCACTCTCGCATAAGTCTATTCAGGTATAAACATGGATCCTATCCCCATCTACAAGTAGAGTGAACAGCGGGGCCTACTTACTGGTATCAGTGTTTGGCATTGTCTTACTTTCATCAGAAAGCAGTTGGGGCACCTGGCTGGCTCAGTTGGTGTAAAGTATGTGACTCTTGATCTCAGGGTTGGGAAATCAAACCCCACGTTGAGTGTAGAGATTATTAAAAAAAAAAAAAGCTATTTTGGGGCTCCTAGATGTCTCAGTTTGTTAAGCAACTGCCTTCAGCTCAGGTCGTGGCCCCAGGGTCCCAGGATTGAGTCCTGCATCTGGCTCCCTGCTCAGTGGGGAGCCTGCTTGTCCCTCTGCCTCTCCCTCTGCTTGTGCCCGATCTCTCTCTCCCCCGCTGTCTTTCTCTGTCAAATAAATAAATAAGATCTTTTTTTAAAAAAAGAGCTATTTTAATTTCCACGTAAGTGTGATTTTACTCAACTACAGCTGACTTTCTTTGCTTTTCCTCCTGCCTCCCCATGCAAGTAAAACACATTACTGTGTAATGAAGTTCATGGAAAGATAGGGATTACTTAATGGGAAATCACTTTACAAGCAAGGATGACTGAGAAACTCATGTTTCATTATGCAAGCCAAATCTACACTGCCCACTTTTCACAAATTTCTATATATTTCTTCCTGCAAATTTTTTTTCTCGGTGTAATATGGTTATTTGATTTTACAAAGGAAAATCTAATGAGGAAAGGTTTCTAATATACAGCTATTTACATCATCTTTCAGTTTAGCTATGTGGTTTTTAAGGGGAAAATACACAGAAAATAAACAAATGCTTTGTTTTTTACTGATTTAAATCAATTTGTGACTTTCATATTTTCTTAGACTTTTTTAAAAATTTTTTATTAACATATTATGTATTATTTGCCCCAGGGTACATGTCTGTGAATCATCAGGCTTACACATTTCACAGGATTTGCCATAGCACATACCCTCCCCAATGTCCATAACCCTACCCCGCCCCCCACCTCCCAGCCACCCTTAGTTTGTTTCGTGAGTTTAGGAGTCTCTTACGGTTTGTCTCCTTCCCCATCCCATCTTGTTTCATTTCTCTTCCCCACCCCGCCATAACCCCCTGCCCTGCCTCTCAAATTCTTCATATCAGAGCGATCATCTTGGACTTTTTTTAATCCTTAAAATTTACATGAACCATTTATGTTAAAAATATGTGATTGTTTTTTGAAGATGATTTAAGGACATTAATTTGTACTTGAGGTAAAGAGAAATCAATCTGTAAAATAATTTCTCAAGAACATGGGACAGTTTCTAATGAACATATTCTGCTTGCTCTGTTTTTAGGCCTTTTTCCTGGTCTATGCTCTGGGATGTCTGAGTATTTACTATGAGAAGGTAAGGTGTTATATTTAAATAAAATCTACTTAAAATTTTCCTGGTGTTAAAAGCAGGCCGTAGTAATTTTCATATTGTTGTCATACAAACTTCCCTACCTTCACTGAATGAAATTGGAATTGAATTTTTTCTCTAGGTTTAGACTTTGGGCCCTGAATTGGGATTTGGGGGGCAGGGGTTAAGATTTTATTTATTTATTTGAGAGAGTGCACGTGCGAGCCGGGGGAGGGGAGAGAGAATCCCAGGCTGACTTCCTGCCAAGTGTGCGGCCTGATGTGGGGCTCAGTCTCACCGCCCTGACACCGTGACCTGAGCCAGAATCAAGAGTGAGACGCTTAACCGACTCAGCCACCCACACACCCCCAGAATTCGGATTATTAAGACAGCAGCCAGCTTTGACTCTTTCAGATGGAATTTCATTCCCAGAGACTAGGAGAAGAACAATATCCTAGATAATGATCAAGAAATCAGTGTGAGAACAGTACTAGGGATAAAAACTGCCAGTGTTCAGTGCCTACTTTGGTAAAGATTATGTGTTGGGCACCTTACAGGCAGTACGTCTGATCCTTGCCTCTGCCTGGTAAGAATTCTACAGATAAGGTAACTGAGGCTCAGAGGAAGTAAGTAACTCACCCAAGGTCCCACAGCTAGTCCGATTAGAATTAATACTTGAAGCTATGTGAAGGTATCTCCAAAGCCTGTGATTCTGTACTGTAGCCTGCTGCCCTTAGAAGAAAGTCCCATAGGAAGCTGATACCATTGCTTACCTTCTGGTACAGACCTTGGGGGGCTGCACACACAGGTAGAAAGGGAGACTTCACTGTACATTTTTATGCTTTGTGAATTTGGACCATGTGAATATAATAGCTATTCCAAATAATTCATGAATTATTGGGATGAATTAAATGAGAAAGGTAAGCAGAGCAATAAATAGATAAATAGGCCTAGATCCTCTGTTAAGTCCCTCGGTCATGGGCGCTGGGCGTGTTTACTGCTGGTACAGATATCAGTTCACTGGCTGAATGACGAGCGAAGACATAATAATGCCCTTTTTTTCTTTCACCAACATTAGGAGCCTTTAACAATCACGAAGCTCTGGAAAGCTTTCACTGTAGTTCAGCCTACATTCAGGACTACGTACATGGCATACCATTACTTCCGAAGCAAGGGCTGGGTTCCCAAAGTGGGACTTAAGTATGGGACAGATTTATGTAAGTACTTCCTGACTCGGGAGAATGCTGGTTTTCACACCAGTGTTTGCAGCAGATCCCAGGGTGAAAACTGAATTGGTAGTGTTGCTGGTTTTTTTTCTAAGATGATGCCTTCATTTGGGCTTAGATGAAAATATTTGGGTTGGGGTGGAGGATTTGTCCAGAAAGAGTGAAAAGGAAGTCTAAGGGGAAAGCCTGGAGACAGAAGCCTGTAGCCCCAAGTATTCAGGTTTTCCTCTCACCTGCTCTGTAATCTGAGAAGAGTTTTCTAGCCCCCATTCCTCTCTCATTAGCCATGTGATCGTGTGATATGGGGCATTCCCTTATCCTGTAGACCTCAATTGTCTCATCTGGCAAGTGAGAATAATCATACAATTCTAATAATCCCAGCTATCCTGTGTTGAGCACTTACTATGTGTCAAGCATTTTAAAATTCATTATCTCATTTAATTTCTAAAGCAATCTTATGCAACAGATACTCTTATTCTTTTTTTTTTTTTTTTCTGATGGGGGGATTGCAGTTGTGATAGAAGGGGTCATTTGCCCCTAATAGTTTCTAGGGCCAGCAACTTAACAGAGTTGGGCTTTGAATTCTGGAACCCAGGCTTTTAGAAACTGCCTGCTCTTATCTTGAAGTAAGGATTCTGGACCAGATGAGCACTTCAGCCAACAGATAATTACTGAGAGTCTCCTATGGGCCAGGTGTTCTTGGGTGTCAGTAATGCAGAGCTGAATGAGACAAGCACAAAGCTGCGTTGATGGAGTTGCTTGCATTCTGGCTGGGGAGATGAATAAGCCAAAAATAAATGTATAATGTAATTTCAGGGACTATTAAATATTAAGAAAAATAAAACAGAGTAAAGGGATAGAGAGTGAAGAAAATTAGTTAGGAAAAAGACTCTGAAAAGATGCAACCATAAACAAAAATGTGATCACAGTAGGTCACTTGAGAATCTGGGGAAGAACGGGGTAGCACAGTGAACAGCAAGTGCAAAGTCCCCGAGGCAGGAATGAGCTCGGTCAGTGTCAGGAACAACATAAAGACAGGGTGTCTAGAACTTAGGGATCCCAGGGAAGAGTGAAGAACATAGTAGGCACAAAGTGAATAGCAAGCACAAAAGCCCTGAGACAGGGAAGTCTCAGGAACAGCATAAAGATAGTGTTTAGAATTTGGAGATCCCAGAGGGAGAGTGACTTGAGGTGATGTCTTCAAGTTAGGCTGACGCAGAACACGTGGGGTCTGGTTGTTATTCTGGTGATTGGGAGTCTTGGGAGATTTTGAGCAAAGAAGTGACTTAAAATGAACAGGACCCTCTGTCTTCTCTGTTACTAATAGACTGTGGGGTGGGGCAGGCCAAAAAAATGAAGCAGAGAGACATAGTTAAGGAAAGCTGAGCCCAACTAGCCCTGCAGACAGATTGGATGTCAGAATTTCGTTTAAGAGGAATCAAGGATAACACCTGCATACCTGGAGGTGATTCTAGAGCACAGGAGCCTTCAGATATAAATATGGAGTTATCATTATATAAGCAGCTCTCAAAGCCACAGGCCCAGATGAGTGGACATAGATCCTGGGGTCCCTTCCAGCACTTGTGTCACTGCTAAGTCCCTCAAACTCATTTTCCACAACTGCTAAGTGAGGGTGCTTCCTGGATGTTTTCAGAATTGTGAGGCTCAAATTAAAATGTCAAGCTATTTGAGAAATCTTCTGAGAAGTCATGGCCCTTGAGGTCTTGTGAGCTGTGTCATGTGCTCGCTTCATGTGTTCTGAGGCTTTTTTTTTTTTTTTTTAATACACAAAGCCAATTCAGTCTTTTAAATCTTTAAATGCTCTAAAACTGTGCTTAACCTGAAATCATAGGATATTCTTCAGGAGACCCCAGCATAAAATACTGTTTTTGTAGATTGGTGTGTTTTTCTGGATCAAGAGTCCACCTCTTTCATTAAATTCTCAAGAAGGGAGGGAGGGTGTCAGCAGTCCAAAATAAAGTTTAAGAATTTCCTAATCCTCTAAGATGAATGGTTTCTGTTGTTTCTTCCATGCCTGGATTTCAGGTGCAGATACACTAAGGGTTAGCACACAAATGACCGGGATTAGCTTGAGATTAGCTTGCTAGGTTTCCACATAATTGTGTTGGCCACAGTTGACGATGCTTAAATAAGTTATGTGCCTGTTTCATTTTCCTTCATTGGCTTCCCACCCTGTTCTCCTTTTCATACTCCTGGAAGGATAGCTGGTTGGTGCAAACGCTTGGCAGGTCTTCCTCAGCTTTCTCATTGTATGGGTGAAACTTGAGTTAGAATTTTCCAGTCGACAAGGCTGCCGGGATACTTTCAGAGGTGGCATGGGACTAGTAAAGAGAGCTCTTTGGCTTCACAGCCAGCTCTGCCTCTTTACTGTGTGGCCTCAGGCCCGTTACTTCATCTCTTTGAGTGCCCATTTGCTCATCATATAATGCGGATAACACCATCTTCACAAAAAATAAATTAAAAATTGCAGGGGAAAGGGGCCTTTGTTGAGTGCCTTCTAAGCTTACCTCATCTCATGTATTTTCAATACTAAGCCATATTTCTGGATGAAAAGTCATTTTTTTATTAACTTTTTTGATATTTTATTTATTCATTTGACACAGAGAGAGAGAGACAGCAAGAGACAGAATACAAGCAGGGGAACTGGGAGAGGGAGAAGCAGGCTTCCCCCCGAGCAGGGAGCCCAGTGTGGGGCTCGATCCCAGGACCCTGGGATCATGACCTGAGCCAAAGGCAGATGCTTAATGACTGAGCCACCCAGGCGCCCCTGAAGGGTCATTTTTAAAACAAACTGTCTTATGGGATGGTTGAAAGGACATTCTTTTTTTAAAGAAATGAAACAACTGTTATTTCCCAACTCCCTGGAGGCCTTTGCTACAGCTGGGTCATATCATGTACTTCGAGCTGCTTGTATAATTAATGTGAGACCAGGTTCTGGCCCACATGAGGGGTGTCTTCACATTTCCTGCTTTAGTAGGAGTTCACAAGCAGTGCTAGCCTGGGATGAGAGGAACAGCTTCCTGGGGCGCCTGGCTGGCTCGGTCAGTAGAGCATGTAACTCTTGATCTCAGGGTTGTAAGGAGAAACCTTACAGGGTTTAGCTATTCCTTAAAAATCTTAAAATATATATATATCTGCAGGGTGTAGATACTATTAAAAATAAAATCTTTGAAAAAAGGAAAAGAAAAGCGGAACAGCTTCCTAAGCTTTTCCTCTGCTCTAGGCACAGGTGCTTGATGCCTGCTGTTTTGTAACAATAATATTATTTTACTTTTAAGGGTCAGTGACCATATCACACATACCCTAGAGCTGTCAACACAGGTTAAGCCCAGCACATCCCCTCTTAACTGTTGTTTCTGCTTCTAGAAATAATGACCCATGACAAAGGGCCATTATGAAATTCACATTTTATCAGGGAAACTCTTCCCTTGAATAAATCTTGTCAATCACTTTCCATTCCAGGAGCAGTACTCGGAACAAATGATACGGATTGCAAATTTGAGTGCAGCTGCCCAGCTGCTTGACCTTGACTGCCCACTGGTGAAAACTAGATTAGAAACCAAGTGGGAGCCTTTCCTTATATTCCTGACCCAGAGGCTCCCGCAGCTGCTGGCTCTTAGGGTAACCCGGCACCTTGCCTTGGTGCTTTTCCTCCCTCCTCTTATTTAACCTTAATACTCCTGTGAGGCATATGGCATTCACCTCCTTTTATAAGATGCTGAGGAAATTCCAGTTTAGAAGGGTCAAGGACGTTGCCAAGGTTCCCACAGCAAGTAAGTGCGGAGGTTCGCTCTGTCCGGGTCCAAGCTCCGTGTGCTTCCACCACACCAGACTGCTGCTGCCAGTCAGAAAGCTAAAAACCAACTATGGGTGGTTATATTTTTCTGACACATGCAGCTACAGTTGCTGTGACTTAAGATCTAGTTACTCCTAAGCCTCCTTCCCACATTGACTGAGTCGGGTCATGTAACTTCACAGCTGCCTGTGAATTAGAAGTCCCCATCAGAAAAGACAAGTGGAGTGATGGGAGCCACTAGAAGCCAGCAGAGTACCGGGTTCCCAGAGCCCAAAGGCGCCCTCCCGGGTCAGGGCACCAGCTCTGAGGCTGGTAACTGGTTCTGCGTCCAGGGAGAGGCATCAGAGCAGCTCCTCTGTACTCATCACAAAGAGCTGTGCCTTCTTCCCATGTCTCGGTTCTTTCCTAAACCACTCCCTTGGCTTATTTTTCCAGCCAAACATTTTAAATATTTTTATTAACATTTTCCACATCTGCACACACAACCCATAGTATTTCTACATGCCACTCATGAG
Source organism: Nasua narica (assembly GCA_028533885.1). NCBI lineage: Eukaryota > Metazoa > Chordata > Mammalia > Carnivora > Procyonidae > Nasua > Nasua narica. The sequence continues at coordinate 47,389,614 of CM052799.1, forward strand.
AATAGGGACAGTCTTCTACATAACTATAATACCGTGTGATACCTGAGAGAAATCAGAACTTTCAATATCATCAAAATACCAGAAAATTTAAATTTCCTTCTGTTGTCCCCAAAATGTCTTTTGCAGCTATGGGGGTTTTGTTTTTGTTGTTTTAATACAGGCTCTAGTCTGTATCACATCTGGTGTGGTAGGTTTCTCTTTTATTTTGCTAGAAATAAGAAATTTTTCTTATGAGAAATTAACCACGTAAGAAATTAACCACAGACTGGGGGGCTTAAAACAACAGAAATGTATTCTCTCTCAGCTCTGGAGGCTGGAAGTCTGCTGGGCTGTAGGAGACATCAGTCCCTTGCCTCTTCAGCAGCTAGTGGCACGGGCGTCCCTTGGGTTATGGTGGCATCACTCCAGTCTCTGCAAAGACCCTTTTCCAAAGAAGGACACCTTCACAGATTCCAAGGATTAGGACATGAATGTATCTTTTGGAGGCCACCATTCATCCCACCACAGCCTCTTTAGCTTTTTTTTTAAATCTGTAACAGTTTCTCTCCCTTGTTTGGTTTTCATGACATTGAGTTTTTTGAAGAGTCCTAGAGGATATCCCACATTCTAGATATGTTTGTTTCCTCATGATGAGACTCCAGCTCACGTTCTTTTTTTTTTTTAATATTTTCTTTATTTGACAGAAAGATAGCAAGAAGGGGAATACAAGCAGGGGGAGTGGGAGAGGCAGAAGCAGGCTTCCCGCGGAGCAGGGAGCCTGATGCGGAGCTCGATATGGGGCACGGAGCTCGATATGGGGCTCGATCCCAGGACTCTGGGGTCATGATCTGAGCCGAGGGTAGACGCTTAATGACTGAGCCACCCAGGCGCCCCACCAGCTCACGTTCTTTGGCATGCGTCTGTGTTGTCTGTATTGTGCCCCATCAGGAGGTACTTAATGTCAGGCTGTCCCACTGTTGATGATACTAAGTTTGATTAGTTGGCTAAAGTGACCATTATCAGATGTCTGTTGTAAAATTGCATATTTCCTTTTGTAATTAACAAATAATATGCATATCTGCATCCCCAATAATTATAATGGTTGCCCAAAGTGATTTTTGCCCTCATCATTTTCTAATTCTGTCATTCCTTCCACATGCCATGTCTGGCATTCATTTTAAAAAGGAGCTTTCTCTTCTTTTCCCTGTTCTTTCAGACTTCATTTTTGAATGTTCAGGATTTCTTAGACTTGGGAAGTTTTCATCTTTCTGCTTGAGAGGCATTTTTGTAAAAACGATTTTATTGTTCACTCGGAATACACTTGGAATACACATCATCATTATGATTACTATCCTAGGTAGCATTTTGAACCCTCACCTTATGCCAGCCTCTGTGCCAACACCTCTACCTTCAGTTACTATCCCCAGATTTTATCATAAGGAGACTGAAACACAAGGTATCGTCCTGTGGTCTTGATGAGACTTGAACTTGGGTCTATCTGATGCCAGTGTTCACGCTTTTAACTCCTGAGCTGTACCACCATTGTCATCAGTCATCTGCAGTGACCCGACTGATGGGTGGAGGTTGCTTTCCAGCTGTGTAATGTTCCAGTGTTCCCGATGCACGTTAGAGATTTGTGCCTGATCGTGCCTGAGTGCTAAAAAAGAACTCCGGGGGCGCCTGGGTGGCTCAGTGGGTTAAAGCTTCTGCCTTCGGCTGAGGTCATGATCTCGGGCTCCTGGGATCGGGCCCCACGTCGGGCTCTCTGCTCAGCAGGGAGCCTGCTTCTCCTTCTCTCTTTGCCTGCCTCTCTGCCTGCTTGTGATCTCTCTCCTCTCTGTCAGGTGAATGAATAAAATCTTAAAAAAAAAAAAAAGAAATTTAGAACTCCATTTCCCCTTGTTCTTCATTTTGCAATTTTGGAAACTGAGGCTCAGAGACATTAGTAACTTGCTTGAAGTCACAACCATAAGTGGCAGAAACCGGCAACAAAACTCCTGAATTCAAGTTTATTCAGCACACAGTTTCCTTCCACTACAGCACATCTCAGAAAGTTGAGGATTGTATGTTGGGGTATTTACTTAAATTTGTGCCCTTACACAGTGAATTTGAGCTGACTTGCCAAATCCTTTAACTATAATTTAATAGGAAATATAATAATAAGAAAGAGACATGACCCAATAAATGTAGTCTAGGTGAAGGGTTGCTATATTGTCCATGGGCCTACAGAGTCACTACTCACGCTGCCAGGTTGGCTCTGAGCTTGCTGAGCCCGAGGGAAATGTGATTAGTTACAGTACTGGCATGGCCAAAAAGGAAAATTTTATCAATTCTTCAAAGGATAAGAAGCTTTTCTGCATTGATTTTGCACTGGGGATGGCCACAAGCTTACAGATGTAATTGTGTATTAGTAAAGATAATTCTTATGCCTATAGTTACATATAAACCCCAAATCTCAGAGGCTTAACAACAGAAGTTAATTTTTCATGTGAAATCCAAAAACTGGTGTCCCTGAGTGGTGAGCAGATCAACTCCCATAGGTGCTTCAGGAGCCCAGTCTTCTTCCTTGTGGCTCCGTGGTCTTCACCACATGGCTTTCAAGGTCATCTTCAAAAAGGAGTAAGAACAGGCTTGGTACATGGTGGGGTTTTATGGACCAGCCTGACTACTTGGGAGACTAAGAGACACGATCTTGCCACGTGCCTAGAAAGAGAGGGAATGAGTTTGGTTAACAGATAACCGCTCCCTGCCACAGACTTTGTGCCTCTGAAGGATTCCCTATGCAGCTCCAGAGTCCCCAGGGCAGAGTCCTTGCCCCGGGCTCTTATGGGCACTGGCTTTTGACCTCCACAGATTGACAAAGTAGGGCAGAGTGATCTCCAAATGGCCTGTATGATTATGTGACTGTTTTCCCCACCTGACTAAATGTCTTAAAAATAGTGATCTCTAACACCAAGACTCAAGTCACCTTGTACCTGGCCGGAGAAGCTCAGACACTTTGAATTACTTTGATTTGAAATTAATAACAAAATATTGGTCCATATTATATGTACTTCACATGTTGATATGATTTCATATTCTCACTCTGGAAGAGCATAAGACAAGAGACAAGACCAAAATCACTTGTATTTGAATTTGGATTTCATTTGTGGGGTGAGGGTGAGATAAAATCGTTAGGATCCTGGCCAAAGATTTGCTTTACTAATTGCTTTTTGTTCCAAGGGAAGAAAACAGTTTGGGTTTTAAAAATAGACCACAAGGCATATTGCAGATTACCCATACACAGATAATTGGTATTTATGTCTCTTTGGAGAAAAGAAAATGTCAGTAATAAAATTTTGATTTCAAGTGGTTATACATTTGCTTTCTTTTTCTTTGCAGTGTTGTATCGAAAAGGCCCTCCATTTTACCATGCAAGGTTTGGAGTGATTTTTAAATAAATTAATCGTTTAAAGGGACAGGAGGAAATTTCTGACCTCCAGTGTAATTTTCAGTGCCACAGAAACTATTACAGTCATGTTTCTCTTGACCTTTTAAGAATAAATGCTCTAAATCTGTGCCTTATACACTAACATTGTTGTACTATATGTAAAATAATAAATAGGTTACGATAAACGTGTTGTATGTAGTGTTACACTTTGAGTTAATCTATTGCAGTAATTGTTTATTTTAATATCAGTGAATGTTAGTATCTAAACAGTTGAGTGAATTCATGGCTTCCTTATTGGGAGAAATATTTCTGTTCTCTCCTTGTCAGTGTTGAGATGAGCCTGAAAGTTTTTAACGTAAAGCTGGCGTTTTTCATTAATACTATGCCCAATAACATTGCAAGGGCATTTAGGATTAGATGATGTATGTTTTATTTTCTGTATCTTTGTTCTTGGTAGAACACGTATTATTCTTTTTAAAGAGGTTGAATTCATGCTGTTTGTTTTTACAATGCCCTCTGTGTGTCTTCCAGTTACTCTGTCATTATTGAGTTAGTCGATGACCATTTCGAGGGCTCTCTTCGCAGACCTTTCAGTTGGAGGTCACTGGCTGCCTTGAGCAGAGTTTCAGTTAACGTCTCCAAGGTAACAACATCAGCTCTGGCATTCACGTGTCCCCTTAAAATGATTGGATTTTTTTTTTTTCTTGAATGTAATAGAATCATAAAAGTCATCTGTAGGAACTTCCCACCTGCCAGCAAGAAAGGGCTAGAAGCTGACCTCCTCTCACATTCCCTGCCATCACCCACTGGTGCTGAGCTCCAAGAATTGAGCTTCAAAGTATCCTGTAGTGATTGATGTAGGTGGGCCTTGCCTTCCCCCCCGGGGGTGCCGTCACCACATGCTCAGAATTCACTCATACACATTCACAAGGGAGTCAAAACATTGATAAATTTCTTTTCAGAGCTAGCAGATCTCTTGAGGAGAAAGGAAGGATATTAACATTTATGGCTAAACACTGTACGTGTTTTCTCATCACCCTGTTATCCTCATCCCTAAGGGTGAGAGATCAATCAGCATCAGCGATGCTGAGTGACAAAGCCAAGATCACGCAGCTTATATGCAGAATTGGGATTCAAACCCAGAGTCATCTGACTGCCTGGCTTGTGTTCTGGATTCTGCTGCCGTCGAGTTAGGAGGGAAATTCTACCTTACACCAGGACTGCTAAGGATGAAAGCTTTGTGTGTTCTCTGTCATCCAACAGTTTGCTAACTGAACACTTAAACTGTGAGCCCCGTCTGGCTGGGCCCCAGTGCCGCTGGAGGCGCGGTGGCAGGGGAAGCCAGAAGGTCCAGCAGAGGTCAGAGGCCTGCCTTGAGTCCGGGTTAGGTTGCTTATGCATGGCCTATAAAAAGCAACTTTGTTAGAAATAGGGAGTCTATACTGTTTTTAGTATTTTTATACCCACTTTATGGGACTTGTAGCATACATTTAATATTTTAAATGCTGTGTTTATAATCCATATATTTGCTTTATTTGCACTCTCTTGCCATGTCAACAATGACTAAATGGCGGTCTTTAGTCTAGATCTCGGGCCCAGTCACGTTCCTAGGAAGAAACCAGTATGCTTTGTTAGCTTCCAAGAGTGCACGATGGGAGGGAATGGAGCCTGCCTGCATTTCCTGCACCCAAATTTATATTATTATTTTGTGGGATGTAGACGTTTTTCTTCATTTCTCAACAGGAACTGATGCTGTGCTATTTGATTAAACCCTCTACCATGACTGACAAAGAGATGGAGTCCCCAGAATGTATGAAACAAATTAAAGTTCAGGTAGGTAAACCCAGAGACGAACTCATGGCATCCCGAAGATTCTGTCTACCATATTGTGTCCTCTGGAACTTGTGGGCCCAAGAAAAGAAATGAAAACCGTCTTGCCTTGATAACAGGAAGCCCCAGCAGGCCCTCTCCCTGCTCAGCCCAGTCTCACTCCCCCATGATTGCTGCTGCTGCTTTATCTGCCCCGTCATCTGGCTTCCGTCCCCACCATCCAGCCGTCGCTGCTCTCACAGACGGCCTGGACTTCTGGCCCAGGTCTCAGTCCCAGAAACTCAAGTGGCGCTGCTAACTCACTTCCCCCTTGAACTTCTTGTCTGGCTTCTGAGTCTTCCTGGCAGGTGTTTCTCCAGCAGGGCGGCCATCCCGTCACCCAGTATTACTGTTTCTGGCCCCCCTCGACTGTGACTCCTCACCCACATCCAGCACATTGTCGATTTTCTTTGTCTCTCACCTTGCCCTGCTCTGTCCCACCGCAGCCTTGCCAGCGAGCCTCCCCAGCGCCCACGCCTCATCCGGCCAGCTTGCCCTGCTCGTGCCCCCAGGTTCGCTGTTCATTGAATGCCAGCCCAGGCCACCATTCCCTTCTCAGCGCTGGCCCAGATATACCAGCGCCGTCTCAGAGCTGGTTCTAATGGTCAGTGCTAGCTTTCGTACTGGCACTTCTGTTCCTGAAATGTGCTAGTGGAATACCACTGCCAAGGCAAGTTTAGCTTTTAAGATCGTGGTGTGATCACAGTAGATGGTGTTTGTGCGGAAGGTGTGTGTGTTGCTGCCTTCCCCTTTCCCCCAGATGTTTCAGCGACAAGGAGTGGGAGCAGCCGTCGTCCTTGTATAGACGGTTCTTTGTGAAATGTTGCTGTGCTCTCACATGCCTAGCATGTTCTTTCATTTCCGTTTTCGAAATTTTTAGTCACCTTTTTATTTTCATTGGTTACAGGAGGTGATTCTAAGCCGTTGGGTTTCTTCACGAGAGAGGAGCGACCAAGATGAACTTTAATTCAACCTCAGAATTCCGATTTACCAACAAATACTATTGAGTCTCCTGCAGTAAGCCAAGTTCAGTGTGAGGTAGAGTCCTCTTACTATAATCGCCCGATAATTGAAGTTTTAAAGGGCATAGCAGTCCCAGCACCAAAAACCAGTTAGTATTTTACAAGATAAGATTACACAGGAGAGAAAAAAGAGCCCCGTGCTGGCCTCAGGTTCTGTCCTTGGGTCAGTCACTGACTTCCACCTGATGCGGAGCTGCTCGTCTGTGGGCCGGCGGCGTCCTCTGTTCAGGAAGCAGGTCGGACTGGATGAGTCCCATGAGGACTATTCCAGCAGCAGGGAAAACTCTGTTACTCTCTGATTTCACCTGAAAATGACAGTAGTTTACAGTTTTTGTGGGACAATACAGTTTCCTGAACACTTGTACACACGGGTCTCTTGTAACTCACCTCCAGTCTGTCCCTGAGAGAGTGCCGGAGAGGAGAGTTGGGGATTGTAAGGCCCTGTATTCTGTTACATTAAGTGGAACAAATAATGTGTGTCTCCCCTAAGAACCTGAACCAATTACTCAAATGCTTAAAAATCCGTTTAATATCTGTCAAGGATTTCCATGTAATAAAGCCTTTAAAACTTAATCTCTCAGCGAACTCACTGATGGACATGTTTGTGTATAGTAACAACAATATTGTACAGTATTAGATAAAAGTCGCATCGTGCTTCAGTGAACTTGTTATAAAATTTTAAAAAATGTAGTGAAATAATGTATGGAGATACATAATGAATGCAGTTAGCATTTGGTAAACACAATAAAACCAAGCCTTTTTCAAACTGGTTGCGTACAGTGAACGTTTGCGGAGTGACGGGGGTGGAGGGGCAGATGAGCAGGGCGGAGGCCAGAGATGACGTGAGGGAAACAAACGTCAGATTCGTCCAGTGTCCACACTCAAGACACTGGCAGACAGTCTTCTCCTTGGCACTGAATACCCCAGAAGTGGACAGTACAAGCTGGAAGCTTCGAGATGACTGAGACGGATATCTGTGTGCATTCCTGGTGCTGCCGGCAGCCTAAGATGCTGCTTGTAGTTGTGCGTGTTCACGCTGTGCCTCTCTTCACGGCAGGATCCTGCTCTCTCACACTGGAATCATGGTATCTGCATGGCCTACATTTTACAGATTTGGCATTCGAATGAAAGAGGTCGTCCTTCTCTTCCCCTGCCTCAGACCAATAATAACCATCACTTTGAAAGAGCCTCTCAGTAGTAAGTCCCTTTGCTCTTCATTAGTGATGCTAATAGTTCAACATTTTTACTACTCACTCTGCTTTCTCCAGGCTCCTTAACAAAGTGAAAGACTTGGCTTTGAAGCAGCACTTTCTCAAAATCCTGAGAGTCAGCAAAGATTTCCGGAGCCATTTTTTTTCCCTGTTTCATCTGTCACTGGTGGTGACATTTCTCTCCAAGCCTGATCAGTGCATCATGTGCCTTTCTGGTAAAAACTCTTCGGTGAATCCTTCATCAAAGTCCTATCCTCCTGTGACACTCCACGTCACATTTCTTATCATCAGCTAATATGCCTTCAAGGTTGTGGGGATTCCCTTCATGAAATGGCTACAATTACAATGTAGAAAAGCCACAAGACCGCACAGGTATTATTTCTAACTGAAGGCTCTAGAAGGATGTTCCAAAGCATCATCTTTAGACCAGCCTCCTAGGAAGGATTTTCCTTCTTCACATCCACAGTCTGAATGCCATGTAGCAGGCCGTGCAATCTTCAGCATTACCCAGAGGCCCTGAGGTTCTGGAATGATGTACCAGCAAATGTTCTGGTTTACATGAGCCTCACAGTTACCAGCCAAAAGCAGGATTAGCTTATCTTTAGATGCATTATGTCCTGGAACTTTATTCTCACCTTCTGAAATAAATGTAACAGATGGCCTGTGTTTTCTTTTTTAAAACGCCTCAGGTTCAGCAAGATTGGAAATTTGCTCAGTGACAAAACCACCTTCAGGCGTGGCTGTGGTTCACCGGGGGAGATGCTGCCACCTCACGGAGAACAGAAGTTGCTTCACCTGCTCTCTTCAAAGTGTGTTGATGTGGTTCTTAAATCGTGAACCTTCCAGGCTTGCTTTAAAATGAATTCTTCACCAAATCCTCCCTCTGCTCCAGTACTTTCCAGCCCTCCCAAGGCATCGAAGCTGCCCGCTGTTGCAACATGTGCTCAGTGGCTTCGTGCTGGCCAGCTGTGCATCCTCCATACAAGGATTTCACTGGCTTTATAAAAGTAGCATGCCACACTCAAGAGCACCATCAAACTTTGTGGAAACAACACTTTTTGCAACTTCTGTTTTGTCACCCAATGCAAAAAACCCTACACAAATAAAGGGAGAACACATGTTTGGCCAGGATTCTTTTATATGATCACCTTTCTCTATACATTGTCATTTTGTTTTTTCTTCTAAGAAAGGGGATTTCCTAGGCCTTTAAAACTCACCAACTTTTTTTTTTTTTTTTTTTTTTTTAAGATTTTATTTATTCGACATTGGACAAGCAGGGGAAGTGGGAGAGGGAGAAGTAGGCTCTCGGCCGAGCAGGAAGCCGCTCAATGTGGAACTTGATCCCAGGACCCTGGGATTATGACCCGAGCCAAAGGCAGTCACTTAACACTTAACCGACTAAGCCACCCAGGTGTCCAAAACTCATGTCCTTTCTTCATGGGCTTTTCAACTTCCATAAGAGACATTTTTACTCAATAAAACAGGGTAGGGGCGCCTGAGTGGCTCAGTGGGTTAAAGCCTCTGCCTTCGGCTCAGATCATGATCTCAGGGTCCTGGGATTGAGCCCCATGTTGGGCTCTTGGAGCCTGCTTCCTTATCTCTCTCTGCCTACTTGTGATCTCTCTCTGTCAAATAAATAAAATCTTTAAATCAATCAATCAGTCAGGGTAAATGATGTGACCATACACCACACGTCTAAACAGCACGAGCAATGGGCGGTCAGCTAAGACCAGCGCATGCTGTGTGCTCCAGGCGCTACTTGAGTGATTCTGACGCAGACTCACAGACTCATTTTGGGGGGAGGGGACCGCCAATATGGAATACCTTTTTTTTTTTTTTTTTCCAAAATTGTTATAGCAAATAGATAGTGGAGGTTAACATGGGGCAGACACCTGTGTTCATGCTTCTCCCACAACAGACTTGAGTTCCCTCCCTAGGATGAAGGCTTTGAGTCTCATCTGCCACACGCCACCTCCACAAAGTGCAAGTGGAGGACTTGATCCGAGAGCTCTCAGTCCTGGGTTTAGTGCCTTTACAAGGTCTCACAGCTCCGGCCTAGTGACACCGGCCTAGAAAAATGTGAAATCAGAAATACAGCACAGGTGACTTTCAGTGGCTTCCAGCAAGGCAGATTCGTTGGGGGGGGGGGGGGCGCGAGAAAGCACTCGTGTCCTAAGAACCACCATACCTACCATCTGTTAATGCAGTTATTTGTGTAGTTGATTATTTTATGATGATTCTCTTAGCTTCCATTTTAGAGGCTGACGTTTTCTGACTTCATTCCCAAGCTGAAGGGAGATAGTGACGTCTGTGCCTCTGCTCTCCTAAGTTCTCCTGTAAGGAGATTGAATTCTAGAAAGCATAACATTACGCTTGGCAGGGATTAAGCCAGCATGATTAGGGCATGGTTTTAGGCAGGTTTACCAGGGTGGAGTTGGTTAGGTTTCTCTTACTTTTGGAACATAGTCTATAAGTCAGAAAAGTCACTGTTACTTACGGAATAAAATTTTGTCCTCCCCCCCCTTATTGTTAAAGCATTTTCATTGCTTTTTAAGTTACCATTTACTTAAATGTGATTATCTGTTTTGTGAGTGTTGAGTTTGAGGAGTTCTTTATAGATCTTAGATATCAGACCTTCGTCTGTAGTGTCATTTGCGAATATCTTCTCCCATTCTGTGGGTTGCCTGTTTGTTTTGTCGACTGTTTCCTTTGCTGTGCAGAAGCTTTTTATCTTGATGAAGTCCCAAAAGTTCATTTTCGCTTTTGTTTCCTTTGCCTTTGGAGACATGTCCTGAAAGAAGTTGCTGTGGCTAATGTCATAGAGGTTACTGCCTATGTTCTCCTCTAGGGTTTTGATAGATTCCTGCCTCACGTGGAGGTCTTTTATCCATTTCGAGTTTATCTTCATATATGGTGTAAGAGAATGGTCAAGTTTCATTCTTCTACATATAGCTGTCCAATTTTTCCAGCACCGTTTATTGAAGAGACTGTCTTTTTTCCACTGGATATTTTTGCCTGTTTTGTCAAAGATGATTTGACCATAGAGTTGTGGGTCCATCTCTGGGCTCTCTATTCTGTTCCACTGGTCTATGTGTCTGTTTTTGTGCCAGTACCATGCTGTCTTACTTAAATGTGATTTTTAACTTAGTTTTCTCTCTGTTGGGGAGTATGTGGGTTAAAAAGAAATGAGGTGTCTTCTCCCCACCGCCCACCTTCCATTTATGATTGTACAACTGAGTTGAATTTTTAAAAAATCTGATTATAGACTCTAATTATTAAACCATGAATGTTAACTTCCTTAAAACTACCTGAGATCCATTTCTAAAATGGAGAGATTACCCATTAATTTGGGGCATCTGGATGGTTCAGTCCGTTAAGCCTCCGACTCTTGATTTTAGTTCAGGTTGTGATCTCATGGGTCATGGGGTCGAGCCCCGTGTCAGGCTCCGTGCTCAGCAGAGAGTCTGCTTGAGTTTCTCTCCCCACTCTTGCTGTCACTGTGTGTCTCTCTCTAAAATAAATAAATCTTCAAGAAATAAAAGTAAGCCCCTCAGTTTGTCTCAAGGCTTTGCTTTCTTATATGTAAACTGAAAAAACTTAGTCTTTCTGCCATTTTGTGCAATACAGGAATGCCTTAAGAATACATAATATGAAAATATATCTGAAACTGTTTAACTAAAAGGTAGTATTTTTTTTCACTATTTTTAGGTGAAAGGTTGCAAGCATTTAAGATTTTTTAGAATCTTTACATCTTACACAAGTAGAGTTTCTTCCTAACTTTTATTTTTTTTTAAAGATTTATTTATTTTAGAAAGAGTTAGGGGCCGTTGAGAGAATCTCAAGCAGACCCCCTGCTGAGCACAGAGCCTAACACGGGGCTTGATCCCAGGACCCTGAGATCATGACCTGAGCTGAAATCAAGAGTCAGATGCTTAACTGACTGAGCCACCCAGGTTTCCCTCTTCTTCCCAACTTTTAAATGGCACATTCTGATAAAGTGGAATCAGAAAAACCTGGGTCCAAATTCCATGTCTACATTAGGGAAACAGTGGTGACCTTGGGAGCCTTGCCTCTGAACCTTAGTTGGCTCACCTGTGAAATGGGGATAATTACTACCTGCTGAGTGTGTTTTGCAAACTAAATGAAATGACCAATGAAAAAGTCTGGCACATCTCGAGTATACTCTTCCCTTTCAGAGAAACCGAAAATGTAAGCTCTGCCATGATTGTTTTCTCTAGGAGATGCATAGACAATTTTTATGCCCTGGTAGGGGACACAGTGGAGGAGAAGGAGGTGACAGAAAAACAGTTCGAGGTAAAGTAGTGAAGATAGCTCCAGAGATGGCGAGAGCGGTTGTAAGCAACTCCTGCGCACAGGGAGCCAGATACGGCCATTGCGCATGTGTGCTTTTTTTAAATACTGTTTACTGGGTTTTCCTGGTGATAGTAGTAGTTTGTGAGTGCGCCAGAGGCTTTGGGAAGATGCCTTTGGGTGGATCATTTTAGACTTCCAAATGAGGAGCACTGACGCCAACTCTACAACGTTGCCATGAAAAGGAGCCCAGCGGTCAGCCATTGGGTGAGTGTTGGTGGGGACTCGATGTGTCCCCCAGGGCAGCCCGGAGAAGGGGGGAGGTGGTGAGATGAAGAGGCACGTTGTAGGGGGTGCCAGCAAGAACTCTGGGAAGCAGAGTTGGTGCCAATGCTGAATCCCTCGTCCATCTGTTAGCATTTTACTGGTATGATAAAAGAAACTTAATAGAAGGAGGCTCAGGTCATAATTCTGCAAAACTAAGCAACATTGCCATCTATTGGTGTTATTTCAATGCTTAATTTCCTTTATTAGAGGTAAAGCTTTTCGTGTCGTACTGCGATTTTTATGCGAAGGAATTTGTGGCCTCCTGAAGTGAAAAAAGAAATATGACTACTGTTGTGGTCACCCCCAGGTTGGACAGCAGCCCCTAAAATGGGTTGGGGACTCTGAAAGCTTTGTTTGAAAATCAAGTGAAGCACTAAAAGAAAGCATGAACTTGATATTTCTAGCATTAACTGTTATTTTATCTGAATTGTTTTGTGACATTTATTTCCTTTCCATGTTTGAATGTCAATGAAAGCCAAATCTTTTTTTTTTCTCCTTTATCTTCTCTAATGATGGCAAATCGGTGACCTAGTTGCTGCACATCTCAGGTACCATTGGTTGCTTTCAGGTTGCCGGGTGGCCCAGGGAGTTAGGTGCACAGCCTTTGCAGTCAAGCCTAGGTCTGATCTCTGGTTTTCCCACTGTGAGACTTTGGGCAAATTTCCCTTTTCATCTATAAAATAGGCATATTGTTAGTACCTACCTCACAAGGTGGTCTTAAGGATCAAAAGGGAAGAAAGAGGAAGAAATTTACTTAGATCTGGAATCCTTAATGATACTCATTAAATGCAGCTGCTCTTATTATCAATAATTGGGAAACAACTAGACCACAGAAGTAGAGTCCTAAAATAATGTGTTAATAGGGACAAATTGGAATATTTCCCAAACTTAGCACTTTTTTCGTCTTTACCCAGTGAAGTCTTTATGACTTCTTGAACACCACAAAATAGTAGGCATGATTCTATTAAAAGTGGCATCATATTCTGGATGGGAAGTTTTGTTTGACTTAAAAGTACCTGAACCTAAAATAATACATTATATGTTAATAAAAAAATTAAAAAAAAAAAAGTACCTGAACCTATAGATGCAAATGGTGTGCCATGCATTTTTCCCCCACTGAAGTTACCAAGTGCTGAAACATTACCCAAATGCCTCTTGAGAAACAGGCCTTAAGGATCTGTAGCAAGTTTTCTAAATATCTTTATTATGAGTCAGTTATTGGTTCCTTGAAGATGAATGTGCTTTTTAGAAAGTAGACATTTATTTGGTGCCACAGCTGGGGAATCAGATTAGGTGTGGTAGTAAATCACAGTTTGGTCAAAAACAAACTGAACTCTGGAAGCAGTTTCCAGAGAGGAATACTGAAATGTTTTGCTCCTTGGCTATTTAAAGTTCTGTAATCATTTGGGTATGTGAATTCTGATATGGTTGTTAAAAATCACCTCGTTTCTTTATAATTACTCATCCCAGTTATCCCCTTTTCCCCTTGAAGATATTAAAGAGAGAAGCCAAGCTTTCATTGTGTCCTTCCTGAATTCTGTGTCCAATGTAGACAGGGGAGGGGCACCTGGCTGGCTCAGTCAAAAGCCCATGCGACTCCTGATCTCAGGGTTGCGAGTTCGAGCCCCATGTTGGGTATAGAGATGACTGAATAAATAAAGTTTAAAAAATAAACACAGTAGACAGGGGATGCACTTGGCCTTGGTCAGCTCAACACCCCAATCTCCTCGTGTCAGGTCAAGTAATTTGAGGGAAAGAGACGGACTTGAAGAATCGCCATCCACTTTGCACATAGGCTCAGAAAGGCTAATTGAGAAGTGAAGCCCATTTCCTAACTTAGATTCAGAAACCCTTGCTTGCTTGCTTTCCTACTCTCTCCCTTTTTTTTTCTTTCACTATTTCTGTCAAAAGGTTACCTATGTGCTTTTTAAATAAAAACAGAATTTACTTCATTAATTGTGTCCTGCTCCACCTTTCTGCAAATCCCCACTTTCTGGGTTCACATAGGAAAGTGCATTTGTTCAGCTTTAATTAAAGGAATAGCTTTCATTGTCCTGTGAATAAAAGATGCTGCCACTTTATGCTGTAACATGGAACCTCAGTTTAAAAACCAAACTATTATGAGAATAATTTACTTGTAATGAGGGGCACCTGGGTGGTTCCGTTGTTAAGCATCTGCCTTCGGCTCAGGTAGTGATCCCAGGGTCCTGGGATCGAGCCCCGCATCGGGCTTCCTGTTCGGTGGGATGTCTGCTTCTCCCCTCTCCCTCTCCCCCTGCTTGTGTTCCCTATCTCACTGTGTCTCTCTCTGTCAAATAAATCTTTTTTTAAAAAAATTACTTGTAATGCATACGATTTTTAAAACCAGGACAATTTTTATTAATTTCATAAACACAGTGCAGTAAGTAGAAAAACGCTATAAGGAAAGCCATAATACCTTATTATTAACCACAGTTGAACACACTAGAAATCCCTCATACTGTCTAGCAGTGTTGTCCCTCTGCACTCAGCACAAGCCGCTCCCCTCAGGAGGGCCGGTCTCCTCATCAGGGTGGTCGGTCACGTAGAAGCCACGCTCCTCTATCGCCCGGTAGAGTGTGATGTACTTGGAGGCCTTCCTCGTCCTTGGAACCACATACTTCTCCGTGAACTCCTCTTTGCCCAGTTGCTCCTGGCCTTCTGTGGTCAGAATGCAGTTAATGAACGTGAGGGTGTAACTGTAGCAGTTGTGACGGTCTTCTTCGTACCTTACAAAACAAGGACGGTGAGAAGGGAAGGCTGAAATTTCAAAGCAGCTCAGGCACAGGCCCTGAAGCCACCTAGGGACTTGCAGGATTAAAATCGGGCTCTTTGCACACTGGGTCTGCCCGCAACCTGGACGGCTGAGCTCCCAGAGTGCAGATCTGAGGGCCGCTCGGCCGCTCAGACTCTTTTTGCTTGTACCTTAAGCAAGATAGGCGTGGATGCGCCTAGATGTTCAGAGTGCTAACTTGAGTTGTACGGAAACTGCCAACTTGGGGAACTGACATTTTAGAAATGGAGTTCCATTTCTAAGTTTGAAGGTATCCCAGCATCTACGCTTATTTTAAGGGAGCCTCAAACCAGTTAGGTCCACGAGTATGCTATATACCTAAAGTGTTGAAGGAGCAAGACATTGAGAAATAAATTTCAAAATTGCTAAATCAAAAAAAGGACTATTAGGTATTTTGTACATTTTAAACATTCTTTTAAAAAATTTAAGGGACTATAATGTGACTTTTGCTGTACATATTAAATGTTAAGTATGTAAAAATGTCTAATCAAATATCAGGAGTACTAGGTTGTAGTCCTTTCTGTTCTTAAGGTAGTGATTCAGTTGTATAAACGTAGGCTGGCTCACCTCTGCAGAAAACCCAAAGTCATTCGACCCCTGCTTATGCTTTGTTACAGGCACAACTATCTTGATACAGGCTCAACACGAACCAAACACAGCTTACGAGTCCTCTGAGCTGGGGTCACACCTGCGTGGGGAACCTCCAGGGAACCGTACCTCTGGGGCAGCCAGGCCCCCATGGTGGAGAAGTCTTCCAGGTACTTGTCCCACTGGTCCATCAGTCCAAACATGCCAGGCTGCAGTAGCGGGATGCTTACACTCTGCTCCCACCCTGCTTTATCTCGCTGGACGCCGTGGGTGGTGTAGTTATACACAACTCCTGCAACCGAGCCTGGGGTCACGGAAAGGCTTAAGGGAACACGGGCCTCTGTGAGAGGTGGTCGGAAAACGGCCGCGGCCACCGTCCCGTGGTCACTTTGCAGGAGGTTAGCCAGATCGTACTTTCTGATGGCTGTCAGAGAGCAGGAGACCACGAGAGGCCATAGAATCCCCCCCAAGGTCAAGCTGGGGAGACAGCCTCCCACTGAACAGTTCTGGAGCCTCTCCTAGAGTCAGGGAGGATTGGGGGTGTTGGAACCTCTGTCTCTCCTGCCCTCGGCACCTCATTGCTTTCAGGGAAACGCAATTCTTGCTCTACCCCCTCTTCACCTTCCATGAAGTTGCCCCCAGCAAATGGAGACAATCATAGGGCCAGGATAATCATCTCCAAATATTCTTGTTGAAGTTTTCTATGTACAAAAGGGTCTCTCTGGTTTCCTTAAATCAGCACTGAATTTTCACTGAGACAATGGGTCGTACATTTGACGGCTCATGTGGGTAAATCTGAGTCCAAAAACCCAGTCCTGAGTTTCTTTTCACCCGGCAGTTTCTCCTGCCTTGAGCAGGGCACTCACCATTTGTGTTGGTTATTCCGACGTGAAGATCAGACCTTCCATCGTACTCCCTGAAAGAAACATGAAGAGTTGGTATTTACAGTAGGAGAGTGATCTCGGCTAGTGTCAGGGCTTTGCCATCAGTGACCAGGGGAGTGGAAGCGCTATTTCAAAACTGAGCCAAGAGTACATTTGAAGTAGAAAATACTCCTCTGACCCCCAACTGGATTTTTTAGCCTTTCCCCCCATGACTATTACTAAAGCCGCACCACCAGGCACACACACAGTAACGTGTGCTGGAGCGTGAAGTCAGCTTAACTCCTGGCATCTCAGTGGACCTCTACCATGAAAACCAAAACAGTGTCTTTTGGTCTTTGTAGCCCACGGCCATGCTCACTTTTCCTGGACAGCCCTTGCTTCCTGAAATTACTCTTGACCTGAAACTGTCCATTAAATCTCTGACTCCATATGATTTAACCTTCATATACAATCCCAGACCATCACTTACTAGACTGGGGACATTAGCAAGTCACTTCCTCTGATCTCAGTTTCCTCAGCTGTAAAATGGGAATATCATAAATCTCCAGCAAGCTGGTTGTAAGAATAAAATGCCTGTCGAGAACCTGCCACATACAGGGGTTGAATAAATCAGAGGTCACTGTTAAATGATAAAGCTCCTTCATAACGCTGCAGGTTCCCCATGAAAGCAAGCGGTCCCAGGCTTTGAGATGATCCAGAACACAAACAGCAGCCCCACCTTCAGAGTGATCCCCCCGGTCATCTTGTTGCAGCCACTCAGTGTTTTGAGACCCGTGGGTTCAGAGGCTGAGCATGAAACTGGGCAAAACAGTACCAGTCTGACTATAGCGCTGCACATACTGTGGGATCTACTCCAAGATGGCTGCCCCAGCATGTCACTGCACTCTGTTTCTTGCTGAAATCCCAGCTGTTCCTTCCCTCCCCTCTTCCTTCAGTGGCAAGGGAGCTTTGTGCAATCCACAACCTGTGCAACCATATGTGGCAGCCCTGAGAGTTTGAGGAGAACCTCAGTGATTCCTTTGGGTTATTGCAGGTTCTCTTTTACAAAGTAGGTGACAGTCTCTCAAGGTGAGTTGTAGGAGTCAGTCCTGAGGTTTTGGAAGTTGGATGAGAGGGAAAGGAACAGTTTGGAAGTGGGCCTTAGAAGGTCTGGTGGGAAAGGGACTACTTAGGTTTCTGCAGATACTGGTCTGTGAGCATGTCAGATGGCTGTCAGAGAGCAGGAGACCACGAGAGGCCATATCTGAGGGCCGCTTGGCCGCTGGGGCTCTTTCTGCTTGTACCTTAAGCAAGGTAGGTGTGGACGCACCTAGATGTTCAGAGTGCTGACTTGAGTTGTACGGAAACTGCCAACTTGGGGAACTGACACTTTAGAAATGGAGTTCCGTTTCTAAGTTTGAGGGTATCCCAGCATCTACACCTGTTTCATATAAGGTTTCATATAACCTGTTTCAACATATAACCTGTTTCAACATCACCACCTCGCTTCTGCTGATGCCAGGCAAGGCGTGGCCCATCAGTATTGCTACCACATCATGGAATAAATAAATGCTTATTAGGGGCCAACCTGAAAACCTGTCATGTTCTAGAGAGCAAGGCTATGGCTCCTTCACTGTGGCATCCCTAGCTGCTCAGTAAGGATTTGTTGAATGAGCCAATGTTATGGTGAATAAGTTCTGAATTTTAATCACTTTATTCAAAAGCTTTTGGGATCCAGCCAGTTAATACTCCAAGTCAGCATGAATGAGGGGATCTTACGAAACATTTTGGGCTTCATAATTCAGATAAGGGAAATGAAGGTTCTGCCAGTTATATTCTCAACTGAGTATAAGGATAGGATGGAAAGGAGTATGTTGGCTCCACATCATGACTGGTGCCTGGGTCAGGTTTATCTGCCTTTTCGCTAAACCTCACCACCCTGCAAGATCGGCAGGACCCTCCATTTGCAGATGAGGAACAGAGACTGGAGGGTCTGGAGCTGATCTGAACGGGGATAGGCACTGGGGCCTTGTGGCAACACAAGCTGCGCTGTTCTCTCTGCACCCGACAGCCTCCGGGACGGGTAGGGGTATAGCACTCTTCACACTTTGGTTCATTTCATCCACATAAAGACAGGAAGGAAATCAATTAAGGAAGTTAGGAAGCAGGGAAGTGAATAGACCGCTCCAACTGTCTTATCCCAAACCAGCGCTCTTGAGGGCACATGGGAGTTGGGAGGGTAGAATTCAAGGAAGCACTAGGTCACAATGATCCTCGTGACCATGGCCGTGCCAAACTGTCTGCTCTCACACCTGGTTTAATCCCAGGCCACTTCTATTTTCATTTGTAAACTCCACAGGGACATTTAGGAGGCACAGTCCTTTTGATTTCTGAAATCTTTCTTAAAGTCAGGTGGTATCCACAACTGAGGCAGACCACTTCTGGTCTTCAATTTAATTCATCTCTATGCAGAATAGTCTGTATGTGGCTTTTCTTCAGGCTTTGTACATTGTTCTTGTTGGTCACAGAAATTACAGACTAACTCGCAGTAAAGAAATTACTTCGATTAGAGTAGCTGCTGGATCATTTTCCCAGTTAGCCTCTTAGCACAAAATCTACCAGACAAAGCACCAGGCTATCAGTTTTCCTCTCTTAAGATTGTATAAGCTGGTTTGACCTTCCCTTATTCTCCATATAGTCTTGCACTTACCACTCTAGGAAAGTACACACACCATCTATCTTTATGAAATGAATAGACCTACATTTTAGGATTTAATGCCAAAACACTGGCAAGATTATCCACCAAACCTCACACCATGTAGTACATGTTAGAAAAAGAAAGTTTTCGGGGCACCTGGGTAGCTTGATTGGTTGTGTCCAACTCATGTTTTAGGCTCAGATCATGATCTCAGGCTCATGGGGTCTCATTGGGCTGTGGCTGCAAGCCCCCCACCCTCACCCCTGTGTTGGGCTTTGCCTCAGTGCTCTTCAGGGAGTCTGCTGGAAATTCACTTTTCCTTTTCTTCTCCCTCTGCCCCTCCCCCCCTCAAAGAAATCTTTAAAGTTTTAGTGACTACAACACAGAAGGAATAGTTTACAGAATCACTTAATATAACACTCAAAAAACACTGTACCTAAGAAACGTCCCTTGAGTCGGTCTGAGGAGGAATGAACATTTTTCCTGATGCCCATTGGTAAACGGATTGGAGATGCTAACAGGTGCTTCCTCCAGCTTCCTCGAGCCCATGACCTGCCGGCAGAGGGGACAGCACTGGGGCACACTGAAGCTATAGATGTATTTCTTACAGTGGTTGAATTTAATTAAAGGCTTTCCAGCCTCAGTACACTGCATGGCTTTCCTGTCCTGGGCAACCGGTGGTGGTTTCCCAAGACTTCCTTTTCCTCATTACCTGGCTAGCAAATGTATGCCTCCTGAGTAACCTGAACAACAGTGACGTCATTCTGACTGACAGCTTCAGAAGCCAAGGCAAGTAGGATTAACCAGTAACCAGACCTCCCCAGAAACTGGTGTCTTAAAGAGCTAGTTTTCATTTGTGCTCACTTACAGAGTTTCTTTCCAACCTTGTCAACACACGGCTCCTATTTGTCCTTCTGTGAAACCTTCCTTCACTTCCTTGAGCGTTCCCTTGCGTGGGCACAGGTGGATTCATGTTCCTACTAGAGTTCTGATATTTGGTTAGCCATTGGTCTGTGAGCTTCTTGCCATTAGGGGCCCTCATTTATCTCTGTTTCTAGAATAGGTTATGTTGTTTTGTTGTTGGATAAATATGTGAAATCCTTGGAGGCTATTTCCTTTTGACGTTTTATAGCACAGAAGTAATCTTGCTCATAAAAAAGTAACAGCAGTTAGAAATAAGGATAGTGGTCAAGCTGGACATTTTACTACATGCACTGTATGATTCCTCAATTTTAAAATGATTTTGAGAAACCGCAAAAAAAGGTAAGAAAAAAAATAATGTCCCCTGTTCCTCCATAACATTTTCCACTCACCAAATCCTGTTCCCTGAGAAAACTAATAGTAAGGTAAACAAGTATTTCCACATAATTTTTTTAAACCCCAGTATTGTGATAACAGTATCCTGTTTTGAAATATATGTATTTCTCTCATCTTGGAAATTTACCTACAATATAGGACTATAGGTCCAGCACATCCTTTCAGATGACTGTAGAGGAATCCATAGTTTGGTTGCACCACGCTTTTTTTCTTTTAAAATAATATCTGCACCCAATGGGGCTTGAACTCAGAACCCTGAGATCAAGAGTCACATGTTCCATTGACTGAGCCAGCCAGGTGCCCCTGCACCATACTTTATATTTAACCAGTCCCCTGTTGATGCCTATAGTTCCAGAGAAAAGCAATGGTAAAGGGAAGACCTGGGGATATCATGTTGGGCATAGTCGCTAGGGAAAAGTGTTTCACAGCGTGCGCTTAAATCAATTACAGTATGCTGAAATGCAGAACAGTACACATTAAGTATTAATAATATGAAAATGATCATCACACTCACAGAACTAGAACAAACCTTAGAAGTCCTTTCAACCATCTTCTCTTATTACAGTGAGGGCAGACAGGCTATAGCTAGATGCCCAGCTCAGGTGACCAAGGTCTGAGGTTGTTCATTATTAATATAAACCAGGTAACTATTGTTTGATTGTTTGAGTGACCCAAATTATTTTCTTTTGTTTTTTTAATTTAAAAAAAAATTTTAAAAGATTTTATTTATTCACCAGAGAAAGAGAGAGAGAGAGAGAGAGCGCAGCAGGCTCAGAGAGAGGGAGAAGCAGGCTCCCCACTGAGCAGGACCCTGGGATCATGACCTGAGCTAAAGGCAGATGCTTAAAAAAATAAAATAAGAATAGTGAGTTAAAGCCTCTGCTCAGCAGGGAGCCTGCTTCCTCCTCTCCCTCTGCTTGCCTCTCTGCCTACTTGTGATCTCTCTCTATCAAATAAATAAATAAAATCTTTAAAAATAAATAAAATAAAATAGTCTTTTCATTTTCCTGATGGTGTTACCTGAAACAAAATTTTGTTAAAGTAAAATTTATGTTTTTCTTCTTTTATTGCTTATGCTTTTGGTGCTCCATCTAAAATTTCACTGTCTAATCCAAGGTCATGAAGATTTATGCCTTTGTTTTCTTTTAAGTTTTATAGTGTTAGCTCTTACATTTAAGTGCCTGGTGATCCATTTTGAGTTAGTTTTTGTTTATTTGAGAGAGAGAGAAAGAGAGCGTGAGCATGAGTGGGGGAGGGGGGCAGAGGGAGATGCAGAATCTCCCCTGAGCTGGAAGCCCAATGCAGGGCTCTAACCCAACAGCCCAGGATCATGACCCAAGCTGAGGACAGACACTCAAACAACTGAGCCACTTCAGTGCCTCAAATTTGAGTTAATTTTTATATATGGTGTGAGGTAGGAGTCTAACTTATTCTTTTGCATATAGATATCCAATTGTTCCTGCACTCTCTGGTGAAAATACTATTCTTTCACTGTTGAACTTTCTTGGCACCCTTTCCAAAAATTGAAAAGCAGCATACAAAATGGGAGAAAGTATTTGCAAATCATATATCTAATAAGAGGTTAATATCCAGAGTATATAAAGAAATAATACAACTCAATAGCAAACAAAACAAACAAAAAACCCACCAAACAATCCAATTTAAAAACAGGCAGAAGAACTGGATAGACATTTTTCCAAAAGAAGACATGCCAACAGGTACACCATAAGGTGCTTAACATCACAAATCATCAGGGAAATGCAAATCAAAACCACAATGAAATATCATTTCACACCCGTTAAATGGCTGTCATCAAAAAGACAAGAGATGAGTGTTCACGAAAATGTAGAGAAAAGAGAATCCTTGTGTAAGTCCATGCAGCCACTATGAAAAACAGTATGGAGGTTCCTCCAGAAATTAAAAATATAACTACTGTACGATCAAGGAATCCAATTTCTGGGTATATAGCCAAAGAAAATGAAAATAGGATATCAAAGTGCTACCTTCACTGCCATGTTAACTGTAGCATTATTTACTATAGACAAGTTATAGAAACATTTTAAGTGTCAATCAACAGATAAATGGATACAGAAGATGAGGTGTATAGACACACAATGGAAAATTATTCAGTCCTGAGAAAGAGAAAGAAGGACATCTTGCCATTTGTAGCAATGTGAATGGACCTTGAAGGCATTATGCTAAGTGACATAAACCACACAGAAAAAAGACAAATACTGCATGTTATCACTTATATGTGATCTCTAAAAACAAAAAACCAAAAACAAAACCCTCATAGAAACAAAGATTAGAGAAAATGGTTGTGGTTGCAGTGAAGAAGAAGGATGGGGGAATAGGGAGAGGTTGATAAAAGGGTACAAACTTTTAGGTATGAGATGAACAAGGTCTGGGGATGTAATGTAAAACATGGTGATTATAGTTGATAAAGTGTATTATATAGCTGATATTTCCTAACAATAGAACTAAAATGTTCTCATGTACAAAAGGTAAACAAACATATGAGGTGATAGATGTGTTAAATAGATGAGGGAAATCGTTTCACAATGTATACACATATCAAATTACCATGACGTATACTTTAAATACCTTACACTTTTGTCAATTACATATCAATAAAGCAGGGGGGAAAAACAAAAATTAGTTGACCATAATATGAGGGTTTATTTCTGGACTCTCAAATCTATTTCATTAATCTCTATGTCTATCTGTATGTCAGTACCACAGTCTTGAATTATGTAGCTTTCTAGTAAATTTTAAGATTGGGATGTGTGAGTCCTCCAGGTTTTTCTTCTTTTTCAAGAGCTTGTTTGGATCCCTTATATTTCCATATAAATGTTATGGTCAACTTCTCAATTCATGCAAAGAAGCTAGTGGGAAATTTGATGGCCCAGGTCAAATTGAGGGGCCCAGGTCAAATTTGATGGCCCAGGTCAAACCTGGGCATTGAATTTGTACCATCAACTGGGGAGTACTACTGTCTTAACAACTGTAGATCTTCCAATTAGTTTGTTTATTCAGGTCTTCTTTAATTTCTTTTGATTTTTTTGTTTTTTGTTTTTACTTTTTGGTGTCCAAATCTCACATTCCTTTGTTAAGTTTATTCCTAAGTATTTTATTATATTCGGTGTTACTGTAAATTGGAACTGTTATCTTAATTTCTTCTTCAAGTTATTTATTGCTAGTGTATAGAAATACAATTGATTTTTGTGTATTGATGTTGTTTCATGCAACCTCGCTGAATTCATTTCTTTAAATTTTTTTTTGTAGATTCCTCAAGATTTCCTATATACAAGATCATGTCATCTACAAGTAAGTATACTTTGACTTCTTTTCCAATCTGAAAAACTTTTATTTTTTTCTTGCCTACTTGTGTAGCTGGAAACTCTAGTACAGTGTTGAATAGAAGTGATTAGAGCGAACATCCTTACCCAGTTCCTGATCTTAGAAGGAAACTTCCAGTCTTTAGCCACTAAGTCCAGTGTTAACTATTGAGTTTCTGGTAGATGATCTTATCACGTTGAGGAAGTTCCCTTCTTTTCCTAGTTTTTTGAGTGTTTTTGTCATAAAAAAGGTATTGGATTTTTTTCAAATGCTCTTCCCACATCTATTGAAATGACCATATGATATTTTTCTTATTCTGTTTACTTGATGAATTACACTGATATTTATTTTTAAGATTTTATTAATTTACTTGACAGAGCACAAGCAGGGGGAGTGGCAGACAGAGGGAGAAGGAGAAGAAGGCCCAAATGCAGGGCTTGATCCCAGGATGCTGGAATTTTGACCTGGGCCAAAGGTAGATGCTTAACTGACTGAACCACCCAGGTGCCCCTACATTGATAGATTTTTGTATGTTGAACCAATCCTACATTCCTGGGATAATCCCACATGGTCATGGTGTATAATCCTTTTTATATGCTCCTGGATTTTGTTTGCTAGTATTTTGTTGAGGATTTTTATATTTTTATTATTAAAGTATATTGATCTATAGTTTTCTTTGTCTGATTTGGTACCAAGATAGTACTGCCCCAGAGAGTGAGTTGGAAAGTGTTTCTTCCATTTTTGTTGTTGTTGTTTGTTTGCTTTGTTCTGTTTTGTTTGCAAAAATTTATAAAAGATTAGTGTTAATTCTTATTTAAATGCTCAGTAAAGGGGTGCCTGTGTGGCTCAGTCAGTTAAGCATCTGACTTCTCTCTCACTCTCACTCACTCACTCATAAATACACAAATAAATAAATAAACAAACAAACAAATAAATAATAAAAATTCAATAAAATTCACCAGTGAAGCTATTGGTTCTGGGCTTTTCTTTGTGGGAAGTTTTTTTTTTTTTAATTTTTTATTAATGTATAATGTATTATTTGCCCCAGGGTACATGTCTGTGAATCATCAGGCTTACACATTTCACAGCATTTGCCATAGCACATACCCTCCCCAATGTCCATAACCCACCCCACCCCCCAGCCACCCTTAGTTTGTTTCATGAGTTTAGGAGTCTCTTATGGTTTGTCTCCTTCCCCATCCCATCTTGTTTCATTTCTCTTCCCCACCCCCCCACAACCCCCTTCTCTGCCTCTCAAATTCTTCATAACAGAGCGATCATGTGATAATTGTCTTTCTCTGACTGACTTATTTCGCTTAGCATAATACCCTCTAGTTCCATCCACGTCGTTGCGAATGGCAAGATTTCATTT
>CM052799.1:47415251-47431605 GCA_028533885.1 Nasua narica
TGTTCCACTGATCTATGTGTCTGTTTTTGTGCCAGTACCACACTGTCTTGATGAGTACAGCTTTGTAATAGAGCTTGAAGTCTGGAATTGTGATGCCGCCGACTTTGGTTTTCTCTTTCAGCATTCCTCTGGCTATTCGTGGTCTTTTCTGGTTCCATATAAATTTTAGGATTATTTGTTCCATTTCTTTGAAATAAATTGATAATATTTTGATAGGAATTGCATTAAATGTATAGATTGCTTTAGGTAGCATAGACATTTTCACAATATTTGTTCTTCCAATCCATGAGCTTGGAATGTTTTTCCATTTCTTCGTGTCTTCCTCAATTTCTTTCATGAGCACTTTGTAGTTTTCTGAGTACAGATTCTTTGCCTTTTTGGTTAGGTTTATTCCTAGATATCTTATGGTTTTGGGTGCAATTATAAATGGAATTGACTCCTTAATTTCTCTTTCTTCTGTTTTGCTGTTGGTGTATAGGAATGCAACTGATTTCTGTGCATTAATTTTATATCCTGACACTTGATTGAATTCCTGTATGAGTTCTAGCAGTCTTAGAGTGGAGTCTTTTGGGTTTTCCACATAAAGTATCATATCATCTGCAAAGAGTGAGAGTTTGACTTCTTTGCCAATTTGGATGCCTTGTGGGAAGTTTTTTGATTACTAATTCAATCTCTTTAGTTGTTAATTCATATTTTCTATTTTTTTTAATGTTAGTCGTCCACATTTATCTTATTTATTCAAGAGAGAAAGTGCTCATGAGCAGCTGGAGAAGGGGGAGGGAGAGGGAGAATTCCAAGCAGGTTCCATGCCCAGCACAGAGCCTGACACAGGGCTCAATCTCATGACCTTGAGATTGCAGCCTGAGACAAAATTAAGAGCCAGATGCTTAACCAGCTGAGCCACCCAGGGGCCCCTTTCTATTTCGTCTTGAATCACTAGTTTCACTAGTTTGTGTCTTTCTAGAAATTTGTCCATTTCATCTAAGTAATCTAATTTGTTGGCATACACATGCTCGTAATATTAGGTTATAACTTATTTTTGTAAGATTGGTAGTAATATCCCCCTTTTCATGCTTGATGCTAATAATTTGAGTCTTCTCAATTTTTCTTTTTCATTCTAACTAGTTTGTCAACTTTGTTGATTTTTTCAAAGAACCAACTTTTTGCTTTATTGATTTTCACTATTGTGTCTTTATACTCTATTTCATTTCTTTATGCACAGAGGTTTATTATTTTCTTCTGCTTGTTTTATGTTTAGTTTCCTCTTTTAGTGTCTTACGGTAGAAGATTACATTATTGACTTAAGATTTTTTTTAAGTTTTATTTAAATTCCAGATAGTTAACATAACATACAATATTAGTTTAAAGTATACAGTATAGCGACTCAACACTTCCATACATCACCAGTGTTTATCACAAGTGTACTCCTTAATCCCCATCACTTACTTAAATCATCTCCTCACCCACCTCCTAATAACCATCAGTTTGTTTTCTGTAGTTAAGAGTCTCTTTCAATAAATAAAATATTTTTTTAAGTCTCTTTTTTGGTTTCTCTCCCTCCCCTTTGCTCATCTCATTTGTCTTGTTTCTTAAATTCAACATAGGAGGGAAATCATATGGTATTTGTCTTTCTCTGATGGACTTTTGCTTAGCAAAATACTGTCTAGCTCCATCTACCTCTTTGCAAATGGCAAGATTTCCTTCTTTTTTATGGCTGAGTAATATTCCGTCATACACACACACACACACACACACACACACACACACACATATACCACATCTTCTTAACCCATTCATCAATCGATGGCCCCTTGGGCTGTTTCCATAATTAGGCTATTGTAAATAATGCTGCTATAAACATCATTGTGCACATATCCCTTTGAATTAGTATTTTTGTGTTCTTTGGATAAATACATAGTAGTGCAATTGCAGGATCGTAGGGTAGTTCTATTTTTAACTTTTTGAGGAATGTCCATACAGTTTTCTAGAGTGGCTGCACCAGTTTCCATTCCCACGAATAATGCAGGAGGGTTCCCCTTTCTCCGCATCCTCACCAACACCTGTTGTTTCTTGTGTTGTTGATTTTAGTCATTCTGACAGTTGTGAGGTGATATTTCATTGTAGTTTTGATTTGCATTTCCCTGATGATAAGTAATGTTGAGCATTTTTTCATATTTTCTTTTTCCTTTTTTAACATAGGCATTTGCAACTATAAATTTCCCTCTAAGCACTGCTTTCAATGCATACTCTATGTTTTGGCATGTTATATTTTTATTTTTATTGATCTCAAAATATTTTTTAATTTCCCATGTAATTTCTTATTTGAACGATTGGTTATTTTGGAGTATGTTCTTCAGTTTCCACATATCTGTGAATTTTCCAAATTTTCTTTTATAATTGATTTGTAATTTTATTTCATGTCCATCTGATAAAATACTTTGTATAATTTCACATCTATTGAGACTTGTTTTGTAGCCTAATATATGGCCTATCCTGGAGATTGTTTCCTGTGCACTTCAAAAGAATGTATATTCTATTTTTGGGGGTTGGAAGTTCTATAGATATTCATTAGGTCTAGTTGGTTTAAAACATTATTCCTATATTCTATTTATCTTTTGTATAGTTTTTCTATCCATTATTAAAGATGGAACACTAAAGTCTTCAAATATTGTTGATCTATCCCACCATTCTGTGAGTTTTTGCTGCTTCTGTTTTGAGGGTATATATATTTATCATTGTTATATTAATGGATTGACATTTTTATCATTCTAAAAGCTTTGTTTCTAGTAAAAATTTTGTCATACATCTGTTTTATCTGGTATTAGTCGAGCCATTCCATTTCTCTTTTGATAACTGTATTGTATATCCTCACCATCATTTTACTTTCAGTGTATTTGTTTTCCTATAAAGTAGGTTTCTTGCAAACAGCATGTAATCAGATCATAGTTGTTACCTTTCATTCTGCCAACTCCTGTCTTTTAATTGAAGACCTTAATCCATTTACATTTAATGTAGTTACTGATGAGATGAGATTTATGTTTGTTGTTTGTGTTCAGAATGTCTTATGTCTTTTTTTGTTCCTCTTTTCTTCCATTACTGCTATCTTCTGTGTGGAATATATGTATATTTTTTTCTGGTGTACCATTTTATTTCTCTTGTTATTTCTTTTACTGTGTATTTTGAAATTTATTTTCTCAGTGGTTTCCCTGCCCATTTCTTGATTGCATTATTTGTTCCTGAGGTGCTGAGTTTGATAAGTTCTTTGTAGATTTTGGATACCAGCCCTTTATCTGATACGTGATTTGCAAATATCTTTTCCCATTCTGTCAGTTGTCTTTTAGTTTTGTTGACTGTTTTCTTTGCTGTGCTATCTTGATGAAGTCCCAATAGTTCATTCTTGCCCTTGCTTTCCTTGCCTTTGGCAGTGTGTCTAGGAAGAAGTTGCTGTGGCTGAGGTCAAAGAGGTTGCTGCCTGTGTTCTTCTCAAGGATTTTGATGGATTCCTGTCCAACATTTAAGTCTTTCATCCATTTTGAGTCTGTTTTCATGTATGATTTAAGGAAATGGTCCAGTTTCATTCTTCTGCATGTGATTGTCCAATTTTCCCAACATCGTTTGTTGAAGAGATTGTCTTTTTTCCATTGGATATTCTTTCTTGCTTTGATGAAGATTAATTGACCATAGAGTTGAGGGTCCATTTCCGAGTATTCAATTCCGTTCCATTGATCTACGTGTCTGTTTTTGTGCCAGTACCATACTGTCTTAATAATACAGCTTTGTAATAGAGCTTGAAGTCTGGAATTGTGATGCCAGCAGTTTCGCTTTTCTTTTTCAACATTCCTCTGACTATTCAGGGTCTTTTCTAGTCCCATACAAATTTTAGGATTATTTGTTCTATTTCAGTGAAAATGTTGATGGTATTTTGATAGGGATTACAATCTGAACGTATAGATTGCTCTTGGTGGCATAGATATTTTAACAATATTTATTTTTCCAATCCATGAGCATGGAACATTTTTCCATTTCTTTGTGTCTTCTTCAGTTTCTTTCATGAATTTTCTGAGGACAGCTTTTTTGCCTCTTTGGTTAGATTTATTCCTAGGTATCTTATGGTTTTGGGTGCAGTTGTAAATGGGATCGATTCCTTGATTTCTCTTCCTTCTGTCTTGTTGTTGGTATATAGAAATGCCACTGATTTCTGTGCATTGATTTTATATCCTACCAGTTTATGGAATTCCTGTATGAGTCCTAGTTGTGGAATACAACTAAAAGTTGTTGAGAGAGGAATATTATAGCTTTAAATACATAAAAAAGGATTTTTAAAAATGTGTAATCTAAAATTCCATCTCAAGAAGGTAGAAAATGAGCAATTTGAATGCAAAGAACAGAAAAAGGAAATAGTAAATATAAAGCAGAAATCAGCAAAATAGAAGATGCATGTACAATAGTGAAAATGAATGAGGCCAAAAGGTTGTTTATTGAAAAGATTAATAAAATTGATAAATGCCTAGTCTGATTTTTTAAAAAGAGATAAAGCATTAATATCCATAGTGAAAAAGAGACATTATTACAGATCTAATGGACATTTTAAAAAAAGATATGAACAACTCTAGGACAATAAATTCAACAATTTAGATGAAATGGACTAATTTGGAGGCAGGGGGAGAAGTTTTCCAAACCTGCCACACTAAGAAAAATCTGGAGTCCTGTATGTAATACATCAATTAAATCTTTAATTCAATATCTTCCTATAAAGTAAACTGCAGGCTCAGATGGCTTCGCTGGTAAATTCTTCCAAATATTTAAGGAAAAAATTAATACATATATTACAGACTTTTCCAGAGATGAGAAAAGAGGGAGGCAACCAAATTCATTGTATGCATATCTCAAGTACCAAAACCTGACATGGACATTACTTGAAAGGAACGTTACAGACCAATTTTATCTCTCAAAAAAGGATGCAGACCTCCTAAATATAATATTAACAAACAAAATCTGATGATTTATAGAAAGAATATGCCAAGTGGGGTATGTCTGAGGAATTAAAGGTTGGTTTAACATTTAAAAATTAATATAATTTACATAGAAGACAGGATAAAACAATATGGTTTTCTCAATAGAGAGGGGAAAAAAAGAATTTGGTTTAAAATAAAGACACATTCATGATTAAAAAAGAAAACTCTAAGAAAACTTGAAAGAAAAAGAACTTCCTTTATTTGAAAATGGCTCCAGGGGTAGCTGGGTGGCTCAGTGGGTTAAAACCTCTGCCTTCGGCTCAGGTCATGATCTCGGGGTCCTGGGATCAAGCCCTGCATTGGGCCTTCTCCTGAGCAGAGAAAGCTTCCACTTCCTCCTCTCTCTCTGCCTGCCTCTCTGCCTACTTGTGATCTCTCTCTGTCAAATAAATAAATAAAATCTTTAAAAAAAAAAAAGAAAAAAAATGGCTTCAAAAACCCTTGGGCTAACATTTTAAATAATGGTGAAATATTAAAAACGTTTCCAGGATTCAGGAACAAGACAAGGATGTCCACTAGTACCACTTCTATTTAAGGTTACACTGAAGGTTCTCAACAGTGCCCTAAGGCAAGAAAAAAGATATAAAGATTGAAGACTGTCATTCTTCGCTGATGGCATGATTGTATGTGTAGAAAATCCGAAACAGTGAACAACACACTAGAATTAATATAGGAATTTAGCATGGGGCAAGCAACAAATGATTAGGACATTTTTTTTTAAAGACTTTATTTATTTATTTGACAGATCACAAGTAGACAGAGAGGCAGGCAGAGAGAGGGAGAAGCAGGCTCCCTGCTGGGCAGAGAGCCTGGGATGTGGGGCCTCAATCCCAGGACCCTGAGATCATGACCTGAGCCGAAGGCAGAGGCTCTAACCCACTGAGCTACCCAGGCGCCCCTGATTAGGACATTTTTTTAAAAATCACTTAAAATAGCATCAAAAAACTCATCTAGATACCTAGGAATAAATCTAATAAAAGTTGTTTAAAACCTATATGCTGAAAATGCTAATTTTTCATATACTTCCTAAATTTCTGAGGGAATTTCAAGTTTGAAATAACTGGAAGTTTATGCCATTCTCATTCATTGGAAGATTTAATATTTTTGCAGCAAAGTGAAAGAAAGAATAACATACAGCTATATACAATAACATGGATAGATCTCATAGACATAATGTTGACCAAAAGAAGACAGACAAAAGAGTACGTATTGAATGATATCATTTATATCAAGGTCAAGAATAATCGAAGGTAATATGTGGTGACTGGGGAGAACAAGCAGTTACCTTTGGTAGGTATTTTTTTTTTTTAAAGATTTTTTTATTTATTTATTAGAGAGAGACTGAGAATGAGAGGGGAGAAGGTCAGAGGGAGAAGCAGACTTCCCACAGAGCCGGGAGTCTGATATGGGACTCGGTCCCGGAACTCCGGGACCATGACCTGAGCCGAAGGCAGTCGCCCAACCAACTGAGCCACCCAGGCGCCCATCCTTTGGTAGGTATTGACTGGGGAAGGGGCATTAAGTGAGCCCTATGGGGTATGGATAATGTTCTTCATCTTGACCTGGTGATGATTTTATGAATGTATACACATGTAAAAAATTCACAGAGGCATGTATGTGTTTTGTATATTTTAGACTGCTTTATCCCAGCGCTTAAAAAATTTTAAAAAGAGTATTTTTAAAAAAGCAATGGGAAACCACTGAAAGGGTTAAAGGAGGTGAGTGACATGGATCCTATTTAAGTTTTTAAAAATGTTTTGGGTGACAACCTACTGGAAGACGGCGGGAGCAGAAGCAGGAAAACCAGGTAAGAGGCTCTATTGCATGGTCTGAGAAAGAAGTAATGGTTACTTAGACTGGAACCGAGAGGACGCCCTGGAGAGAGGTGAGGGAGCAGATCTGTAAGATAAAGAGAAGCAGAGGGAAGTGTCTCGAATATCTTTTTGGGTATCCACCCTAGGAAATGGAAGACGAACAAGAGGAATGCCGGTATAGGAACTAAACCTTAGGGCGGGGGTAGAGCTCTTGAAAAAGATCAGTTGGGAGGGAGCTAGGGAATTCCTTAAGTGGGAGGCGAGGTCTGTTAGTAACAGTTGAGGCGGGGCCTGAGAAAGGGGCCTAGAGTGTGCACTTTTGGATAAGAAAAATCTTTTGGGATTAAGGCGCGCTAGGAGAGGCGGGAACTTGGCCTGGTGAGGAGTGAGGCGATTTTAAGGACCGGACCGGGGAAGACTGTGAGGGCTAGGATGCCAGTCAGGCACTGTCCGGGAGGCTCAGAAATCCCTGACCTGGAGCGCGGGGATGGGAGGGGGTTGGCCTGGCCTCAGCCTCCAGGCGGAACCAATTGTGACGGCGACGAGGTTTCCCACCGGCGCTACAAAGGTGCCACACGGGAGGGGCGGCGTGCGCCGGCGTGACGCGGCCGCACGGGATGGGCAGGGCCGAAGCCGAGGCGGCGGCGGCGGCGGCGGCGAGTGTGGGAGGCGGCGGCAAGACGAGGCCCCTCAAGCCCGACCACCATGAGCACCAAGCAGGTCACTTGCAGGTCAGTGCGCTGCGCCGCGGAGGCCAGGAGCGCCAGGCCACTTCCCTTCTGTCCCCCCCACCCCACCCTCCCGCGCCGGGCCCAGGGCGGCCCGTGCACCCCAGCCCCACCGCCAGGGAAACTGAGGCAGGAGCGGATTCTTGAGAA
Source organism: Nasua narica (assembly GCA_028533885.1). NCBI lineage: Eukaryota > Metazoa > Chordata > Mammalia > Carnivora > Procyonidae > Nasua > Nasua narica. The sequence continues at coordinate 47,422,959 of CM052799.1, forward strand.
GTTGCTCAGCTGTTCGCCGTCTGGCTTCTCTGCGCGGAGCTCGCGCTGCGGCGGGAACCGGGCACCCGGTGTGTGGGTGGCGGTGTGTTGGGGCCGAGACCCTGGGTGACGCCAGCGCGGGGGCCTGTAGGCTGGAAGGGCGTGCTGGCCAGGGCCGTGCTGGGCGCAGGGGCCCGGAGGTGGGGGTGGGGCCCTTGGAACTTAGAGTTCAGCTGGAAAAGGAGATTTAGGTAAAGGGAAGCTAAGTGGTCGTTTACGGATGGAGATACCACGCAGGAATAGGTTGTTGATCGATGATAAGGGCCTCGAAGAAGCTGCGGTCCCGACAGCGGGTTTCCTAAGTGTTTTTAGAACTCCTATGCAGTCTGAACTTGCAGAGAGTCGGCAAGTAAGAATTGTGTGGAAAATAATAATGGCGGGTAGCGTTTGCTGGAAGTTGGTGAACTGCTTCGCATATTTCCAAGTGCTCTATATTCATGGTCTTTACCCTTCACAGTAACGCCACTAGGCAGTTTTACAGTGCAGGCCATTCAGACTGAAAGAGATTAAGTGATACTCTTTCTGAGACACCCATTTACGTGGAGAAATACGGTGATGGATGGATGGTGTAGAAAATTCAAAACCGGATGCTGCACTGTGACTGCTCCTGTGAAGCTGAAAAGAGCTTGGTTGTGTAACACCCTCGTTCCTTGGTGAACCTGTGGCTTATCAGTACTGGGTTCCTAGTCTTACTGAACTGGTGCTTATAAAGTGCAAACTTTGTTTTAATAATTGGTTTCAGTAAAACCTGTGTGGGAAACATTGCCGCCCCCCCCCAAAAAAACCCCATGGTTCGGTTATGTAATAAACAGTTTTAGTATCATCTGTGTTGTTACTGTTCTCCTTAGCATGAATAATTGAGAAGGGACTGTGTAAAAAGTTTTGTTAGTATATATTAACTGTTCAAACAGTTGATTCAAAGTTATATGAAGCAGTTCAGAAATTTGCACTTAGTATCTATAGAAAATAATTTTACTTGGTTATTTGTGCTAGAAGATCTTTTGTGAAGACCTGTGTGTGTTCATTTTTATTTGTATGAAGCAAGTATTCTGAGTAATTGTATAGCACATTTTGATTATTCCTCTTAAGATGTGTCCACAAAAGAGTACACATTTTTATAATGCTTTATAAGATAAATCTTATATTCAGAAGGACTTGAGACTTGCCCCAAACTTCACATCTAAATGCAGGAGCAAAACTTAAATCAGGATCATGTTGGCTTTTTCCTTCTTCACTGGGAGATAGCCTAACCTGAAAACTTTCTGTTTCCCAAACAGGGGCATCCTGCAGGATGTTATTGCATGTAAAGTCAAGAGTGGGTTGGGATGTTGGAGAGGGGTCTCTTCTGTTTAAGTAACTGTTGTTTGGGGGGGCCTGTACAATGTGCTGGGTGCTCTTTGAGGTGCTCTACCAGCCATATCATGTGTAACCCAGCAACCCTCACTGTTCCAGTTTATGAAACGGAATCCCAGCCCTGAAGGGATTGCCCTGGGTCATTCAGCTTCCGAGTGGCGAAGGTGTGGCATCAGAGTCTATACTTTAATTGACTGGATGGCCTCCAAATAAATTTGGGAGATGATAAAGTTTCTTCAACGCAGGAATTTTTAAAGCTACTCACATGTGCATTTGAAAGGAAAATGCAGGCAGAAACATAGAAAGTAGAAGTTTACTTGGAAAAGGGTCTGGAAGAAGTCAGATCTCACAAGGGTTGCCTTACCAAATAAAAAACAGAACACTTTTTTTTAAAGATTTATTTATTAGAGAACATGGAGCATATGTGAGCAGAGACAGGGGCTGAGGGAGAGAGAAAATCTAAAGCAGACTCTGCTGAGCTCAGAGCCCACCAGGGGGCTGAACCCAGGAACCTATAATCATGACCTGAGCTGAAACCAAGAGTCCCAAGAGGCAGACGCTTAACCTACCCAGCCACCTGGGCACCCCCAAAACAGAACACATTTAAATGAAAAAAACTGCCGTATAACCTAGAGTACCAAGTTTACATTAATGTTTCATGGTGGAAAAGCTTTTCTCACTTTATTATCTTGTTCACTAAAGTCTTAACCTCTAGATATTGGTGATTCACAGGAAATGTTCAAGATACGATTTATTTTGGGGACCGGACATAACACAGTAATCAGCTGGTTTCGATTTATCTGAGGGTGCAAATTGGTTTTTTGGTTTGTTTTCCTGGCTGTGGGATGTGTTATACATGCTTATTCTGAATAGCAGCAACACAAAGTGTTAGTTTTGCTTCTGTTCTGATAGATGTTTCTCCAAGAGATGAATGTGAAATGCTAGGATTCCCAAATTTAATGACAAAGACATTCCATATGTTTATTGCTTGGAATGGCAAGAATGACTGCCCACACAGTTGTGCTGTCAGTCAGCGCTCCTGATTTCTCAGCATGCCACTCTAATCTGAATCTCAAGTTGGGGGTTATTTTTTGCTGATTCTTCTTGCTAACCATTTCCCTTTGTCTTCCAATCTGTTTTCAAAGCGCTAGTGCAGGCCTCTATACCTGCTTTCTTTTCTTTCTCCTCTTGTGATAGAGGTCCCTTCGCCTTATCATCACTAGGTGAAGACCTAGAATTTGTTTCCTTAGCATCACGCTTAGAGCTTTCAATTCTTTGGAAGTCATAAAACATAAAGGACCTTGTCAGCCAGTAAGTGGTAGAAGAGCTTGAGTTCTGGAGTTGAGCAGTTCTGGATTCTGATACTGGCACCACCTGTGCCACAACTTCCTCACCTGTAAAATGGACTTGGTAATGCCCAACTAGCAGGGTTGGCTAATAAATTAGATAGTAGCAACAAATTATCATATAGGTTAAGCACTTATGTGCATTGTCTCAGCCAAACCTTAGGGTAGTCTATCATAGCAGTTTATGAAGTACAATTATTATATTATGGATGGAGAAAGTGGAAATTTAAATAACTTGCTCAAGGTCATATAGCAAGTTCTCTGATTTCAGAGTGTTAACCACTACATTATACTTCATCCCTACTTCTTATACATTTATTTCAGGTCTACCACTGGGCCCAGCATTAACCTCTTTTCTCCCTCAGTAGATTTGTTACTAAATGCAGTACAGCCATAAAATTTAAATCTCAGGGGCGCTTGGGTGGCTCAGTGGGTTAAAGCCTCTGCCTTCGGCTCAGGTCATGATCTCAGGGTCCTGGGATCAAGCCCCACATCGGGCTCTCTGCTCAGCAGGGAGCCTGCTTCCTCCTCTCTCTCTGCCTGCCTCTCTGCCTACTTGTGATCTCTCTCTCTGTGTCAAATAAATAAATAAAATCTTTAAAAAAAATTAAGTCTGAAAATATGTAGAGAAATATAAAAAAAAAAGTGACACTGATAATTACCCATATACTCAGATATGATTTGCAGAAGCATTTTGCTAGAGATATGCCCTATTGAAAGACAGGTAAGAAACTTGATTGATTTTGTTTGACTCAGCCCTCAACTGCAGTTAGAGCTGCTAGTGGTTCTGTGGCTAGAAGTGAACCCAGTGTCCTTTGCAACATATAATAGCTACACTGTCTGAAACAGTCCTTTGGGGTCACCCATCATAAAAGACCCTTTTGGAGTGTTCCCCAGAAATCTCCCTACTCTGAGTCTCCAGCTATGCACTTCCCTCTTCATACCACCCGCCCTCATTCCCCACCCCAATTTATGTCTCAGTCATCTCTCTAGGAAGATACAAGGGATGGTTTGACCATTAGGAAGATTGAGCTGTTGGAAGTTCATTACAGGGTGCTATATGAAAGAGGCCTGGGGGCACCTGAGTGGCTCAGTCGGTTAAGCGGGTTAAGCGGTTAAGCGTTAAGCGTCTGCCTTCAGCTCAGGTTATATTCCCAGGATCCTGGGATAGAGCCCCTCTTGTGGCTGCCTGCTCATCAGGGTGTCTGCCTCTCCCTCTGCCACTCCCCTCACTTGTGTGCGCTCTCTCTCTGTCTCTCTCTGTCAGTCAAATAAATAAATTCTTTAGAAAAAAGAAAGAGGCCTGGATTAAGCTTAGTATAACAGATGGGGATAGATAACCCTAAGCCATTGACAAAATGCCCCAAAGGACAAGCAAGATATGTTCAAGCTAGTTTTGTGTTTGTCACTGGGGAGTGAAAATGATGACTTACACTACAAAAATAAGACTGGTTCAGTCCCTTATGTAACTCTTATTTCATGGTCCCCTTTCTTGAAGGCACTGATGGTGGTCTAGAAGTTATTTTTGAAGCTGTTTAAATCTTAGCTTAATCACTTACAGAAGTGAAATGCCTTGCATGAAGTCACCAGCTTATAGGTGACAAAACTAACTAGAAGCTCTAGTTGGTGGTTAAATATTTGTTTTCTTAATGAGAAAGATAGTAGAGTTTGAAAGGCAGGTTGTCTGAATAGGACTTCTGGGAGGCAGTAAAATTATGAAAAGGCACCCTTTTAGGACCAACACTAAGAATCGGTCCTTTTGCATGCTTGGTTAACAAATAGTATTTGGTAAAAAACCTCTGTAGTCTCCTACCCCCACTCTCCCCCCGCTTTTTAAGGAACTCTTCTTGTTTAATTTTCCCAAAATAAACAATTAATGAAGTATTTATTAGGTCTTACTTTTGTGGAATCGTTCATTTAGCCACTTTGAGCCTGTTCTCTTCCAGTATTTATGAGTTTACTAATCCTGGTACCTTTGTCAGAGTTGGCTCTTGGTGCTGAATTTTTTTTTTTAACTTTTATACCTTCAAAGATTGCCATATTTAAGAACTATTGAAATACTGTAGTCTTAAAGCATTTCTCAGAAGAATTATTCAACTCTTTAGGAGTATAATATATTTTTGTGCCCAGGACCCTTACATCCAGAGATTGACTAAAAAGACCCACAAGGCTCGGCGTGTATAGTTCTACTGCAGGCTGAGATATACTACAGTGATAAAGAAAGAAGTCACGGCTAGATCATATGGGGAAAAAGGCACAGGTAGCCTCTGGAGGAACTTGTGTGCAGGCTCCCACCTTCACTCCTTCCCATAAAAGGTCACACAGCATACTCTTCCCCCAGCAACAAAAATGCAGCAACATGTGCCCAAAGAGGCCCATTAAAGATTCAGTGCCCAGGCTGGTCACCCTCTGCTTAGCATCTACTGAAATTCCAGACTCCCAGAAGGAAAGCAGATTCAGCATAAACCACATTGTAGAGTAAAGACAGTGAGCCAGTCGTATTACTTAGGGAAATTTTCTAACCACGTAGCAAACTATTTATCAGTCACGCTCCAGAGGCTAGGCAGGGGCCGGCTTGTAAATAGGCTTTTCTAATGATAGCAGGCTCAGACTTGCTGTATTAACTCTTTCCTGCACACTTTTTAAGTTAGTATTATGGATAAAAAGATCCTTTTGTTCTAGGCCTTTTTAAAGTTCCTTTTAAGTTTCTAATAACAACAAAATACCTTTTTGTATAGTTTGTCAGGTTCTGTGCCCATTTTTTTCCTTATGTTAACCTAGAGCCACTTTAAAGCAAGTTACTGTATAGCCTATGATCTAGTAGAAGACCCCCCAGGGGGGAGTTGCCTGGGAAAAACCCAGCTGATCACTTAGGAAAAACCCTATAGAATGGCACCTCTGTATAGTCACTTAAGTCATAGGATCCTGTTCTCATCTTTTTAGGCTCAGAAGTTTGATTCTGTTGGTGTACTTGGAGGTGACTCTGCTAGCTAAATTCAAGAGAGACCTAAACACTAGATACCCTTTTCTCATTTTCCTGAGAGAAAACAAAGTGTTAGAGGGCCTGGCCAACACTTCCTCTGCTTTTGGGAAGATGAACAGGTGAAGAAAGTTGAAAGTATATTTAGGAGGGATTGAAGTTCCTCAAATCTTGTGGCCTCCAGCCTATCTCCAGTTCCAGGCACAGCCATGTAATTGGTTAGGTTTAGGCTTTTTGTGTTCAGTCACATTTAGTGATGTTCCAGCTGTGCCTTCCTGAAGCCGTTCTCAGGCTTTCTTCATTAGAGACCAGATGTTCCCCTCTGTGTGTTTAAGAGCACTAGCTCTCTCCGGTCAGAGGCCTCAGCCTGGGAAGCACCATAGTGTGTGGCTGCCACTAGTTAGTCTTCTGGGTTGAGGGAGGGAAAGTGCACAGTACGGAGGGTGAGAAGTCTTCCTGGGCTGGTCCACAAAGGAGGGCAGCTTATAACAGTTCAGCGCACTGAAAGATGGGGTGCAGTGTTTTTGACGGGCCACAGCATGGGCAAAGGCAGAGTGACAGGGAAGTCAGTTGTGGTGGGAGAAAGTCAGGGCTATCTGGGAAGACTATAGTTGGGGTCCCCATCCTAGCAATTTGATCCTCTGTATATAAGTCATCGCCCCTCTTTGAGCCTCTTGCATGGGACATCTTGAGAGTTCACTCTGCCCTTTAGTTTACTTTTGTATATGTTTGAAATTTTCCATAAAATGTTTTTTTAAGTAAATTAAAACATAGGTTCACAGGGACGCCTGGGTGGCGCAGTTGGTTGGACGGCTGCCTTTGGCTCGGGTCATGATCCCAGTGTCTTGGGATCGAGTCCCGCTTCGGGCTCCTTGCTCCGCAGGGAGCCTGCTCCAGTCTCTGCCTCTGCCTGCCTCTCTGCCTGCTTGTGTTCTCTCTCTGTTAAATGAATAAATAAAAAATCTTTAAAAAAAAAAAAAAAAAAAACATAGGTTCACAGATAAAGCTCTTTACAAAGCCACCTCCTAACAGGCTCTTCCCCTGCACTTTTTCAGCCCTTTCCAAATCTGTCTTCCACCCTGCAGCTCAAGTGGCTTTTTCTGAAAAAAGCCTGGGAAGGGGTGTGTTTAATAACCGCACAGGCATGCTTCTGAAATAGTGCATGTTCGGTTCCAGGCCACGGCGATATACCAAATTTTGCAATAAGTGAGTCAAATGAACTTATTTGGTCTCCCAGCACATATAAGAGTTATGTTTATACTGTAGTCTGTTAAGTGTGCAATAGCATTATGTCTAAAACCATGCACATACCTTAATTTTTTTTTTTTTTTTAAAGATTTTATTTATTTGACAGAGAGAGAGAGAGAGAGAGAGAGATCACAAGTAGGCAGAGAGGCAGGCGGTGGGGGGGAGAAGCAGGCTCCCCGCCAAGCAGGAGCCCGATATGGGGCTCGATCCCAGGACCCTGAGATCATGACCTGAGCTGAAGGCAGAGGCTTTAAACCACTGAGCCACCCAGGTGCCCCGCACATACCTTAATTTAAAAATACTTTCTTGCTGGGGTGCCTGGGTGGCTCAGTGGGTTACAGCCTCTGCTTTCGGCTCAGGTCATGATCCCGGAGTCCTGGGATCGAGCCCCACATCGGGTTCTCTGCTCATTAGGGAGCCTGCTTCCCACTCTCTCTGCCTGCCTCTCTGCCTACTTATGATCTCTTTGTGTCAAATAAATAAATAAAATCTTTAAAAAAAAAAATACTTTCTTGGGTGCCTGGGTGGCGCAGTTGGTTAAGCAACTGCCTTCGGCTCAGGTCATGATCCCGGAGTCCCGGGATCGAGTCCCACATCGGGCTCCCAGCTCCATGGGGAGTCCGCGTCTCACTCTGACCTTCTCCCTTCTCATGCTCTCTCTCACTCTCTCTTTCCTAATAAAAAAAAAAAAAATACTTTCTTGCTAAATTCTAACCATCATCTGGATTTTCAGCAAGTTGGAATCTTTCTGCTGGTGGAGGGTATGTTCTCAATGTCATTGGCGGCTGATGGACAATGGTGATTGCTGAAGGCTGGGGTAGCTGTGGCTGTTTCTCTAAATTAAAACTTGCCACATTGACTCTTCCTTTCACAAACAATTTCTCTATGGCATGTGATGCTGTTTGATAGCTTTCTACTCATAGTAGAACTTCTTTCAAAATTGGAGTCCATCCTCTCAAACTCCTCCACTGCTTTATCAGCAGAGTCATATTCTAGATCCTTTGTTGTCCTCTCAACTGTCTTCACATTGTCTCCAATAGAAGCAGATCTCATAAAACCACTTTCTTTGCTCATCCATAAGAAGGAACTCCTCATCCTTTCAAGTCTGATCATGAGATTGCAGCAATTCAATCATGTCTTCAGGCTCCACTTTTGATTATAGGTCTTTTACTATTTTCACCATATCTGCAGTTGCTCCCTCCAGGGAAATCTTGAACCCCTTAAAGTCCTCCATGAGAGTCCGAATCAGCTTCTTCCAAGCTCCTATTAACGTTGATATTCTCTTTCCCACAAATCACAAATGTTCTTAATGGAATCTAGAATGGGGAATCCTTACTGGAAGGTTCTCAATTGACTTTGCCCAGCTCCACCAGAGGAATCATTATCTGTGGCAGCTGTACCTTTACACGGTGTATTTCTTAAATAAGAGAACTTGAAAACTGAAATCACTCAGGTCCCTAGGCTGCAGAATGGATGTGGTAGCAGGCATGAAAACAACATTAATCTCGTACATCTCTACCAAAATTCTTGGGTGAGCAGGTGCATCGTCAGTGGGCAATAATATTTTGACAAGAATCTTTTTTTCTGAGTAGCAGGTCTCAACAGTGGACTTAAAAAATTCAGTAAACCACATTGTAAACAGATATGTTGTCATTCAGGTTTTGTTGTTCCATTTATAAAG
>CM052799.1:47431705-47451481 GCA_028533885.1 Nasua narica
TTTTATGTTATGGAGACGCTTCTCTCCTTCACCCTCGTGGACCACCTCTGCCTCTTCACATTTCTCTTCTGCAGCCTCCTCACCTCTCTCAGCCTCCACAGAATGAGAAAGAGAGAGCTCCTTGCTCTCCGTGAGGCTCCGGCTTAAGGGAATGTTGTGGCTGGTTTGATCTTCCCTCCCGACCACTAAAACCTTCTCCATATCAATGTTCAGGTTGGTACACTTTCTTCCCATTGGTGTGTTCACTGGAATAGCATTTTCGGTTTCCTTCAAGAACTTTTCCTTTGCATTCACAACTTGGCTAACTGTTGGGTGCAAGAGGCATAGTTTGGTCTGTCTCAGTTTTCAACATGCCTTCCTAAGTTGAATCATATCTGGCTTTTAATGCAAAGTGAGAGGCTTGTGACTCTTCATTTTACTTGAACTTTACTGTAGAGGCCACTACAGTGTTGTTAATTGGCCTGATTTCAGGGTTATGTGTCAAGGAATAGGGAGCCACCCAAGGAGAGGGGAGAGATGAGGAACGGCCTCTTGGTAGAGGAGTCAGAACACACATTTATTTTTTTAACTTTTTTTTTTTTTTTAAGATTTTTTTCACTTATTTGTCAGAAGAGCGCACAAGCAGGCAGAATGGCCGGCAGAGGGGGAGGGAGAAGCAGGCTCCCCGCCGAGCAAGGAGCCCGATGTGGGACTCAATCCCAGGACCCTGGGATCGTGGCCCAAGCTGAAGGCAGCCTCGTAACCGACTGAGCCATCCAGGTGTCCCAGAACACACGTTTATTGGTTAAATTCCCTATCGTATATGGACAGCATTCATGATACCCCAGAACAATTACAATAGCAACATTAAAGATCACTGATTACAGATCACCATAACAAATATAATAATAATGAAAAAGTTTAAAGTATTGTAAGAATTACCAAAATGTGACAACAGAGACATGATGCGAGTAAATGCTGTTGGAAAATGGCACCATGCTCGAAACAGTGTTGCCACAAACCTCCAATTTATAAAATGTAGTATTTGCAGAGCACAATAAAAGGAAGTATGCCTGTAAAGAGTTTTCTTTATGACAGGACTCTCACAACAGTTCCTCTGCTACTATCTGTTGTAAATCTCTAAGAAAGACTAGACTGCCATTTCCTAAGTTGACTCGACTAAGGGTCCTTCGTTATCCCTCACTTTAAGATGCATTCATCGGTATTTGAGCTGGCACCCGGCTAACTTGGAGCACAATTAAATGATACTCCAGCCTCATCCCTTGGCAGGCCTGTTTGTACTCCCTCACAGTGCCTCCCTTCTGTGCATTTTTCTTGCTGTCTTCCTCTCCTCTGTCCCTTGGGTACCCTCACCACTTTGCAGACTGTGCTTGGGCCTGACCTCCTCTGGGATGTTGCCCTCTCTCAGTTCCTGGTATGTGTCTCCTCAGCACTCTGCATGCTTTGTGATAAGGCACAGGTCACTGTTGTAACTGTCAGCTTAATTGTCATTGTGCTTTACTGGGCTTTAATAAGAACTGAACTTTTGGGGGTACCTACGGTGAGATAGGTGCTGAGCTGGGCATTTTATTTTTTTAACCATTCCCTCACCAGTATGTATAGATTTTTTATTTTTTTATTTTCATTTCATTTTTTTGTATTTATTTAGTTGACAGAGAGCCAGTGAGAGAGGGAACACAGGCAGGGGGAGTGGGAGAGGGAGAAGCAGGCTTCCCGCTAAGCAGGAGCCCAATACAGGACTCCATCCCAGGACCTTGGCTGAGATCATGACCTGAGCCAAAGGTAGACGCTTAACGACTGAGCCACCTAGGTGCTCTGTCTAGTTTTTGTTTTTGTTTTTTTTTTAAGATTTTATTTATTTATTTATTATTTATTTATTTATTTATTAGGAAAGAGAGAGTGAGAGAGAGCATGAGAAGGGAGAAGGTCAGAGTGAGAAGCGGACTCCCCATGGAGCCGGGAGCCCGATGTGGGACTCGATCCCGGGACTCCGGGACCATGACCGGAGCCGAAGGCAGTTGCCCAACCAACTGCGCCACGTAGGCGCCCTGTTTTTTTTTGTTTTTTTTTTAAATAAAATCATTTGTTATTCCAAAAGCAGTGTATCTTCATGGTGGAAATGTTAGAATGTACAGATCAGCATAAGCAAGATAATAAAATTACCATATACCTTACCCACAAGGATTGCCTCTCAATGTACAATTATATATCTTTCTAGATTTTTTAAAACTTGTGTATGTATTTTTAAAAATTGATTTTTCCAAAGTGAGAATGTACTGTGTTATTTTCAAAATTTTTAATTGTGGTAAAATATACATAACATAAATTTACCATCTTGACAATTTCTCAAGTGTACAATTCAGTAGTGTTAAATATATTCACACTGCTGTGGAACCATCACCACTGTCTCTCTCTATCCCAAGCTGAAACTTTGTCCCCATTAAACACTAACTCCTCATCCCTCCTCATCACAGCCCCTGGCAGCCACCATGCTGCTTCTGTCTTTAGGAATCTATTGTAGGAACCTCGTGTAAGTGGGATCATACAGTATATGTCTTTTGGTGTCTGACTTAATAGCACAGTCTCCTCAAGGTTCATCCATGCTGTAGAATGTGTCAGTTAGCCTTCCTTTTTAAGGCAGAATAATCCGTTGTATGTATGTGCTAAATTTTGTCTCTCCATTAATCTGTGGATGGACACATGGGTTGTTCCTACCTTTTGCCTACTGTGAATAATGCTGCTAGGAACATGGGTGTGCAAATACTTGATTCTTTTCTTTTGGGGTTTTTTGTATGTGTGTCCAAAAGTGGAATTGCTGGGTCATACGGTAATTCTCTTTTTAATTTTTTGAGGAACCACTGTACTGTTTTCCATAGTGACTGTACCATTTTACTGTAAATGCTGTTTTATAATCTTTTTTCAGTTAATCTTCAACTTCCCATGTCATTAAGTTCTCATTTTATCTAATGCTCAGTTCATATTCAGATTTTCCCATTTGTTCCAAAAATGTCTTTCCATCTGGTTTGTTCAAACCAGGGTATGATCCTGAACTAAATATTGTACTTGGTTATTATGTACCTTATGTATGTCTACTAACCTAGCACAGCTCCCTCCTTTTTAAATTTTTTTCTTAAAGATTTATTCATTTGAGAGAGAGAGAATGATCTCACATGAGCGAGGGGAGGGCAGAGAGAGAGAGGGGGAGAGAGAGAGAAGCACTCACCGCTGAGCGTGGAACCAGATAGGAGCTCGATCTCACAACCCTGAGATCATGAACTGAGCTGAAATCAGGAGTCAGACACTTAACTGACTGAGCCACCCAGGTGCCCCTAAATTTTTCTCAGCAGCTTTATGGAAGTAAAATTTACTACCATAAAACTCACCCATTTTAAGTATACAAGTCAAAGATTTTTAGTAAATTTAGAGTTGTACAGCACAAATAAGTTTTATAACATTTTCATCACCCCAAAATGACCCCTTATGCCCATTCATACTCATTTCCCATTGCTTCTTCTCCCAGTCTGGGAAACTGCTTATGTACTTTTTATCCCTACAGATTTGCACTCCCCCCCTCCCCGCTTTTAATGTAAGCTCTACGCCCAACATGGGGCTTGAACTCACCACCCCAAGATCAGGAGTCTCTACTGACTGAGCCAGCCTGGTGCCTCTGCCCCCTTTTTTGACATTACATATAAATGGAATCATACAAAATGTGATCTTTGGTGTCTGGGTCATTTCACTTACCAAAATGTGTTTGAGGTTCATCCATGTTATCGCATGCATTAGTGCTTCATTTCTTTCTATTGCCAAATGATATCCCATTGTATGGATATATTACATTTTACTTACCCATTCACCAATTGACGGAATTGTACAAGTTGCCCTCTTCTGGCCATTATGAACGATGCTTATATGAACATTCATGTACAAGTATTTGTATGAACATGTTTTTATTTTTCTTGGGTAAACACGCAGGAGTGGAATTGTTGAGTCATATGATAAATTAAAAATACTAGTCTGTTTTCCAAACTCAGATTCCCCCTCCCCACCGTCTGTGACACTTGTTAAAGAAACCCGGTCCACATACCACCTCTTTTGGATTTACCTAATTGCTTTCTCATGGTCGCGTTTAGCTTGTTCCCATTCCCCTGTATTTCCTATAAACTGTGAGTTAGATTTGGAGTTTCATTGGATTCCAGTTAAATGTTTTTGGCTGGAATGTAACACAGGCTTTGTTTTATACTTTATTCATATTGGGTCACATCAGCAGACATATAATAACTGAGCTTCATTTTCTTTCCATGTAGATACTGGGTCCAGCATTCATTGTTGAAAAGACTATTCTTTCCCCTATTGAATTACCCAGACATGTTTATCAAAAGTCAATGGATCATGTGTGTATGACTATTTACAAGCTCTTTACAGAGCTTGCCTCAGCCGCCTTAAACTCCAGTCTGTCTCTTCAGTTTAGCAAGACTGCTGTGCTCTGCTCAGGGTTCACCTCCTTGCATCAAGGTCCAGAATATACTCCCAGCAGAAAGCCAGCCTGAACCTGGGCCCACATGCCTAGTTTACCTTCTCTCAAAGACTGGTCTTGTGTTGTCTTTTGTCTCTGTTTCAGAGCAGTTGTTTCATATATATTGTTCTGTTTTCCAGTTTTTTGGGTTTTGTTTTGTTTTGTTTTGTTTTTACATTGGAGGGCAAGTTCCATGCTTCTTCATAGCTAGAAGCAAAAATCCGTTCTTTTTCTTTTCTTTCTTTTTTTAAAGATTTAATTAATTTATTTATTTGACAGAGATCACAAATAGGCCGAGAGGCAGGCGGGGGCCCGGAGGGGAGGGGGGGGGAGGGGGCGGGAAGCAGGCTCCCTGCTGAGCAGAGAGCCCCGTGCTCCATCCCAGAATCCTGAGATCATGGCCTCAGCTGCAGGCAGAGGCTTTAACCCCCTGAGCCACCCAGGCGCCCCACAAATCCGTTCTTTTTCTTTCTTCCTCTCTGCTTCAGTTTGAGTAGTTTCTATTGCTGTGTCTTCAGGTCTTCTGAGATTTTCTTTCGTCCTAATTTACAGTAAGTTTGTCCAGTGTTTTCTTCATTTTAGATATTATACTTTTCATTTCTGAAAGTTCCATATGGTTCTTTTTTATATTTTCCATTTCTCTTCATGCTTAGCATAACTGAACATATTTATAGTAGCTGTTTTTAAAGTCCTGTCTACTGATTCCATCATCTGTCATTCCTGTAATTGACTAATTTTTCTCCTGGTTATGGATCACATTTGTCTGCTTTTTGTCATAGCTGCTAATTTTTTACTGGATGCCATTGTGAGTGTTTTTTTGTCTTCCTTCAAAGAGTGCTACAGTGTGTTTTGGCTGACAGTGAGTTATTCGCTATCAGCTTGATCCTTTTAAAACTTGTTAGGGTTGGTCTAAAAATACTCTTTAGGACTCTTTACCCTTAATACCAAGGCATGTGCCTTTGAAACCTCTCTACTGTTTGCCCTGAGTATTCCACGAGATGTCTATACTCTAGCTGGACAGAATTAGAGTGCCTCCCAGTTACTTCTTCAGGACCAGAACTCCACACCTCAGTGGAACATTCTTATCTTTTGGTGCTACACTATCTAATTTGATCCTCACCACAACCCAGTAAAGTAGATAGTGTAATTTTCATTTTATAGATGAAGGTGGTGAGGCATAGGGAAGTTTGGTTTGTGACTTGCTCTTATCTGGCAGGGCTGGATCTTGGGCCCAGGTCTCTGATTCCTTTATAACCATACCCTTTTAAGTTCCATGAGCACAGAGAGAACAGTTTTTCAGAGTATTTTCTCAGTTTTGAGTCTCACATTTACATATGTAACATCTCAAATCAAGAGGGTATATCTTAAAACAGAAATTTATGGGATTTTTCTTCCAAAAAACTGTGATTAAATAAGTTGTGATGTGTCAAAAAATCACTGTCTTAGAATTAAGGAAGTATGTATATCTCCAGTGCCTAATAGAGCCTTGATCCATAATACATGTATAGTAAGCATTTGTATGCTAGATTCAAGAATATGGTGATTTTGTAAAGCAAAGTGTGCCTCAAAGTTTTAGGCCTCTGCTTGTCTCTTCAGATATTTTATGCATGGTGTGTGTCGGGAAGGAAACCAGTGCCTGTTCTCACATGACTTGGCGAACAGCAAGCCCTCCACCATCTGCAAATACTATCAGAAGGGCTACTGTGCCTATGGGACTCGTTGCAGGTAAGAGCCCCACAGCTGCTCCCAGCTGTTCTATCAGCTTAAATACCGTCGGGGACTCAGATCTTTCATTTGGAGCATGGGTGTCGATGAGGGGAAAATTTTTTTAATTTATTTATTTTAAAGATCATGGGAGGTAAGGGGCAGAGAGGGAGGGAGAAAGAGATTTCCAAACTGGCTCCACACCCAGTGGAAAGCCCGACACAGGGCTCAGTCTCATGACCCTCAGATTGTGACCTCAGCTGCTATCAGGAGTCAGATGCTTAACTAACTGAGCCACCCAGGAGCCCTGATGAGGGGAAAATTCTAATTTGAAAGTAATTTAACAATAAAAAGTACAGCAGATCATTTTGAAATCTCAGTTTCATTACAATGAAAGTAATTTTAATTTTTCAAAACACTTTTTCAGGCCTTATTCTTACGAGTGTCTTACAAAATTTTACAGTATATATATATCTTGCTTTTTTCCTCACTTAACATGTCACAAACTTTTCCCTAAGCTGCTACTTTACTGTAATTTTATGTTTCATAATGTTAACGTACCATCATTTATTGACTATTCTTCTCTTAGTTAAGTGGTTTCCAGAGTTTTGTTTTTCTTTTTTTGCTATGAATATCCTTGCAGTGAACATTTATATGTATATAGAGTCTGCCTTTTTTCCCCCACTCAAATCTATAGGCAAGTTTTGTAAATTCTAAATAGGAAAACACTCCAAAAACCTGTTCAAGTGCTTTTATAGTGAAGGGCTGGCGTGTTCTTTCCTGTGCTGCCTGGAGGCTGTAGAAGTTGCCCACCCACCCCGAGCCCTCTGCCCTTCCACCCCCAGCCAGCGCGTGTCCCAGAGAGACAGTCCAGGAGAGGCTGGTCTCGGGCTCTTACACTGGCCGTCATTAGCTTCTGGGGGACTGCTGCCAGAAGAACACTGACTTGGGTGTCAGGAGACTTCACTTCAACATCTGATTGGAATTTTCAGGATTTCTGTGTGTGGTCTGGGATATTTTGTCTGTCCCACTCATGTCCCCCAAGGACACTTAAGTGTGGTGATAGACAGCAGTGTAGCTACCACTCACTCTGAATTACCAGGCATCAGGCATTTCTTACTAATGGGACAAGATAGTCTCATTTTCCACCTCCACAAGTGGAGCAGAGGAAAAGATGGTCCATGTCTAGGGAGTGCGGGAGGCATGTGCAGGTGGTGTGTCCCTAATGCATTTGCTGTATGTTTTGTTTAGATACGATCACACAAGGCCTTCTGCTGCAGCTGGTGGTGCCGTGGGCACCATGCCCCACGGTGTGCCCTCCCCGGGTTTCCACAGTGCTCACCCTGCTTCCGACCTCACTGCATCTATTGTGAAAACGAACTTACATGAGCCTGGGAAACGGGAAAAGAGAACGTTGGTACTTAGAGACCGAAGTGAGTGAACAGATTCATTTCGTTGCCTCTTTTGGAAAAGCAGTCTTGATTGTTCATGATGTTCCTTTCTGGCCCTCTTGTCAGAGGGCTCCTGACCTAGTCCCCCCGCCAGCTGTCCAAGTGTAGACACCAGACCTGTCCTGAGAACAGCTTCATTTGGCGACAGAGCGTTCAGGTCATGCGTTCTGCCTGCAGTCTGGGCTCACTGCCAAGTCTGGCCTGACAATACATAAAAAGGGACCTTTTGTCAGTGTGTAATTGCTGTCTCCATAGGGTGGTTCCCCAGTTCTGAAAAGCACCAGGCGACTCATCTCAAAGCTACAAATTTTGATAAAGAGCATGTTTCACTATTTTATTTCACTCACCGTTTTTTTTCACAGTTCATAGCTCAGTTACTATGCTCAGCCAGTTGGGTATTTTCAGTGGCAGCTTTGGTAATAGAGCAGCATATTGGGGTTTGGGGAAGAAATAGGCTACAGATCATAAAACTTATTTTTATTGGCTGGTTCTCAGCAAGTAAAGGGATGTCTAGTTCTTGGAATTATGTGGCATAAAATAGGTAGATTCCATCCTAAGCAAACAAGTAATCGTGCTAGTCGAATGTCCTCTCTAAAAAGGCCAGAAGTGAATACAGTGGGAAGGCTATAGGGGAAAGGGGGCCATAAAGGGGTTCAACACTGGCCTCAGGACCAAAGACTCACTAGATTTTCATTCTAGTTTACTCTATGGTAGCTGTCTTTACTAATAAAAGGAAAGTGCTGTGCTTTATTGACTTCATTCTAAATTCCCATTGACTTATATTTTGGTGTTTAAAAAAAGTTATCATTATTATCATTTTTTAAGTGTTAACTGGCCCCTGGTTGACATTTCCATATTTGTCATTTTTAAACAGCAACTTTACTGTTCTTTTGTGTATCATGTCTGTTTTGTGAATTTCCTGTGTTGCTAATTATGTTCTTTCCTTTTAAAAAAAAAATTATAAAAACATTATAGTAATATCACTGTAAACAGTTTATACTATTCTTTCTGTTTTCCCCTCTTGGCCTGTTTTTTTTTTTTTTTCCCATGTGATCCAAACAGTGGAATTCCCAAGGTCAGAATTACTTAATCTATTAGGTTTTTACTAACTGCTTACCAGAAAGTTTGGACCAGCTTTCATTTATGTGTGTGCTGTGTGTTTTGTATTAAGATCTCTCTGGCATGGCTGAAGAAAAAACTTGCCCAAGTATGGTGAGTAATCCAGGAGGCTGCAGTGATCCCCAAAATAGCCCAGAGATGAAGCCGCATTCCTACCTCGATGCGATCAGGAGTGGCCTTGATGACCTGGAAGCCAGCAGCTCCTACAGCAGTGAGCAGCAGCTGTGCCCCTATGCGGCAGCTGGGGAGTGCCGATTTGGGGATTCTTGTGTTTACTTGCATGGAGAAGTGTGTGAAATCTGTAGGTTACGAGTCCTGCATCCCTTTGACCCAGAGCAAAGGAAAGCTCATGAGAAGGTAAAATTGCAAGCCTTTGCATGAACTTATTTTAAGAAATTTAAAATGCGCTATGACAAAATTGTTGGTATTCCTATAATCATCTCTTTGTCAGTAATGCCCTCAATATGTACCTGGCATGTTTATAATCCTGTTTCCAACTCCTTTTTCCTGTTGTCATTTTGACAATTTTTTATTATTTCAAATAAAGGAAAAGGGAAGAGGCATTAGAAACCATAAAGCAATACAAAGTTTAGAGAACAAATCTAATTCAGGAGTGTGGTGTGAGTGAGAGAGAGAGAAACACACACACGCACATCCTCCATAGGTTTACATATCCTTGTGCCTGGAGCCCAGCCAGGCCAAATTCTAGAGAATTCGAGGAGCCAAGTATTGGAAGGGACCTTTCAGGTCATTAGGTCCCCAGTGTTCATGGAGGCGCCGCCTCACACTAGGCTCTTTGTGCTTGGCATGAAGATGGGTAAGAGGCAGAAAGGAACCCACAGCCTCAGCATTAGATGACGAGTCAGGATGACGAGCAGGCCATGGTGTGTGAAGGCTCCATTGTCTTCCCTGGGGGTGTTCAGGTGAGCACGGAATGAGAGCTTCCCTCTGCACCCGGGTGTGTCGGGGGCTTTGTGCTGTACATGTTGGTTTGTCTCCCATCGGTGTCCGCCACGAGCTCCCAAGGGCAGAGCCTGGGTCTCATGCGCTTCGCGTCGACTCTCACGCTTTACCTGGGAGTATTCAGCACCTGCATACTGAAAGAACACATTCGTCCAGCGTAAACTTGTTCTCTTGAGAAGCGGCGTGGCTTACCTCTGACTCTGGACGACCAGCCTGATGTTTCAAGTTAAGGATTGTTCAGCATCTCTGATATCGGTGTAGTTCACAGTGGGTTAAGAGTGCGCAGAAGAGCCAGGACACCAGGGTCCCAAGCTCTGGGAACTCTGTGATTCCACACAGGTCCTCGAATCTTGGGACCTCCACAGTGTCAGCTCTAAACCGGAGGTGACCATACCGTGCTAGGAAAGCTAGGGGCTGGGCAGGTGATGGTGCGAGGTCCTTTTTGTGGTCTCAGAGAGCTTGGTGTCCAGCAGCCCAGAACCTGACAGTGTGGCCCTCCCCTCTCTCCGTGCTTCAGATCTGCATGTCCACATTCGAACATGAGATGGAAAAGGCCTTTGCCTTCCAAGCAAGTCAGGACAAAGTGTGCAGTATCTGCATGGAAGTGGTCCTCGAGAAGGCATCTGCTTCTGAGAGGAGATTTGGGATTCTGTCCAACTGCAATCACACATACTGCTTGTCCTGCATCCGGCAGTGGAGATGCGCCAAGCAGTTTGAGAACCCGATTATTAAGTAAGTCCAGCTAGGGGTCTTAGCTGTGGAAGCTGGGGAGGGCATTCGACTGGGGGCCTTCTTCTGTCTATTCTTAATCCCCCTCACTGTCCTCCAGTGTGAAGATAACTGGTGATCCAAACCCATGATTGCAGGGGCCTGGGCACGTCAAGTAGCCTTCTCGAGCCCAAGTGCTTTTCCTTTAAAAATGGGTCACAACTCCTGCCCGCCATCAGCGTGCTTGGGGACACTCGGCAGGGGCCATCTGTAGAAGGTGTTCATAGCACTGGCCTCTTTGACTCCAGCACTAACAGTTACTCGTGGTTTGCCTTTATTTAGGCTGATTGCCTCTTGACCTTTTCAACCTTTATTTTACTTTTTTTTTCATCTGTAAAATAGGGTTGCTTGAGGATTAAATGGAATAATACATCTAACACATTTTCACATAAGGTATGATACACAGGATGTGCTCCATGGAGCCAAGGCAGGGTTCTTTTCCCCCAGCTTTATTGAGATCTCTGTGACATATAACAACACAGGATTTTGAAATTCTGCAGAGACGAGGGAAGAGCTTACTCATACTGAAAAGTGAATATGTGCTGTGTACTATTAGAAACTCTTCACACACATTAGCTCATAGTTCTCTCAGACCCGGTGACCATTCTCATTTACAGAGAAGAAAATTGGGGTAGAGTGAAGTCAAGTCATGTGCCTGAAGTCACATGTTTGTGTGCTCAAATAGCAGCTTTATTGAGATAAAAGTGGTTTTTAGTCGTTTCACAGTTGTTGCCACCATTACTTCTAATTATAGAACATTTTCATCATGCCAAAAAGAAACCTCTGTGTGCATTCACTGCCTACTTCCTCCGTGCTCGTTCCAGCCCCTGGCAGCCACTCCTCTGCTTTCTGGCCTCTGGCTTTGCCTGTCCTGGGCATTGATTGTAAATGGAGTCCTACAACACGTAGCCTTTCTAGGTGCGCCTGCTTCCCCCGGGCAGACCGCTCTCAGCGCTCACCCCTCTGCGCTGCAGGCCGCCTCCGGGCCGCGAGCATGGCCCCGTGTGGATGTCCACAGTTTGTGCAGTCCCCAGTTGACAGGCATTTGGATTGTTTCCTTCTTTTGGTTACTATGAATAATGCTGCTGTGAATACTCAAGGACAAGCTGTCATGTGGCCAGTGTTTTTTCTTTTGGGTAGAGAGCTCGGAGTGGGGTTGGTGGGCCTTACGGTAACCGTTCAGCACTTTGAGGGACTGCCGGACTGTTTTCCACAGTGGCCACGCCAGTGACATAGGAGGGCTCCAGTTGCTCCCCAACCTCACCAACTCTGGTTATTGTCTGTATTTTTTTTTTTAAGGTTTTACTTATTTATTTGACAGAGATCACAGGTAGGCAGAGAGGGGGCGGGGAAGCAGGCTCCTCGCTGAGCAGAGAACCCGATGTGGGGCTTGGTCCCAGGACCCTGAGATCATGACCGGAGCCGAAGGCAAGGGCCACCCAGGCGCCCCAGGTTATTGTCTGTATTTCTGATTGTAGCCATCCTAGTAGGTGTGAAGTGCTATCTTCTAGGGTTTTGATTTGCATTTCACTGATAGCTAATGATCTTGAGCATCTTTTTCTTCGCTTTTTGGCCATTTTGCAGAAAAGCCTACTCAGATCTTTTGCCCATTTTAAAGTTGGGTTGGTTCGTTTCCTTTAAAGATTTTAAGTAATCTCTACGCCCAAAGGGGGGCTTGAACTCACAACCCCGAGATGGGAAGTTGCATGTTCCACTGAGCCTACCAAGCGCCCCAAATTGAGTTGTCTTCTTATAGTTGAAAAGAACATGTTTTTAACAGTAAGGGGGCACCTGGGTGGGTTAAAGCCTCTGCCTTCAGCTCAGGTCATGATCTCAGGGTCCTGGGATCGAGCTCGGCATCGGGCTCTCTGCTCAGCGGGGAGCCTGCTTCCCCTTCTCTCTCTGCCTGCCTCTCTGCCTACTTGTGATCTCTTTCTGTCAAATAAATAAATAAAATCTTAAAAGAACCAGTAAGTAAGGTTCTACACCTGAAACATTACACTATATGTTAATGAATTTAAATGAAAACTTAAAAAGAAAACAGTAAAAAAGGTTCTTAGAGGATTGTGATTGCACTTTGTGGAATTTTTGCTTGGGAAACCTTTGAAATGCTCATGCATTTGAGCACGGGGTTTGGTGGTACATTGTGCACAGGATTTACAACTTCTCTCCCATCCTAACCCTGGTCCTAATTTCAGGTCTTGTCCAGAATGCCGTGTGATATCAGAGTTTGTAATTCCAAGTGTGTACTGGGTAGAAGATCAGAATAAAAAGAATGAGTTGATTGAAGCTTTCAAACAGGGAATGGGGTAAGTACTTTGAGCTCTGATAGGATTCTGGTGCCTGCCTGGCAACTGCATTGTATTTACATTCCTTTGAACCCCACAAGGTCACATAATTTTTAAAATTTCAGCTTTGAGGTATAAATAACAAAATTGTAAGATATTTGAAGGGTCATCATGGTGATTTGATCTACACTGTGAGAGGATACTCCCATCTCTTTAATTAGCATCCGTCTTCTTTGTGGGGCGGGGTGAGAACCTCCAGGTTCTACTGGTAGCAAATTTCAGTTTTATAAACAGTGTTATCAATTATAGTCACCATGTTTTACACGAGATACTTATTCATCATATAGCTGAAGGTTGGTACCCTTTTATCAACTTTTCCTTATTTACCCTACCCCTTTAGCCTCTGGCAACCCCTTTTTTTACTATGGGAGTTTGCCTGTTTGTGTTTTTTTGGGTTTGGTTTTAGATACCACATAAGGGATCTCATACAGCATTTGTTTTTCTCTGGCTTATTTCACTTAGCGTAATGCCCTCAAGTCCACCCATGTTGTCACAAATGGCAGGATTTCCTTTTTTGTCATGGCTGAATAATACTCCATTTTATGTATATTCCATATCTTTATCCACTGTTGACACTTGGGGTCATTTTTGTGTCTTGGCTATTAGGACTAATGTTACAGCGAACATGGAAGTGTGGATATTTCTTCTAACAGGTGTGAGGTGCTATCTCATTGTGGTTGTGATTTGCATTTCCCTGATGATTAGTGATGTTGAGGGCCTTTTTGTGTGTCTGTTGGATATTTGGATGTCTTTGGGAAAATGTCTATTCAGTTCCTCTGCCCATTTTTAAATGGAATGTGGTGGTGGTTATTGCTCTTATATAAATTCTTTATGTAGTTTGGATATTACCCCCTTATCCAGATAGATGATTTGCAAATATTTACTCCCATTTAGTAGGTTGCCTTTTCATTTTGTTTGGTTTCCTTTGTTCTGCAGAAACGTTTTAGTTTGTCCCACTTTTTTTATTTTTGCTTTTGTTGCCTTTGTTTTTGGTGGCAAATCCATGAAGAACATTGCCAAGACCAATGTCCAAGAGCTTATTACCCTCTGTGTTTTCTTCTAAGAGTTTTTATGGTTTCAGGGTTTACATTCAAGTCTTCAGTTTTGAGCTGATTTTTGTGTATGGTGTAAGATAGTGGTCCTGTTTCCCCAACATTCTTTATTGGAGGAATTGTCTTTTCCCTGTTGAATATCCCTGGCTCCTTTGTTGTAAGTTGACCATATCTGCGTGGGCCTATTTCTGGGCCCTCTGCTCTGTTCCACTGATCTATTTGTCTGTTTTTCTGCTAGTACTATATATACTGTTTGGATTCCTATAGCTTTGTAGTACAGCTCGAAATCAGGAAATGTGCCGTCTCCAGCTTTGTTGTTCTTTCTCAGGATTACTTTGGCAATCCACTGGGATCTTTTATAGTTCTATACAAATTTTGGAGTTATTTGTCCTGTGTCTTTGAAATGTGCCTTTGGGATTTTGATAGAATTGCTCTCAATCTGTAGATTGTTATACCTTTCATTTCTTTCAGCGTGTCTTATAGTTTCAGTGTACAAGTCTGTTTTACCTCCTCTGCTAAATTTAGTCCTAGGTATTTTATTCTTTTTGATTCAATTACAAGTGGGGTCGTTTCCTTAATTTCTCTCTCTGGTGGTTCATTGTTAATCTATAGCAAGGCAGCTGATTTTTTTATATATTGATTTTTGTATCCTGCAACTTTACTGTTACAAGATATGGATGAAAAAAGATATGCATACATTAGAACCCAACAAGGTACCCAGCAAGGTAAGTACTATGACTTTTTTTTAAAGAGGGAAAAAAAAGCTGTTTATATTTACTCAGATATTCACTATTTCCAGTGCTCTTTGATTTGATATATAACTCCTTCCAGTTGGTATAATTTACCTTCAGCCTCAAGAACTGCCTTTATTTAACGTTTATTGAATCTGCTGATGATGAATTCTTTCCTTTTTAGCAGAAATAGCTTCTCATTCTTAAAGGATATTTTCATTGGATATGCTGGTCTGATCCATTCTCTTTACATCTTTGTCTCCTTTTTCAGTGAATACAATTTTGGATTAATAGTTTGTTTCTTCATTTTATCTTAGTATCTTGTGAATGTTGTTCCACTATTTTCTGGCCTCTAGTTTCTGAGAAGTCAGTGGTAATTTAGATTGTAGTATGTCATTTTTCTGGGGTTGCTTTCAAGATTGTCGTCTTCGTTTCCAGCAGTTTGCTGTTTTGCCTGGGAGTGGTTTTCTCCAAATCTGTAAGGTTTTGTCTTTCACCAAATTTAGGGAAATTTTGGCTGTCAGATTTTTTTCCTGCCCTGTTTTTTCTTCTCCTGGGACTCTTAATAACACGTAATAGACTTTTTGATACTGCCGCATGGGATTTGGGGTCTGTTCGTTTCTTTCCAATTTTTTTTTCCCCTCACTGTTAATCTTGTCCAGTGGTAGCTGCTTTGAATGCCTTGTCATCTTGAAGTTGGTTTCTAGGTCACGTTTTCCTGATTCTTTGTATGTTGAATCATTTTGGATGGTGGCCTAGACCCTGCCAGTGTTATCTTGTCGAACAATAAAGCGTTGATCTCATATGCAGATAAAGTGTTTAAATTCCAGCTTTTGGGCAGTTCTCATCTGTTTGGTTTTCTTATCCTCAGCTAAGTGGCTGTGAGCTTCTGCTGCACTGATGTCTGGGCCAACCCTGAATTAATACATAGTATTTGGAGCCCTCCCTCTAGTGCCCTTCTCTGTATAGGACTGCTTCCCTGCTTTCCAGTTGGTGCTTTCCTCCCAACCCCATTGGTCCTTCAGGCCAGGGAGACTGGCTTTGCCCCTGGAGTTTTAGACACCTAACTTTGGCTTGCTCTAGGCTAAAAGCTATTTTTTCTAAGAGAACTCCCTTCTTGCCATTCTGTTCTTCCCAGTGTCTAATTTCTTGAAGAATCCTCCTGCTATTCATGCTCCAGTGCCTTTGGGTCTCTTAAAAATGGGTATTGCTAGTTCACTGCCAGAGGGGTCGGCTCTGGGAGAAGTGTGCTTCACCATACTAAATGGCACTGCATGTCACCTTTTTTAATGGTTCCTTCAGACTGCCTATCGGTTACTAAAGGCTTACTACTTCCTACTTTCCTGTTTACTGGTTCCCCCTCGCGCATGTGGTGGCCTGTGTCCACCAGAGGGCAGGAGTGGCCAGCCTGTGGGAAGCAGCTGTGCTGGAGTGGTCTGGAAATTCTCATTTTCTTGCTATTTGGCCTTAGTTTTCATTGAGGATGGTGGTTTTTATGCTTTTCACACACACTTAATGTGCACCTACTAGGGGCTAGGCGCCTTTAAGCTAAGCACCAGTGGGGGACACAGTACAGATTAGCAAAATAATTTCAAGGGAAATTACACAAGAGCAATTATGATACGTGTTTGCTGGTGACAAATTCTTCATGAGAGGCCCAAGCCACATGTCCCAACGGAGAAAGCACTTGGAGCCATGAGGCGTGAACAGCTCTCTGCACGGGGTGGGGGCGAGGGAGAACGGAGCGGCACGGGTGCAGAATGGTACCGATGGGTGGGGAGCCGTGGAAGGATGGGGTCGGACCTACGGGAGCGACAGGAGTGAAATCCGAGGGGGCAGAACCAGTGACTGTTTGGCACGCTCCTCAGTCATAGTGTGAAGAGGCTGGAAGCTGGGGGGCAGCAGGAGGCCAATTAAGAAATGGCTGTGGCAGGCGGGTAGCGGAGGACAGTACCCACGCGGCTTCAGCGGTGTGGGGATGGAAGGGACGGGGTGACTGGGGGGTGCTCTGTAAGCAGGACTAACAGTCAGATGGGGGAGCATGGAACCAAGCGGCTGTCTGCGTGCACTGGAGGCTTTTCCTGGGTGACCAGGTAAGGCTGGGGAAGGAAAAAGCAGCAGTCTGAGGAGAACTCGCTGCTTGAGCTGTTATTTGAAGGTCTGCTCAGAGCCTCAGCAGTGGAGGCCCTGACGGGTGGATGGACCAGCTCTGCTCAGATCCACTCCCCAGCCGGCGCCGGGGTCAGACCTGGGGGGAGCAGGGGCCCGGGCACCTGCGGTACTCCTTCCTTCAGTGGCCGGTGGTGAGGGAACTTTCTGTGCTGCTCCGAGGTCTCAGACACCCTCATCACCAGTCTCTGCCATCCCCTTGTCTGAGAAGACCGAAAAACACTGGCATCAAGGAGTCCCGCTTCATTGTCATCTGTCACATACCCCAGCTGCCCCTGGTAGCAGCCCGCCCTTTCTCCTGACTTGCTTTCTCTGTGCAACTTCCCTTCCTCAGCACGCCCAGATGCCCTCTTGCTTTCTTGGGCATCTCCACCTCTTCACCAAGGGACCAATGTAAGAAGAAATGGGAAATTTCTGGTTGTTGGGTTTTTTCTCAGGAGTCAGGGATTGTTAACATAGGGGGTCTATGAGAATTCGAAGATACGCCTAAAAAGCATAGCAAAAAGTTAAATTTTTTTACGATGTATATTTTATCCATTTAAAAACAGTGCTCTGAGAAGGGGTCCATAGTTAAGAAGCCCGGCTCTAGATCTAGAGGGTGGAGACCAAGGAAAATTGAAATGAGACCTGTAACTTTGGGCGGGGGCTAATATTCACTGCTTTTCTGTGCCGCCTCAGTCAAGGCTTCCTCTCCCTTGACATCACTGCTGGCTAGGAGGAAGGGAAACTTCCCTGGGTGAGGCTCCTAGTGGGACTTTTAGCTCAGGCCTGTGCTCCCCTGAAGGGCTTTTTAGAGCACCGTGAGCTCAAAAGCCTGGAGTCCCTCGTGCAGGTGCACTTGTGTGTGAGGCTGCAGGTCACCAGGACAGGATGATCCAGCTTGGAAATCAGCATCCTAACCTCAGGGAGCCTCAACTTCCCCGCATAGAAAGTAAGGCAGATCTAGCTCAGGCCTTGGTTTTCTAGGCCCTGGGTTCTCCGAGCATCCTACTGACTTTTTGTTTCTACTTTTCAGGAAAAAAGCTTGTAAATATTTTGAGCAAGGCAAGGGGACCTGCCCATTTGGAAGCAAATGCCTTTACCGCCACGCTTATCCTGACGGGCGGCTGGCAGAGCCTGAGAAACCTCGGAAGCAGCTCAGTTCTGAGGGCACCGTGAGGGTAAGGACTTTGCCATCTCTGTCAAGGATACTTACTGGTGGCATTTCCAGGTACTGCTCCTGGCCCCTTCTCTGATAGCTCTGGCAGCAGGGAATGGGGTAAGCAAAATAAACTGGCCTTCATGTTGCCGTGAATAATAACCAGGCATATTTGCTGGCTGTTTTTGCAGTTCTTTAATTCAGTGCGGCTCTGGGATTTCATTGAGAATCGAGAAAGCCGGCATGTCCCCAGCACTGAAGATGTCGACATGACAGAGCTTGGGGACCTCTTCATGCACCTGTCTGGAGTGGAGTCGTCAGAACCCTAAGTAGTAGACGGTTCCCCCTGCATCTTGGGCTCTGCCGGCCGAGCCTTCCCCAAGCTAGGGTGTGCAGAGTTTCCTTTACTGCAACCCGAGGTGGCACATGGCTTGGATTGGACTGGGGTTGTCCTTAACCTTGGTCTCATCCCCTCTCCATTATTACACTCATGGGAGGAGTGAAAGATATAAAATGACCTAACAAGTATATGGAATCGCTACTTTCTAGTCTCTTTAGTTGCTCCTCAGGGGGACCAGCTAACCAGCCAGTTTTTGAGTGATGGCTTTTAAAAGCAGCCTGGCTCCTGTCCCTCTTGAGCTTTAGCTCCCTAGAAACAGTCACCTTGCAACTGCCCTTCAAGCAGATTTGTTTTCCTTGACAAAGGATTCTCCTCTGTAGTGGATTTCCCTAGTGTACTTAGTGTGTAGTCAAAAACTGTTTCTCATAAAACTCTGCGTAAATCACCTTACAGTGGGCACCGCACACCTTAGCATAAAACTCGTAGCGCTCTTCGGCGTCCCTGTCACAGCAGGAGTCTTGTCGCCCGTGTGTTCAGTAAACAGAGCATAAACCTTCTTCCCTGGAAGGGCAGGGGCTCTCGGAGCAGCAGGAAGTGTAGCGCAGCCAAGCCGAGGTATAGCCCCTCCTTCCTGATTGGTGTTGGGCCACGTGCTCCAGGGAAACACCTGCCTGTCACCTGTGGGCTTCCTTGGGCCCGTGCCCCAAGGGTCATTTTACTGAGGGTTCAGCACACACGCGCTATTAGCTGTGGCCCCTGCTCACAGACAGGCCCCACATTCGAGCTGTAAAGCGTGGCTTTGATTTCAGATTTAGTAAAGTTAACGGCACCCCAACCAAGTTTCTACTTCTGTCCTAAGTTGTGACTTT
Source organism: Nasua narica (assembly GCA_028533885.1). NCBI lineage: Eukaryota > Metazoa > Chordata > Mammalia > Carnivora > Procyonidae > Nasua > Nasua narica. The sequence goes on from CM052799.1 coordinate 47,450,874, forward strand.
AATTGAAGGAATAGAACACTGTAAATCAGAACAAACTCACCCCAAGCCTGAATTAATCTATTTTTATAAACAAACAGCTACAGAGATACCAAATATTTTATAAAAATGCATTGAAGTGTGGGTAGAAAAAGGGCTACTCTTACCTGAGTTTAGAGTGCTTTTTGCAGAATTTTTATAGTTAGCTCTTTAGTGAAGGGTGACAGCACACAGGCTGATTCCTTCCCAGCAGAGGCTCTGGGCCCATTTCCTGCTGCTTGTGTTCTTGCTCCAGGAGGGATGAACAGATGGGGGAGAGTTCAAGCTGTGAGCTCAGTAGAAGGAAGAAACAGCCATTAAACCTACATTTAATTTATTTTATTAAAATAACATAATTGAGGAACCATCAGATAACTGTATTTTGTCGTCAGGCGCAATAAAAACAAAATTAAAACCCAAATCATCAAGAAAACCGGTACTCCTGGCTTCCTTGCATCCACGTGATGTGACTGAAGAGAAAGGCTGTCCGGGCGGCCCCGCCCCACAGGGGCGGCTCCTGGAAGACTGAGCACGAAGGGATGGAAGACCGCTCCCTGACAGGGCGGAGACTGGGAGGGGCGGGCCACGCCTCT